>CM052256.1:393583-439563 GCA_028455795.1 Lasioglossum marginatum | reverse complement strand
TTCGGCGCGGCGAAATGTTCGTCGAAATGCGCGGCGAAATGCACGCATTCGCGTTCGCAGCGTTCCCGGAGCCGATGGATCGACCACGCGCACGAATAAGTGCATTTCGCCGCGCATTTCGACAAACATTTCGCCGCGCCGAACGCCGCGCCGAACGCCGCGCCGAACGCCGCGCCGAACGCCGCGCCGAACGGCGCGCACGATCGCGAATGGGTAGCACTTGCACAGCAACATCTCCAAAAATTCAAATAATGTAGTCTCGAATCTGATGTCTTTAATACTTCGTCCTGACCTGAAAATTTCACTTATAAACTTTGATTCACTAAATAAACTGCCAACATTTTCTGTATTTCTTTGTGTAGTATACACCGCTGCAGCTTCCGTAGTTGTTCGGAAGAAATTCTGGAAATAGCAAAAACTCGTTCCGTTCGCCGTTCGGCGCGGCGTTCGGCGCGGCGAAATGTTCGTCGAAATGCGCGGCGCGGCGCGCGGTTCGGCGCGCTGTTTAGGTCTGTACGAAGCCTAATAGTAACAAATATATAGTATGTACAGGGTGTTTCGAAATTATATGTCGCGATCACTATAGCGTGATTCTGCGCCTCTAGATAGGTGGAGATAATCGTTAAAATTTTTATCATTGTAATTGTCAAAATTGTTTTTTATTCCATCCTATAGTACTCATCGCGACCCACAGAAGTCTCAAAGGAATTATACGTCTCAATTCAACCGTTCTCTTAAAAAACAACTTTAAAGATTCGCCAGCTATTTTATTCCATATGTCTACAGGATGTTTTAACCCCTTGGCTATCACGGACGAGATATCTTGCGTCCCGATACTTCCCGATAAACGCTTTTGACGAGATATCTCGCCCCACCTAGCACCAATATTTTGACACTATAGACAAATATATTTTATAAGTTATTAATAAAGATTTCATTCATTTCTTCCTTTTACAAGTCAGGATATAGTTACTTATAAAATATATTTGTCTATAGTGTCAAAATGTGCTAGGTGCGGCGAGATATCTCGCCAAAAGCGTTTATCGGGACGTATCGGGGCACGAGATATATCGTCCGTGGTAGCCAAGGTTAAAATGGTATAAACGTGGAGAGGACGATTTTACACGGAAAAATAAGTTGAAAATATAAAATATATTTTTTCATTTGACGCGTCATTTCCGAGAAAACTAACAATCCGTCAAGTTCGCGTGCCTAGCGTTCTTAAGAAGTAGAATGAGTCGGTCATTATCAGACGCGTCAGACGATTCCTATTCAATAGCACACGTGTTCGCCGAATTTTCAAACTGAAATTTCTCGGGAAGGAGACAAATGAAAAAAATTTGTTCTATATTTTCTCATGTAGAATCATCCCCGTCACATTTATACCATCTTGGGACACCTTCGAGACATATGAAATAATATAGTTTAACTTTAAGGGGGGAATTTCTTTTTTTTTTTGGTCAAAAAATCGATTTTTTGTTTTCTACAGAATCTTGTAGTTTAACTTTGTAGATATTAAATTATTAATGCTCTCAGCGCAAAGGTTCGATCATTTGTTACTTGATTTACAAAGCAATTTTGCAAACTACTAAAGTAATTCCGACGTTTCGATCTTTAACTTTGTAGGAATGTCTCTGCAAAATTTTAAGTTAAAATTCATAAAATTTTTAAAGTTATGGACTTTTGAAGCAAGATATATATTTGGCGGCAAGTGATCGAGCGATCGATACTCCCAGAATCTATGGTACTGTTGTAAAACGTTTATGTGATTGGAGTCGTAGTTTTCTAACAGCCAAGCAAATTTAAAAAAAAATCAATTCGACGACCAAGAGGGAAGAATAATATACGGACCTGGAATAGCTGATTAGTTGTAAGTACTTGATATTTGTTCAGTAACTGTACTACAAACTTTAAACGCATTTTTCTCGAAACGACTTTTTCGTAGCTGGTTAACATGATTTAATAAAAAGTATTAGGTCGAACAACTTGAAATTTTAACTGTATATTAAAAAAGAATCCTTTTATCGTTTGACCTACAGGCAAGACGAAATTATCGAAAGTTCGGGTAATTTTTGCGAAAAATCGAACATCTGAATTAAAACAGTTACCGTTTCTCGAAAAATAATTTTTTTTTATTCATTGTAGCTCAAACGATAATTATACGTGTATAAAATAAAATCTCATTAGAATTTTCGATTTCATATCATGTCAACCGTTAATAAAGCAATTGTGCGGAGCGTCCTAGTTCACGGGCAATTCAAACTGTATTTTAAAAAATTTATGTAACATGATGAAAGTATAACAAACACATATACAAAGTTTCAAATTAATTAATGTTACATTTTTGTTTATAAAAAATCCTAAAGTATCGATATTTTTGACCAAGAAAAAAGAAATTCTCCCTTAAAGTCGTTTTCTAAGAGAACGATTCACTTACGATGAAATAAAAAACAATTTTGGCTTTGGGATTCAATGTTAATGATCCAGCGGTGCAGAATCAGGCTACAGGTATAATTTTGAAAGATCCTGTACACATTTGTCGACATTTCTCTTCAATTCTGTGAAAACATCAACTTTAACTAACATCTGCATCCGTAATTACACAGATGAATAAAAATAATAGAATTGATCTGGGTCGTTCATCTTTCAATAAGATATCGACACCAAGTACACTTTGAAGGTGGCATGCAATTTGTTTGAGGAAAAAAGAATTTAGAACCTCGAGTGCTCATCACAATTCCCAGATCTCAATCTCATTGTAAATCTATGGACAATTTTAGAAGCGCATACTCCCTTAAGTGATCGTACTAATAAAGAAAGTATTATCTTGGAAACACTTCAAACAAAATCTACTGAACACGAATGTTCTGCCTTTCTCTTAAAATGAAATAAAATTCTATTGTTCCGTAACCAATATTTATGGTAAAATATTTCAAAAAGTTGATGAGTTTTTTATATTTATTGGAATTGAATGAAACTAATTTCTAATATAAAGAATACTTTTTTTCGACTTCAATTCCTATAAAATAATCCATAAAATACTATATTTGCATAAAGATTCGCAATCTAATGATAACTAATGTCAAAGGAAGGTTGACTTTACTTATTGGGATCATCTTTAACCCATTAAGTCCAAAGCAATGAAATAAGATGATTGTTATGTATGTATACAATTATTTATTTTATTACTTACAAAAGTGTACAAGACAGAGTATAAATGCTACCAGAAACATTTTTGGACCGGTACATTTTGCGAAACAAAATCTATAAACATAAACAAATTAATTTATAATAATATAAAATACGTAACTAAAACGACTCACATATTACTTCTCCGATATATAAACATTGCAATACTGGGTGTCCCAAAATTGTTGTACTTTCTTGAAAGGGGAGATACCTGAGGTCATTTGAAGTAATTTGCTCTTTTGCGAAAATGTTCTCCGAAGCCTTGTTCAGGAGTTATTAACAGATAGCGCAGGCCAATTAGGGTATTGGTCGAGCCGATCTCCGAGTGTTTTATATTCTTTACAGTTACAGCGAGTAAAAAGTCTTTATACCCAAAAATGTCGTAGAAGAGAAAAGACAATTTATATTTTTGTATGGCTACATTTATTTTAATGCTTATGTTGACGAGCGTGACTCGTTAAAATACGGAAAAGGGTTAATAAAGGCCCGGAAAAAACATTTTCACTTGATGACCTCAGGAATCGCCCCATTCAAGGAAGTACAACATTTTTGGGATACCCTGTATAATCCTAAACACCATGTATCTGTAAATCCTTTTATTCCCTACAAGCTAATTACAGAGATATGTAACACGAACAATAGAATTCAAGGCTGCTCTTTTCTTTGCCATTTGCTTATGTTATCCAGTAGATTTGGACGGGAAAATGTGAGAAATCCAAGTTTCGATCCTGGAGGATCAATGGTTCAAAAGTTATAACTGTTTAAGAGCGATTTCCAGTGTTCTTGACAGGTTAGCGCCGCCATGTTGCGACGGTCGCGCGCCGCTTAGCGAGCGGACCTGCTAGGTGGCACCACCAGCACACGCCGATGTTGATCATGTAGATTTCCAAGCCGGCCCTCTCCACCATCCCCCATCCGACTCAACCACCAACCAACTAATTAATTATCGGCATTACCGCGTGCTTATGCTGCCACCTAGCGGCTCCGTTCGGTAAGGGGCGCGCGACCGCCACTATACACAACATGGCGGCGCTAACCTGTCAAAACGCTGCAAATCGCTCAACTTTAAACACTTATAACTTTTGAACCATTGATCCTCCAGGATCGAAACTTGGATTTCTCGCATCTTCTCGTCCAAATCTACTGGATAACATAGGAAAAAGGCAAAAATTTATAGGAGAAAGGCGAAAGATTCTGGTTACGCAAGGAAAAGTTTACCCGAATTCAATAATGTTAATTCACCAAAAGAGAATCGTGGGTGAAGTGTTGCGTTTACGTCACGTTGGATCTTAATGGGTTAAACACATATCAAAAGTTTGATAAAAATGCGCAGATATTTGTACTTGCCTCCGAGATTATAATATTAAATTAATTTCAGAAATTTGTATTTTTAAAAGATAAACGTACCTGTTTTGAAACCAAACTTGAACTACACGCATGTCAAGCCCTGTGTCGTTAGAGAGTTGTTCTCGCACGTGTCTCGCTGGTTTAGGGCTAGTATTGTACGCTAATTTAAGAGTCTCCAATTGTTTCGCGGTTATGGTTGTCCTCGGCCTTTTATTCGGTGGTTCGCCGTCTATACTGCCACCATCGGCCAGTTCTGTAAACCGAAATGTAAACAAGTTTTAATCAGTACAGGCAGTAAATATGAAATCAAACGCAAAGATATGAAACTGATGAGAATATCAAATATCAATGTTTCTTTTTAAAATGTAAATTCCAACGGTACACATGTGAAGCGCGTGGACTGTTTTCAAGTAAAAGCACAAAAAATAATTGAGAATTTCGTTTATTATGTGATAGAAAATGGTGATTTGGAAATAAGTATGGAACCGTCCGAAGTTCTGGAAAAAAGTATGGAACATTATGAACTCGCAAAGAAAGTAACGATAATTTATTTAATATTTATATTACCTAGTATTTTGCGACATTCCCACGTGCACGTATGTATCACAGCTTGTATACGGTTTGGCATTGATGAAATTAAATGGTCTCACTGTGATGGTAAAATATCTTTCCATGACAACTTAATAGCTTCTAAAAGTTCGTTTCTATTTTTCAATGGGACTTAAGTCTGGACTATTTGGTGACCATTTTATGGTTTGGACGCCTTGTTGTCGTGTGAACATTTCTGAACTATTTTACTTCGATGAATACTTGCACTGTCGTGCTGGAAGGAGAAATCGTTCGGATCTTATAAGAAAGTTCTCTGATACAAGAATATACGTACAGTGGATCCAAGATGTATTTGAACACTAAATTTCCGATTCTGGAAAAATTGTCAGATTAAAATATTTAATCAGTGGCAATTTCATAAAAAATAATAATACAGAAACGAAGTTGGACTCATCCAAGCTGAAGCTTGAAACTTCTCCTTTCGAACAATATTTTCGCATTATGTACCGGGTGGGGAACTGAGGACCCATTTTTCCTCAGACATGCTGTAAATTGACATCTCTTTAAAAACATTGGAAAATTTTTTTCGTGGCTGAATAAAGCACAGATTTGAAGATTAAAGCCTCCTCTTTGCAACGGCATCTTAAAAATTGTTGTACGATTTTTTCCTACTGTTTTATGGAATAAAAATGAGGAACAAGTTCGGTCGTGTAAAGCTCTCATGGTGTAGAGGCAGTTGTGTCTTCAATCCCCACTTTTCTCTTAGGCAAAGGAGAGTTGTCCCCCTCTACCTGGCTACCGAACGGAGGTGAAAGAGTGGGAGAGCTGCTCTCTTCCATAGTGCTAAGTGGGCCAAGAGCTCGCTTTTTGTGACCAAAATTCAAGTTTCCAAGTTTAATGTATTGAAACAATTTTTTCCCTATTATCTGACAACCCTTTAAAACTGCCAAATCCAAAATATTATTCATTTCAGATGATTCTGTGATGAGATACAGCGTTCTAAAGACAAAATCATAAAATAAAGTAAAATTGAACGTGTTCCATACCAATTTGGAATATCAGGAAACGGATTTTAATGGCGATTTTACATATGCAAATTTACATTTGTATCATTGCATCATTTGTACCATTATACATTTTGTAGATTCAATAATTCGAAAAATCTAGCCATAAATGTATTACACACAGTATAATTGTATCAACCTGCACCTGTATCAACTTTCCACAATTTTGTTGACACTTTCGAAATAATTAAGCAGTGGCTTTATATCTTTTTTGAGATTGTAAAATTATAGCATCAATATAAAAATGTAAAACATTTCACCGATTGCAAAATAGTTTACCAATAAATGACAATGGAATCGTATGTGTTAGGAGGTGCATTTCAAGTTTATAATCGAGATTTTAGCATTTTTTAATCCATATACAAATAGTGCAAACTTTTAACAATTTAAACACTTTTTAAGGGTTTTGAAAAAATGCTTATATGTATATTCGCGACAACATTACAACACATATTATTCACTTTTAGATATCATAAGAACTAGAATCAGAATATTCAGTATAATATTATTTTTTTTTGATATTTTAGCTATATTAGGTATACCAAATACATAATTCAATACGAGTTTTAATTCAATATTCTTAATTCTGGTCACAAAAAGCATGTTTCCGAACTATTGAGAGCATTATTAACACAATTTTTGGAATATTTCTAATGATCTGACACAGACATATTTCCAACAAAAGTTGGCCAGTATTCACTTTTTTACACAAATGTCAATATAAAAAATTTAAAGAAAAATTTTTTTTCTAAAAAACAAAGCTCAATTTTTTAAATGTTAACATATATCTTTTATAATATTTCATAATATTCTGACTGATACCGATACGAATTCAACGACCTATAGTAATATAACGTTAAACCTTGAAATAACGTCACAATAGCTTTGGAACTGTGCAACAGTTTAACATACGAACGATGGTTTCTGTTTTAAAATGAGACCAAGATGTACTATTTTTTTAACGAAATTATCACAGTTTGACTTTCGACGATTTTTCGTAAGTCAGTAATTTAGTGTTCCAATACCTTTTGCATCCACTGTACATTTCAGGGTTCACATTTGTAAACAAAATGCACAATTGTCCAATTCCTCGAGCTGTCACACCGTGTATGACTGTGCCAATTCAAATTTTTCACTGGCTGTTCTGTATACAAAATGTGCCGCGTCATCTTTTCTTTCAATACACACACACGACCAGAGTGGCCAGATTAAGACTTGTGTCCCCACTCTAGCTTCCCCTTCTGCGATGCTATTCCCCACGCTTCCGCCACGGCCCGGTCACGTGACGCGTTTCGTCTTTATCGTGCAGGTGTCAGAATGTGACTAATCCGGTACTGCCAGAGGGAGGGCAATTTTTTCTCCTCAATTCGTGCTCTCTCCCCTCATTTGGCAACTCTGTACACGACTCATCACTAGACTGCGGATTTTATGCATTTCTGATAAAAATCGATACGCGCAATTTAAAGAAGTGGTCATATTAAAATGATTTAAGGACACAGTGTATTAGTTTCAGTTTTTAAGGGGACATTACACTTTTTCGGGTCGGAAAAATCGACTTTTCAAAAAGTATCCTATTGGAAAGTACAGTAGGACCTCGATTAACCAGATCGTGATTATAAACAAATATGCGTTTAAATATGATTATATTATGAAGGAAAATAAATTTCCAAAAACAAAAAATTTATTTTGGAATATAATGTACATTTTAATGATTTCCCTCGAATCCCGATTATCCATCGGGCTGTTTGTCTCCCGATCAAGCCGGTTAATCGACGGCGGGGGGGGGGGGGGGGGGCTTCTGTTTCATAGTTCAATAATATTCTCTGAAAATTTCAGAAGAAAATACGAAATACTTTCGAAATTATATACGATTATAGGAGGCATAGCTGATTGAACGTAAGTAGATTTTATATGTGAAAATTCGTTTGTCAAAACTTTAAACACGTTTTTCTCAAAACAACGTTTTCGTAATCGGCGTGCATGATAACTTAAAAACCATTTAACCGATCGGTCTGAAATTTTAATATGTTCTTCTACACAACGATAGCCCCAGTATAGACTAGAATAAATAAGATTGGTTAATTTTTTCCTCAATTTTCAACGTCTTTTTTACGAAGAAAATGTTATTTTTGAGACTACCAAGTTTGGAGGTCCACCATTTTGTGAATTTTTGCTCGAACAAAATAATCGTAGTCTATACTGGGGCCATAGTACATATTTTTTCTAAGGATAATTCTTTTTGTTTTCAAACGTTCCAGTGAGCCGCAATCGTGCACGCCAGCAGATCAAAATTTTTAAAATGACTTCCATGAGGCTGCGAAAAACCCCTATAAAAAATCATTTACAAAATTATATACAAATTTTCTCTTGTATTCGAAGACTTAAGATATACTTATGTCAAAAAAATTACTCAAAAAATGTTTTTTCATTGCTTTATCAGTCCCATAAAAATTATTCAAATTTTCGACCGAGAAAGTGTAATGTCCCCTTAAGATAATTAAAAGATGAAAAATTTTTGATTTGGCACCTGTGTCTTACAAACGATATAAACATTTTTTATGGACATCAGTGTATTAGTTTCAGATTATTAAGGTAATTAAAAGATGAAAAAATTTTTTATTTGGCACCTATGTGTTGCGAACAATGTAAACATTTTTTATGTTACATAAAATCTGCAGTCTACTCATCACTGAGAATAACTTGACTCTAACCTTCATGGTCCAATGTACGTGTTAAATGTACCACTCCATTTTGTATTTATGTTTTTTACTATGATAAGAAATGGGTTTGCTTTTGATTTGCAAAACAAATACCCCATTGTAATTTCGTACACACTTTTCGTGAATTTCTCTTGATGTGGATCTTCTTATACAATTGTTAACAGTATGTCGTGATTACTTGTCATCTATAGTCGACCTTGGTCAGGATCGTCCGCATCTTTTGCGATTCATCACACTATCTGTCTCGTTGAATTTTCTATTTATTTTGCTAACTGCACTTTGACGGCAATTAAAAATTTCGGCAACTTTTTATCGAGTATTCTTTCCATAATTCAATTATACGAAACTTGAAATCGTTAAATGAATGCTTGCGTGGCGGTGTGTTGTTCGATTCGCTCGTTTATTGTCTGAAGATGCACTTCGCTAGATTACGAAAACTTATGTTTGCGGCACATGATCGAGACTCGCGAGTATGCGAGGGAGCAATCAACAGGGACAACACCTGAACATTGGAGTAGGTATCAAATTTCAGAGTGGTAGGTATTAGGCAAAGAATTCGGCGAAAGAGAAAAACGAAATGAAAACCATGACGTAACCAGTTAATAACTGATGTTTCAACTCAATTGAAAATGTATGGGCAATGTGAAAAAAGTTTTTACGTACAAAACTAACAAATAAGAATGTGTTAGTTCTCCGACGACGCACAGTGTGTCGATTATATATGGGCGTTCGGGAAAAAATTCATAACTCTTAAAAATAATTTTGAGTTTTAACGATCGTAAATTGTTGTTTATGCACAAGTGATATCGGCGCTACAGGTTCGATCAAAGATACAAAAATTAGCAATTTTGCAGAATTATAATTTCAACGTTTCGGTTCGGTTTTGAACCATCATCAAGAAAAGTCCGCGTCTGTGGAATTTAATAGACACTGTTATTCATTAACACAGGAAATTTTATGGTTTAGACAAGAGGTAATATACATACTTGCTAATTGTGAAATGATTAAACATCAAAGTGTCAATCTTAGGTACGAAAAACCTGAGATTAATGAAATTTACACTACTGAATCAGTAATTAATTTATGATGATGTTCTATAATAATCTAACTTATGACTTCCAGTTTTTATAAATATGGTTAAACACATTAACATTGTTATGTGAAATTTCACACATAAAATGATTGCTAATTTTTCTACCAATTTTTGGTAATACATTGGTTGGAAGTTTGTTGATGAATATTTAAAATTTGAATTTCACGCCAAACATTGATTTGGTGTCTCTTGATTCTTGACATCTGATTGGCTAGTTAGATCTACGATGTTTCTCTGTTTTCCGCCTTGACTTTGTCACAACGGTTACAGTCTAGTACAGTTTAAACCTTATTACTGACAAGTACCATTTCTTTTACGCTCTTCATTCTGTGTTTTTTCACAATTAGCAAGTATATTACCTCTTGTCTAAACCATAAAATTTCCTGTGTTAATGAATAACAGTGTCTATTAAATTCCACAGACGCGGACTTTTCTTGATGATGGTTCAAAACCGAACCGAAACGTTGAAATTATAATTCTGCAAAATTGCTAATTTTTGTATCTTTGATCGAACCTGTAGCGCCGATATCACAATAACTCTTAAACTATGTAATTTTCGAGTAAATCACCTTAATACTTTTTGAAATAAAGTGCAAAGACGAATGATAAATAAAAAATAGAAAAATTTTTTTTTTAATTGCGGTGGTCCTGTTTTTTATGTTTTTTTTTTATTGAATAAAAAGTGGTTTCTTATCGCTTCGGGCGGACTCAAATGGGAACTCGATAGACTGCGTTAAAGGCGTGGACGGCGAACGCGCGCGTCTCAACGACAAAATAAATTTCTACTATTTTTAACATTTGTGTATATTTATGCACTTCAGATTGACCGTCATATCAAATCTATTGTGCTCTAAATTAATATAATACAATTTTGGTACATTCTTTAATACACAATTGAAAGATTGTAAATATTTGAACAATTTTAAAACTAAATATATAATTTATAAGAATAAAATTGAACACATAAGTACTTATCAAATGGCATGCGTTTAAAAATAATTGCAACAAATTTCTTCGAAAGAGTACGCAGAAAGCCGCCGGGCGCGAGCGTCTTAATATGGATTTTTATTATTTTCTCCATTTTGTGCAAATATGTGCGAATTAAAACCAACGCGAAATTAAAGTTTAATATGCCACCAATTAATGTAAAAAAATTCACGGGGGTACATTTTTTTAAAACTCGAATCAAAGTTGATAAATGTTAAACATAAAAAATTAGTACAAATTGCGATTATTTAAAAAAAAATTTTGGCGGATGGAAGGTCTTATAATACTAAACACACCCTGTAAAAATCAAATTAAAAAACCAAATAGCTTGCGAAGGACGTGTGTTTAAAAAATTCACGGAATTTGACAGTAAAGTTTCAGCCTCAATTTTAATAACGAATTGATTTATTCAGTTAAAATTGAAGGTAGTTTTCGAAACATTTTGTTACGAACATTTTAGGATACATAAATTTCCAGATCTTACACTTTGATTTTCGGACTTTTTTCCATTGGACGACACACTGTGCGACGGCAGATTACGGGTCTATTTTGACCCAGAGTATCAAAATCGTCATTCAATTGTCCAGTTTCTGGTGAGTTCTTGAACAAACAGCTGTTGCATTAGTAGACAGCGGATTTTATGCATTTATGACAAAAATGAATAGTTGTAACGTGAAATAGTATACACATTAGAAGAATTTAAGAATACTGTTATACAGGGTGAACCGCGAATCGCGACCAGTAGAGATTACTCTGTTATTAGCAGTCCGATCTAAAATGTTTTTAACACATATAGCATGGTTTCAAAAGAACTACCACATGATTATAGCAAGTTTTTTGTAAAAAAAATAAAAAAAGCAATTTTTTGCAATTTTTTTTATGTTATGGTACTTACCTTGAATTCGTCTTGAAATCCTCTAACAGATAGGCGTAAAAAAATTATAGGTGTATTTGCAAAAACTTGAAGGTGACTGAAACATCATGAAAAAAAGAAGTTGACAACAAATTTGTTGTAATCACGTGAAAGCTCTTTTGAAACCATGCTAATACCTGATAAAAACATTTTCGATCGGACTGCTAATAACAGAATAATCTCTACTGGTCACGATTCGTGGTTCATCCTGTATTGTTTTCAACCCACTAAATATATTAAGAAAAAAAATAAATTTCCATTTCACTCCAGTTTGTTGCAATTCAGGTAGAACATTTTTATTTTGCATAAAGATCTGCTGTCTATGCATTAGAAACACTAGAAAGATTAACAAAGAGATCTACGAGAACTACCTTTAAAATATATTTTAAAAATTTGTAAATAAAGCAGTGGGTGGTCCTAATCATTATGTATCAATTACATACAGTCACTTCAGTCGGTTCCATACTTATCTCCAACTATTTTTTATTATCTACATAATAAACGAAATTCTTAATTATTTTGTTTTCGCTTTAAAATAGTCCAATGTATAAAGTTAGCATGCGTTTTAGATGTATATCGTTGCATTTTACATATAAAAAAGCTTTAATATTTCTCATTAGTTTCGCGACTGTGCTACACTTATTGCCAGTTTCTGTTGATTTTTTGTTCAACAAATTTCTGTTGTAATATTTGTTTTAGAATAATTGGCCGGAGCCAACTATGAGCAATCTGTACAAGTTTCTGAACGACTTAATATTTATATAAGAAATTCTTATCATATAAATTCTCTGAAAAGTTAATTTGTTGTTATACATATATATGTATAACTACATATGTAGTACAGTATTATAATGTTTCGACAAAATAGTATGTAAATGACATTATCTACTATGTTTTTCACATTTTTATAATGTGAAAATTTTTTGTTTTGTCCCACTCTAAAACGTAAGAGTTTAAAATTTCTTTGGTAGCATTTATACGTTTTCCAGTACACAATCAAAAGTAATAAATTATGGTTTGTAAAAAATGGGACTTAATCAGCTAACTAATATCTTAAACACTGAATATAGTCCATTCAGGCTGTAACATTGTAATATATTTTATATGTAAAATTTACATTTTTTATATTTGCAAAGTTCAAATGAACTTTTTTGGCGATCATTATCAATCCGTCGACTAGATAACTTTTAAAGTGCTGTTACGCAGATGACTATCAGTCATGAGTAGGTCTCATTTCACCCAGGCCTTTTCTGCTAATATTTATACAAAATTGCATATTTTCTTTCAAAATACATTACTTTTCAAAATTGAAAATATTTATTTTAAAAAAACGTTCTCGGAACCAATTTATGCGTCCTATAGACACATTTGGTCCTGCAATAAATACAACATATTATAATAAAATGGCGTTGAGACTATGGACGAACAAATGATCAAACGAAATCATTGACAAACGAAAAATTTCCTACGAAATGATAAGTTATCATGTTCCTCAATCAACAAGAGAGAGATTGTTCATCCTTGCAAGATTTATTCACGTTGTAACACATTGTCGACCAGAGACCAATTTGCCTCTCTCATATTTTGACGGTTATTAACAGCAAATACCAATTGGTAGGGGAGACCGGGGTTAGTTGACTAACTTTTAACATATTTAATTTTTACCAATGAACCATTAGTATTTTGCTGACTTGTTGTACACTAAAAGTTTGCACATTGACTTGGGTATACAGATTTCATTTTGAAAATCGCTTTGATTGAACCTAGTTGTAGTTTTAATCAAATTTAGATTAGTGAGAGCAATAGGTCAACAAACCCCAGTTGTGGAGTTAGTTGACATATCTGATGGGGTTAGTTGACTTAACAGTTACTGTTAAGTGTTTAAGAAAAAATAATAGTATTAACAATACTTCAATTTTTATTTTTTCATAGTTCATATATATCTACTGTAGTGAACCAGATGATGATTTGTAGGCAAAATTAAGCCAAATTAAGCTTACATATCATCATCCGAGTCGCGGTTAATACACACATCTGATGCATTTTTCGTGAGCCCATTTGCTGCAACGTGTGCACTCACCACAAACGCTATCAGTGCAAGATTCATTGCAGATCAACCATTCTGAATCATCTTCTGATTCTGAGGACAAGGAATCTTTCTTGAATGACGTAAATCGTATGCTTAGTCAAGCCCTGTTCCACATTTTTACCATTGTAAGGGCCAAACGTGCATAACCTTGACGCACCGGATAAAATAAAATACCTCAAATTATAGTCAATGTATCATATTTCCTTAAACTAATCCTTTCACTAATCTAGAAAATATCAAGCAATACTTAATGGACAAAAATTGATGAATAGTCGAAACAAGAATATTTACTTATAGCCGATGTTTTTAGATTTTTTATTCTTATTGGTATAACACGCAAGTTTCGGTCATGACAACACATTGCATGGTGAGCTAGTCATTCTTATGTTTCAATATCGCGGAAAACAGCATCATCTACTTTATAGTATTACAGTTAGAATGGATTAGTCGACTAACCCCATTAGTCAATTAGCCCCGGTCTCCCCTACCTTCTATTTCTCGAATGATAGGAATCTGGGAGACAGATGGCTGAGACAGCGATGTTATACTTACCATATTCCGGCCAGTACTAGAGACGACTGTGGTAAAACCCGCTAAGCACGATTCATTTCATTGCCTCCAGTCAACAATACAATAAAAGCACAAATATCCGAAATCTGCTTGACACAGTATTTGATATTGTTGTTAGAATGATCTAGTAGTTACCTTTCGCCTTTGCTTCGTAATCAGGCTTGCAAACGAGCTTCCTGTCCTCCATAAGGTAATATTCGTCTCCTGTGTCCAGTTGCCGGGAGCAAAGGGCGCACGAGAAGCAGGTCAGGTGGTATACCGACTCCTGTGCCCTTCGAACAACTTGCGACGGCGCCAATCCTTGTAAGCAGCCCGCGCACTTCGTCCCGAAACGCCTGCCACACCAACAACATACAACATTTTCACATTACGTTCGTGCATTGGCATCAGCAAAGTGTCGCCATACTACGGCGACACTGTTTTCAGACAGGAAACCATCAAAACTAGACCTATCGGACACAAAAATTTAATTGTAGGCAAAGATCAACCGGACAGTACAGCGACGACGAGATAAATGTGAAATTCTTTCGGGCTGTTCCACAACTTAAATGTAGATAACATAGATGTAAACAGTGAAATTGTTGATAAGGTAATTCACTACATCTTTTGGACACCCTGTGTACAGGGTACTTCCTTGAAAGGGGTGTTTCCTGAGCACATTTAAGGTAACTTTTTCCTTTGCGAAAATATTCTCCACGGCTCTGTTAAGAAGTTATTAACGAAAAACACGGACCAACCAGAGCGCGGCTAAAGCTGAACATGGCGTTGATCGAACGGAAATCCATCTGCAGTAGACGCGCTCTGATTGGTGTGTTAACAACTCCTTAACCCCTTGCCTTACAACATCGCGTCTGACTCGTGATGAAGATTCTAAGCAGATTCTGATACAAATGTACAGTGAACTACAGTAATATTCGGACACTTTTAAAAGGACGATAACTTTTTAAATATCAGATCATACGACTTGGATATTTTTTGAGAAGTTAGAGCAACTAGTTTACTATCAGACGTGAAAAAAAATTTTTGAAAAAATTGCAATTAATCGGATTTACAGAGAAAACACTAGAAGTTGTTATTTATAACTTTTTTATGGCGGCCTGTACCGAAAATTTAAAAAATACATTTTGTAAATCTGTGTCAATTATACATATCCTGAAAATTTCATCATAATCTGTCAACGTTGCAATAAGCTACAAAGTTTAAAGATGGTGGAAACTGCAGTTTTTCAGGATTTTCAGCCTATTACCAAAATAAATTTAAGGATTTTTGCATCTTTCAATATCCGTAGCTCTTTACCGCATCTACCGATTTTGATGAAATTTTCAGAATATGTATAATTGACACAGATTTACACAATGTACTTTTAAAATTTTCAATATCGGTCCACACATAAAAAAGTTGTAAATAACAACTTTTATTGTTTTCCTTGCAATTCCAACAAATTGCAATTTCTTCAAAATTTCTTTTTCACGTCATGTAGTAAACTAATTGTTCTAACTTCTCAAAAAAATCCAAGTCGTATGGTCCAATATTAAAAAAGTTATCGTCCTTTTAAAAGTGTCCGAATATTACTGTGGTTCATTGTATGTTAATAATTTCCTTTAAACCGAAATAAAATTCTATTTTGGTTTTGTTAATGTACAGCTATTGGAGAATGTATAGGCATATAATAGATATAACTTTTCTCCTTTTTTAAGAAATTATGATCTACAAAAAGGTTCTAATCACTGAAACCGTAAAATGAATCGTGGGGCAAGAGATTAACAGAGCCGCGGAAAACATTTTCGCAAAGGAAAAAGTAACTTCAAATGACCATGGGAATCATCCCTTTCAAGGAAGTACAATATTTTCCGGATTTAACTTGCCGACCCTTTACATAAAAAGATTAAGAGCGAGTGAATTACGTGGTGAATAAAGACAATTCGAAACGAATTAACGCACAACACATTTTATGGATTATGTTAATACCCCAAACAAGGATATATAACATATGTATATTTAAGTTTTCATTAAAAATATTACCGAGCTGCCTCGACCGCCGAGCAGTGTAAAGGTGTATCGATGTGAACCACAAACTTTTTTATTATTCCTTATTTTTTTATGGGACGTTCACCAACTTATTTGGTCCTCTATTATTAATAGAAATGATAGAACCACCGGATCTAAGAAACAGCACGGACCCGAGGGTTTTTCTTAAATCAAGATTTTACTGTATTTATCAGTTTTAGTTTTTGAATATGTAAAGTGAAAATTCGAACATATTTTTTGCGAAGCGTAATGCTAATAATTAGGCTGGGGATGTTGATGTAATTTTCAATTTCTGTGAACAAATTTTAAGAAAGTGTTACCAAATAAAATTCTATTTTCATTGGTAATAGTATTTCGTACTAAATTCCGTTGAATTTAATACTCCAGCATTTTTGGAAAATTTTTAGTCTACTAATAATCATTGATAGCAATCCCAATAATACTAGTAATAATAATTAAAACACATTGCAATAAATATTCCAACATTTTTCAAAAATGTGCATAGCAAGTTTTGATGCTCTGTACTACTAATTCATTCTGCAAAGAGAATCACTGTGGATCTGTATTCAAATTTCCATTTTTTAAAATCAGGGAAAAACGTATTTTGCTGACTAGTAAGTATTTCCTAGTAAAAATGAAAGAAAAATACTATTAATTTTCTTAATGAACATTGCTTCTAGTACTTTGCGAAGATGTCATAAACGCATGAAGATCTGCAGTCTAGAAATAGCTTTCAACGAGTGATTAAAAGTCCGTCACGTTTGGCGCTACAGCTAATAAACAAGCCATGTATCAAACTGGCGAGAAAGTAACAAACTTTTACAGTTTCGAAATGCGTTGTAAAGGTGGTTGTTCCGCTCTCGAGAAGATTTCTACCCCAAGAAAAGGGCGAGTACCCGGGGAAGGACAAGACGAAGGGGAAGGGAAACAAGTTCCTTCGATTCGACTAACGGAAGAAGAAAAATGGCGTCTCGCGGTTGCGGAGGTGTGGGTGGATGAGAAAAGGCACGCTCTTCTGACACAATCAATACGAATGGTGGATCTGTACATGCACGTTTCATCTAACTTCTGCATCGGTTTCACTACCTTCTTATTAGACTGCGGTCTTTTATGCAAAATCAGAATTTTTCCAATTGTAAGAAACCACAGTTTAATGAAAATGTATTTTCTCTTTTCATCCTAAAATCATCCTCAATCATCCTAAAAAGTCGAACAAAATATAACAATATCCTTAAATACTCTTTTCATTTTTGTCCGGAACCGTTGATAAGCGTTTTACACCAGTATCTCCCAACGTAGGGCCCACGCCCCACAGGGGCGCAATTTGATTGTTGTTATTTTCGATCATCTGAAAATTCTATCGGCTGATTTAAAAGAAAGATTTTCTGACATGAAACAAATTGATTTTCCAACTTGGATGATACAGCCAATGTTAGGGGATTTGTCTGACATTTCGAATATGCAGTATCATGAAGAACTCGCAGAAATGCAAAACAATGAATCGGTTAAAACTTGATTTAATATAAAAGGAGCGATGGCATAGCTTTGTGAGGAAACAGAAATCAAATATCCAAATTCAACCAAATGTGCAAGAAAACTATTGTCACCGTTTCCATCTTCATATTTAGCTGAATGTAGATTTAGTGCTTTAAATGATTTGCTGCTAAAAAAAAGAAATCGACTGGACATAACACAACGAGGGGACTTGAGACTGAAGCTAACTAACTTGGAACCTAACGTAAAATCTCTTTGCAGCAAGCATCAAGTGCAAGGATATCGCTAAATGTAAATCATAAATAATTACTAATAATTGAAATAATATAGAAAAATGTTTCATTAAAATTATTTCGTACTTGAATTTCAGTTCTCCGTTATATGTTTTGAAAATTTACTTACTGTGTTTCGTCGACAATTTCCTAGTGATTTCTTCCTAAAACTTATCATTTAAGTTTCTCCAGTGAACAATTCAATTTTTGAATATTAAAAATTATGTATATGTTACATAGGGGGCATAAGAATTTCAGAAAGGCTTAGGTGGGGCATGGCACAATAAAGGTTGGGAAACACTGGTTTACACCTTTTCTCTATCCGCTTAGATAGTATTAATAAAAAAGGTATACTTCCAAGTTGTTGACATTACATTACTTCACTGTCTTCTAATATCTTCATAGATTATATGTGTTATGACAAGTCTGCCGATCTTTATGCAAAATAAAAATGTTTGCATTGACAGCAGGACACAGGAGCCAAATAAAAATTGTATTCTTCTTTTAACTATCCTATTAAGCTGAAACAAATACATTGGTGTCCTTAAATGTTTTTAACATGTCCACTGCTTTAAATTATATGTATCCATTTTTGTCATAAATGCATAAAATCCGCGGTCTACTTACGACTTATGAAATTGTAATACGCAACGGAAAAATAAATGAATGCGCTTTTCACGTTATTATAAGGATCTTTGGTCGTTATTAGACAGCGGATTTTATGCATTTATGACAAAAATGAGTAGGTGTAATTTAAAACACTAAAAATATTAGAAGAATTTAAAAAGACCGTTATATTATTTTCATCCTATTAAATATATTCAGAAAGAAAATCAATTTCTATTTCACTCCAGTTTGTTGCAATTCAGGTGGAAAATTTTTATTTCACATAAAGATCCGCTGTCCAGTCGTACTATAATATTACACTATTATGTCTATGACCAGTTTAACGTAATTTATATGGAATTAATGCTTGAATGAAGTTTATTGATATATGTATCGTGTTATGTATATATATATGTAATAATATGTATATATATATGTAACAATTTACAACTAGTATTATTATTAGAAGTATGTATATCAATAAGTATACATATGCACAATATTAGAAAGTAGCATTAACAGTGAATTTAAAAATTTACGTGATGTGATCTCTGATACATCTGATTTTATTTAATAAATAATTGGTTAGATCTGTATTATCTTCTTGTATCTTATACATACATACAATTTCGATAATGTTAATGAAGTTGTTTATGTTTTACAGATGTGCAATAATAAAACACTGTTCAAGGTAAATTAATAGTGTAGATGATAAAATATTTACTAATGTTAGATCATTAATGCGTCCCACACTCATTTTCGAATGAATTAAATGTATCATTTCTTTTCTGGTTAGACGTCCAGAAATTAGGTTCTACACATTTTAGAAATTCTAAAGCTTATACATGGATTTTTTGTTGCTTTTCTCATACCTAATGTGAAGCTCGTAATTGTCCCATTACTACATAATACAGGGTGTCTAAAAACTATCGTTATTCCTTGAAAGGAATTTCAAGTAACCTTTCCCTTTGCGTAAATGTTCTCCGCGGCTTTGTTAAGGAGTTATTAACAAAAAAATTTTAATAAATAAAAATTTCTAATATACCACGTTTTTAAGACGGACTAAAAAGTATAAAATAATTTTTCCTAGCTCCATACAGATAGATTTTTGATTGTGAATTTTTAATAGTTTAAACGTTTAAAACGAAAAACGTGGGGCTCATGTAATAGATAACTGATGCATGAATAGTTCACTTAAGTCTTGTGCCCCACGTTTTTCATTTTAAATTTTACAAGTATTTTCATAGTTATTAAAAATTCGCAATCACAAATTTTCAAGACTATCTGTATGGAGCTAGGAAAAATTATTTTATACTTTTTAGTCCGTCTTAAAAACGTGGTATATTAGAAATTTTTATCTATTTAAATTTTTTTTGTGTCTGTTCGTCTGTGTGTGTGTGTGTGTGTGTGTGTATGTATCTCTGTATGTCTGTGAATGCAATAACCTCAAGAACCACTTCATCAAGTTTGAATGGGAAGAACTTATTAGATTTTGGTAAACAAACATTAGTATAATACTTTGTAAACACCACACTGAGCTCCTTCGGGGCGAAGTGGGTCAGTGGAGTGGGGATGAGTCGAAGTGGGAACGCGCGTAGTGGAATAAGGAGCGCTGGCGCGCGGAGTGGGGATCGCTGAACGCGATGACGTACTACCGAGCGTCGCGCGGCGAGGTGTGACGGTTAACATGGACCAATCAGAGGGCAGGCCCCGGAGAGCCGACGTTGGCATTGGCCGAGCCGGAATCCGTCCATAGTGCATGTTCGGGAACCCGGGACTAGTTTTGGTTTAGGAGTGGACTGTATGGAAAAACGATGAAAGGATCGGGTGCGAACACAGACGGGAGTCCGGATTGAGGAATCGTGTGGGAAGCGTGAGCGGAAAGAGGCCGAACGAAAGAACTGGAGAATTCGTTGCACGTTAGGTAGTGAAACGTGGTTTATTACACGCAATCGCGTAAACGAAAACAAGTCCAAACGAATGGGCGCGATCGAGCGCAATTGTCGATCCCGTATGGCAGAACAAAACGACTTGAGCAAAGGGCGCGATTGACGTGTGAAGCGTGTGAACGATCGAACGAATCTCATCGACGAGGTAAGACGAGCGATTAACGGTGGTTCTCGGTAATCACGTGATCATGCATCACGAGCGCGATACCGGGAATCGTCAAAACCATGGGATTCGCGTACAGTTGATCTCCAGGAGCGTAAATCCTGAGTCCGTGTAACGCGTGGAGCTACTGAGGGCCGTATCGGTCGCCCGCGACATTTTAAACTAACTTACTACTAAAGCTTGATCCTAAACAGTGCACGCGCACTGATTGGTTCTCGTTTTTCGTTAATAACTCATTATTAGACGAACAGACAGACAAGAAAAAGAGTTAATATTGCATTGTCATCCAGTTCTGAGCTATGTTTAATATTTCAAGTCTCTAGCTCATCGGGAAGTTAGTTTAAAATCAATTGCAAAATTTGTACCGAACAGACAATAAACAAACAAACCAACAAACCAACTGACAGACAAGAAAGCGAGTTAAATATACAACGTGGTAAAAACACGGACCAATCAGGTCGCAGAAAGAGCGGACGAATTCCGGCACGGTGACAGGTCCTGCTGAGTATGGCGTTGGCATTGGCAGAATTGGAATCTGCCCGCTGTAGCAGCGCTCTGATTGGTCCGTGACTTTCGTTAATAACTTCTTAACAAAGCCACGGAGAATATTTTCGCAAAGGAAAAAGTTACTTCAAATGACGTGAGGAATTGTTCCTTTCACGGAAGTACAACCCTAATAGCACAAAATATATTCATATGGTATTAAAGAGATCCAATCTGTTGTTAATATTCAAATATACGTACAATATTTATTTTACATTAAGTAACAAATATTTTTTTTTCAAATATACAATAAATATGTATTTCATGTTACGAGAAAAATATTTTTTTCCAAATGTAAAATGAATGTTTATTTAATATTGGGAATAGAATATTTTTTCCTAATGTACAGGTAATATATTTATTTTATATTATGAGAAAAATGTTTCTTTCTCAATATAAAATGAATCTTTATTTAATATTAGAGACAGAATATCTTTTCCTAATTTTCGAGAAATATTTATCATAAAAAAATATTTGTTCCATAATATGGAAGAAATATACATTTCATATTATGAATAAAATATTGGTTTCAAATATAGAATGAATCTTTATTTAATGTTAAACGTAAAATATTTACTTTGAATTTACTTTGAATATATGTTGTGCATGTCATTTATTCGATATAAATTTACATTATAAGAATATTATTTAATTATTTAGGTTTCCTTATATTCAACAATTTACAGGGCAGTCGCAAACTATAATGTTTTCGGGACATTTATCATCGTCTACTCTTTTTGCCATAAATGCATAAAATCCGCTATCTAGTGATCAGTATGAGCAATAAAATGATTAAAAGAATTTTGTGGACTACACAGCTACAAGGTTAATAATACAAAAATTGAGAAGAATTAGTTCATCGGTAACTAGACTGCGAATCTTTATGCATTTATGGCTTATGAAAATGTTCAAAAAATTCGATAGAATTTAGTAAAATTTTTATTTGTTTTCGATCTACAAAAGCTGTTCCCATTAAAAATGGGATTTCATTTCATGCCACTTTCAAATTTGTCTATAAAAATTGAAAATTGCGTAAACATCCGCAATCTAATCATAACACTGATTTAGAAGGTTTAAGGCGGTAGACTCGTTTCCAGGATTGCAAGGGTGCGGGATTCGCGTTCTCATTGCTCGATAATACAAAAATGGGGTTTCTCAGTAGTCAAAAACTCTAAATAAAAGGCTCTAGGGCGCTATCGAGCTCAAAAGTCATAATTTTCGTTTACGAGGCGTAATTTGCATTATTCGGCAGTATGTAGCTATGGACGTAGCTACATGCGCAGTTGTTTGTTTCCGAATAATGCAAATTACGCTGCCGAATAATGCAAATTACGCCTCGTATACGAAAAAATATGGCTTTTGAGGACGATAGCGCCCTAGATCAATCTTTTATCTAGCATTTTTGACTACTGGAAAACCCCATTTTTGTATTATCGAGAAAGGAGAACGCGAATCCCACACCCTTGCAATTCTGGAGAAAGGAGTCTACTCCCTTAATAGGTTGCAGTGAAAATTGATTTTCAAATGTGGTAAAAAAATTCTGTCGGGCGTATGTGATCGACGTGGCACTCGAATATAAACATAATCGGGGAACTCGACACGATATTCGAATGGAACTGTTTCAAATTAAGGCACCCTGTATATTTAAATATATGTACTCTAACAAGAAATTGATCATTCATGTTACATGCACTGCAGGTAGAAGATTAACTTTTTGTTACAGATATCCGAGATATGTAAGTGCATCGGTCGACTATATTACGCGAATAGAAATAATTAACTATTGGTAGGGGGAGTTCCCCTAATGCCGGACGGCACCTAATACCGGACAGTAGCTACATGTTTAACATTTCAAACCTTATCGAGCTGTGGTGCCGTGTAAGTTGTAGAGGGACGAAAACAAATGATAATCGCGTTTACTAAGGAGGCCAGATAAGTATTTGCCTCAGCTTTGCTAGCTGAAGAGGTTAGTTGATTGTTGCGGCTGATAAGAATCCAGTGCATCATACAAAATGTCGTGTGAGTTGTGTTATTATTAGTGTGTATCCTTGAAATGATCTTTCTACGTATATTCCTTATACGATGTATTGGTTTTAGTAGACAAATGTTTCTGTGATGGGTTCACGCATCTCAGTCTTGTGTGTTCCAGCCTACATACATATACTACAGTGCGTATCAGAAGTTTAAACGCACCCTATTATTTTATCAAAAACGTACCCTCTGATGAATTTTCGATTGATTTTTTTTATCGTATGTTTAGAACACTTTGAAAAAATATATATCATCATGTATCAGAAGTTTAGTCGCACTTGCTTTTCTTGTTGTTTGTAGATAGCGGATTTTATGCATTTATGACAAAAATGAATAGTTGCAATTTAAAACAGTGATAGCATTAGAAGGGTCTTAAAATACTATTATATTATTATCAACTTATTAAACATATTAAGAAAGAAAATAAATGTCTATTTTACTTTTATTTTGCATAAAGATCCGCTGTTTAAGAATCAACAGTCCATTTTCTCAAGGTTGTCGACTGTTCGCGAGATGCGTCCAGAAAGGGTGAATTGGCGTTGCATGAGTGTGTCCATGGTACGAGGAAAAATGAAAGGATAGAAACCCGGAAGGACCCAAATGTGTAAACTTTAGACTAATGAGACTAGATGAGTCTCGAAAGATGTTAGGATACGGAAGGATGATAGATGAAACAAAGGTGCAGTTAGAGAAAAGATAGCAAATTGTGACAGGAATATACATATACAGAGTGTCCCATAATTCATGGTATAAATTAGGTCAGTTCGATTCTATGGCTGGAAATAAGACGAAAATCAAGAATAAATTGGGAGGGAGGCTTCGTTTTCAAGAAAATTAAATTTAATCCTTTCGGTCACGAATTATTTATTTCTGGAAAAAAATCATGGCTTTGCTAAGCAGTTCTTTGAATTAAATTATGATTTTTTTTTCATGTCCTTATATGAGGACGCCATGACCGAAAGGGTTAAATATCAGTCAAGTACACGCGTCCTTAATAAATAACCGATGTCACGGATTTCACTACAAGATGCTGTTGCGATCGTGTTACATGGTATAATTTTTCGGATGGAGCAAGCCTATGAAATTCATTGAGAAGGTTTCGTACAACAAGACGAATCAACAGACCATAAGAACAACACAAAATGTGTTTGTTCGTCACATTAAATTTTAAAAAAGTTCAAATTTCCTTCATCAATAACTGTTACGAGCGATCGAAATAAATTTATCTCATCGAATACCTGTTATGAGCGATCGAAATAAATTTCTCTCATCGACAACTGTTATGAGCGATCGAAATGAATTTCTCTCATTGATAACTGTTATAAGCGATCGAAATGAATTTCTCTCAACGATAACATTTACCAACAAAAGAATAATAAGAGAATAAATTGTCGGTTACTTGTAATCCTTATTTGTAACCAATACGATTTTAGTCGATGAAATACTTGTTATGCCTTTTTTCTTCTTTTTGGTTATAACAGTTATGGTCCCTGCTTGATACAGAAGGTGAGTATGTCTGGTGCGATAGCAGATGTTACGACGTACAATGTGACAAAAGACGGAAGAGTTTCGGAAAGAACAGGGAGTGGGGACTTTGAAATTAAACGTCTAGGATCGCACGAACGTTTGTTAGGGCAAAGGAATTAGGTAACGGATTTGACATAAGGATAAAAGGATACGATGGCCCACACGAGACAATGGTAACGGGTTTGATGAATTTTCGATACGGCGAGGTTTACATATTCGGTTGATTACCTCGCCGGTTGTTGTCGAACTTGTCGCTAATATCGTTGGTGAGGCAAAAACTCTCGAACGCGATACATAGTTCTTATGCCTCACCATGTCTCATGCAAGAGACGTAAATACCGGAATCTAATGAAATAACAGCTCTGAGAAAACGGACTGTTGGTTTTTATGTTTTTAAACATCCGTTGTCTGATTATAATTATAAGAATGAAGTTAATAAAATATTAAGAGACTGAACATGAAGACAGCCGCAGAATTGGTTGTTTGAAAACGAAAACGGAAGAGATGTAAATAGAATACGATCAGTCGGCAAAAACTTTGAGATCAACGTATTGTTATAAGTATTAGTAACTGTTATTGTTATTACTATTATTTACGAGTGTTATTATTGTTACTGTGCACTATTGGTTAGTATCGCGACTATGGGAAAGCTAAATAAGTTGACTGATTTTGAAAATCAGAAGTTTAGACGCAGTTCATAAAAATTTATTCACTTTATGAACAGGAGAAAATATACACCTTTGTCTTCCCATATGTTTCTGGATCCGCCAGAAAATTTCGGACAACATGATCCGATCGCTTTAAGGTCATGGCTATTTCTCTTATACTTTTTCGTACGGAGGAAAGTGTTATCATTTGCCTATTTTCAAAATTCATCAACTTGTTTAACTTTCGTAGTGCACAGTAACAATAATAACACTTGTGAATAATAGTAATAACAGTAATAATACTAATAATTATAACAATACACTAACAATAACAGTAAATAATGAACTTTTTGCTGTGATTGATCGTATTTTATTTACTTCTCTACCGTTTTCGTTTTCAAACAACCAATTCTGCGGCTATCTTCATGCTGATTACGATAATGTATAGTCACTGGTGTACGATATGAAGTTACAAATAACAAGAAAAGCTAGTGCGTCTAAACTGATACGGTCCTTTTTCATACTTTGACTAAAAATTCTTCCCTGCAGTGCCATCAGTGGACGGCAAACTACGGCTCGCGAGCCACGTGCGGATCTTTGGCTACTTGAGTGCGGCTCTTGAACACGATGTGTTTAAAATTATTTTATTTTATTTTAATTTAATGGTATTTTAATACAATTTTCAAACAGGCAGTGTGTTATATCTAAATTCAAATAAAGAGCATTTTCTACTCTATTTTTATCAATAGACTGAGGATCTTTATGCAAAATAAAAATTGTCTGCATCGATTGCAAGGAATAGAAACTAAATCGAACGTTACTTCTTCCCTTAATGATTTGAATAGAGGAGAAGTCATATGTATATTGACATGTTCAATTTTTTAAATTTTCTGACAATTTTGTAGTTCATCTACTCAATTTTTTTGCAGTCTACTGTATTAATCAGTCAATCACCGTTGAAATAAATTGTCTGCATCGATTGCAAGAAACAGAAACTAAAATGAACATTATTTCTTCCCTTCATGATTTGAATATATACATATATTGATATCTTCAATTTTTTAAATTTTCCAATATTTTTGAGTTTCATCTACTCAATTTTGCTGCATAAAGATCCGCAGTCTATTTGTCAATAAGTAAGATTATTATAAGAAGTATGATATCTAGTTTTATTCGCTGTACCTAGTTTTAACCGACTTCTAAAGACAGGGTCCTTGTAAGGAAATTTGGCTCTCGAAAGAAATCTAAATGGTTGTACTGCTGATATTTGGCTCTTTGTCTAATGAGTAGACTGCGGATTTTATGCATTTATGACAAAAATCGGTGGATGTAATTTAAAACAGTAAAAACATTAAGACAATTTAAGAACGCCCATATGTTATTCTCGGTTTATTAAAATTGTTGAAAATAGAAATAAAGTTTTATATGGGTTCTGTGTTTTGCAATTGATGGAGACAATTTTTATATTGCATAAAGATCCGCAGTCTACTAATGAGTTTGGCCGACCACTGTCATATATGAATAGTTTTAGTAGTAATCATAATTTTTCAAAGTGTTCCAAACATACAATAAAAAAAATCAATCGAAGATTCATCAAAGGGTACGTTTTTGTTAAAATAATAGGGTGCGTCCAAACTTCTGATACGCACTGTACTATTTAGTGAAGAGTTAAAAAGGTTAACGGAAAAATCTGTTAAATATTAGAACCGAGATTTGTTGAAAAAATAGAAGAGTGGACAAAAAGAATGTACCTACAAAGTAGTCAAAATAGGCCCACGAGGCTTGTGGCAATATCCCGGAATGTTTCGATCATTATGTTTACGATTGTTGCGAATAAGTAATTTTTATTGTGTCCGGTACTAGGGGCCACTTCCTCAATTCTTAAAATCATACAATGAAAGTATAATGCCGATATAAGTTAGTTATTGCGGAAATGTTGATTATTTTTCACTTTACTTTTGGTTCGTAATATTGTTGATTTATATAATAACGCAGAAAAGAAATAAATAAAATATTACAGTCATTATTTAAGAAAAAACCTTAAGCGTCCGGTACTAGGGGAACTCCCCCTACTTACTTGAAGAAGTCGTCTTTACAGAAAAGGTGGCCGTTCCTCGCGAAACACTTATGGGTCAGCCTAGCACCGCAGTCCCGGCACGTGAGACACCTTGCATGCCAACACCTTTCGAGGACTCTCAGAACGTATTTGTCCAAGATAGCTTCTTGACAACCGCCGCACTTCGGTATCGAAGCTACAACAAACACAATTATTTCATGCGATTATGGAGAGTGTTCGTAAGTTTCAACGAAAGAGTATAAAAACGAAAATTTCGCATGGTTTCAAAAGTACAGTCCCTAGTAGTATTTATGGTTGGCTAACGGTGGCCAACGGTTGGGAGTTACAGTAAAGTTGCGATATTTTTCTGCGACTTTCTATCCAGAATTTATCCAGTACCATTTACCCACTTCACTGCCGGCCAACGCTGCAGGGTGGCGACGATTGAGCTCGGCTCGGGTATATCGGCGTGAATCACTACTAATCCAATTACAAAACTTCTTTATTTTTCATTATTTTTTTATGGGACTTTCATCAATTTATTTCTGGCATTCTTCTGATTAGAATGACACCAAACACGATATAATTTCAACTGTATTTAGTGGTTCAATCGACGATGAAAGTTTCGGGCGCAAAGAAGCTTATGTGGTTAATAGTTTTACCTACAAATCCCCAACATAGAGCCTACGACGAAAAATTATGCCAATTTTTCCAACGAATATCCAACGTTGAGCGTACAGTTATTATAGTCGGTTAACTAACGTGACAACGAAGAGAATACTACAGTGGCCGGAATTAATATTCGGACACTCTAAAAAAAATGATAACTTTTTAAATATTGTACTATACGATTTGAACTTTTTTGGAAAGTTAGAGCAATTAGTTTACTACAGGGTGTGAAAAGAAGTTTTTTCAAAAACTGCAGTAGATCGGAATTGTAGAAAAGATACTAAAAGCTGCATTTTACAATTTTTTTATGTGGGCCTATATTGAAAATTTAAAAAATACGTTTTGTATATCTGTGTCAATTAATATGCACTGTGAAAGTTTCATCGAAATCGATTGGTGCGGGAAAAAAAACGACAGGCATTGAAAGATGTGAGAATCCTTAGATTTATTGTAGTCAGAGGCCGAAAACCGTGAAAATCTGCAATTTTTACCATCTTTAAACGTTTCTAGCTCATTGCAACGTCGACCGATTTTGACGAAATTTTTAGAATATGTTTAATTCAGACAGATCTACAAAACGTATTTTTTAAATTTTCAATATAGGCCCACATAACAAAGTTGTAAAATGCAACTTTTAGTATTTTTTCTACAATTCCGATCTATTGCAATTTTTGAAAAAATTTCTTTTCACATCCTGTAGTAAACTAATTGCTCTAACTTCCCAAAAAAGTTCAAATCGTATAGTACGATATTAAAAAAGTTATCGTCTTTTTTAGAACGTCCGAATATTAATTCCGGCCAGTGTACGTACAAGACACCTTTGTAGGTTCAGCCCATAACTGTATGACTCTAATGTTCCTATAATGTATGTATAACTAGCTGCTCGCAACCAGGCCCTCCGGGCGGGCTACCGTTTCAAAAAATTATGATTTTTGCAGCTTGTCCGAATTTTCCGACTTTCCTTTGTTATTGTCTCGAATTTGTTTCCTGAAAACTTTTCCAGGACCATAACGAACAAAACAAAAAAAGAATTACCCGTCGTTCGAATCGTGAGTTATGGTCTTGAGTTCATACAAAAATCCCATAGAAAAAAGACTTTCATTTTTTCCCGAATTTTCCATTTTTCCGGACAACTTTTCCAATTTTTCTTTCCCTAAAAATCTTATTCGGACTATTACGAACATTTTTTAAAATAAATTAGCCAAATCGGTCCAGCCTCAAGTGATGCGCTTACCAACGAACAGCATTTAATTTTTATTTATATAGAAGATGTACATTAGCACCTTTAGAAATAAGTACCTCTGTTAACACTTTACCTACCGGAAGCCTATTAATAGGATTTTCAATAATTGTGCTTTACCAAAGAAAACATAGAAATTTTCTTGTACATTGCAATCTTAAATCAAATTATTAGATGACATTATTGAGGGTGACTTGTTAGTTCACAATGAAAATCGCTGTTGGTATTAAAAGTTCCATTAAAAAGTGTTTGGTTATGTACCATAGATTTTTCAAAATTATGCTATAATCACCGGTCGGTAACGTGTTAAGAAAAACTTTTTATTTATTTTTATAGTTATTGTAAGAACAGTTAATATTGTTGAAGCTCTCTAAATGGCGATAAATAAAAAAGAACCTTTGTAAGTTCAGCGGCAAGGGTGTCAGCTTACTAATTCTTACTACGCAGGCGGTCCGGGTTCAAGTCCCTCGTGGGTATTAAGTTTTTTCATTTTTCTCTCAATTTTTACCGTGGAAATACGTTGTTTATATGTACAATATTATTAATGATTTAACAGCGGATTTGATGCATTTATGGCAGAAATGAGTAGTTGTAATTTAAAATAGTATATGTACACATTAGAATTTCGGTATTTTGAGGTGAAATGAAACCCAATTTTTTTTATTCAAGCAATGAACTTCCACTAATGATGATGACCTGAAATCGCATTTGGATCAGTTTTTGTCGATAAGGACCAGAAGTTTTATAAGCGCGGAATTGTGAAGAAATCAGAATGATGGCAAAAGAACATCGAATAAAAAAATTGGATTTTATTTCATCTTAAAATACTGAAATTATTTTTTTGCCAACCCAATACATATTTTCAACCCACTCAACATATTAAGAAAGAATTTAAGACGGACTAAAAAGTATAAAATAATTTTTCCTAGCCTCATACACATTCCTAACTCCATACAGATAGTTCTGAAAATTTGTGATTGTGAATTTTTAATAGCTATGAAAATACTTGTAAGATTTAAAACGAAAAACGTGGGGCGCAAGATAATATGTAGTAAGGAGTGTAGAGAGTAGCTGCCGTTGAGAAAACTCACACAACAGTTCATATCATTTGCAGTGCAATAAAATTGTTAGTGACTTAGGTGAACTATTCATGCATCAATTATCTATTGCATGCGCCCCACGTTTTTCGTTTTAAATCTTACAAGTATTTTCATAGCTATTAAAAATTCACAATCACAAATTTTGAGGACTATCTGTACGGGGTTAGGAATCTATATTGTAGGGGACAGAACCGTTGGAAGGAATCGACGGTTAGAGCGTCGAAACAGAAAAACGGCAAACGTTTTTGCCGAATAGATCGCCCGCGATATGCCGAAACAACAAACACGGCGACAGGTGAATGCCCCAGCGAGCGAGTGTGAGAGAGCGAGTGCGTGAGTGAAAGAGAGAAAGAGTCGTAAGAGGCAACGACCGCGGCTTCGTATGTGAGATAGGGAAATGTATGTTTGCGTAATTAGTAGGGTATAAATATGAGGTAGGTCGCGGAAGCGACAGAGTTGTCATTCGATTTCCAAAGAGTTCGAAAGAGATAGAGAGTTTGTTCGACAGAGATAGAGAGTTAGAGAGAGAGAACGAGAAAAAGAGACCGTGTCGGCTTAAGAGAAGCCGTCGTGGAAGAATAGTGTAATTCTTTATTATATATATACAATAAACGTATTATTGTTTTGTCAACTATTGTTTCGACCAGCCTGACACAATCCCTACATTATTAACTTATTTTACTGTACAGATTGAATTTGCTTTCCTCAGCAAATATGACATCCTTCCACCATATGTCCCATCCTTAGAAATTAGCTCTCTTGCAAAGGTTTTTCGTTTATTCCTATTCTTTTCGTTAATAAATGGTTTCTTTCTAACTACTCTTCCATTGTAACCAGTTGCCTCAGCGTTCTCCGAACTGTTTCGGCTGACACATTCTTGGAGCTTTCTCCTAATAGCTCACTAACTAGTTTTGGAGCACTTAAACGCGGATTTTTTTTCACTTTTCGAATAATTTTGCTTTTCTCCCTCGTACATAAGAGACTTGGTCTTCCAGTTTGCGGAATAGAATCAATGCGATTCTCAATATAAAATCGTCGACAGATATCTGCAACAGTACTCTTACTTATACGAAGCATTGCACTAATTTCGCGATAGGTTTTTCCTTTTTCTCGATAAAAAATTACAAGCTGCCGCACATCGAAACTCGTATTCTTCCCTTTGCGACCCATTTTGAACGAATTGTGTGTGTGTGTCAGTAGTGAGGTGGCATGGACATCTAGTGGTCCACGAGATTCTGTTTGTAAACAAACGTTTTCGCGTTCTTAGAATATCGCGTTCCCAGAAGGCGATTGCCAGAGAAATATAATACGTGTCCGAATATTTTTGTGAGCCACAAATGGTCCATTATTTCGTTTAATAATTTTTTTTATGAAACGTATGTATATTTTACAAATAAATTATATATGTTTATCAACATTAATAAATGTTTTATTGTTAGAAACAATTCCCAGAGCGATTGCTTTATCAACAAACGAATTATCAAGTCATAAAGTTAGTTATACCTAGTATCCGAATATTTTCGTGACCGACTGTATGTATAATGCCGCACGAAAAATGACTTACATAGTGCTTAGAAGGGCATCATTTTGAACATTTATTAAAATGTAGCATTCTATTACATATGATAATATTATGATATTTTTTGTTTCGTTTCTTCAACGTTTCAATTTACAACAAATTGTTCGTTATAACTCTGTAACTATGCACAATAAAAAAAAGTTCAAGTAAATGCTATTGAGTTCCATGCGAGGTATCACAATAACACAAAATCAATTACTTTCCATTTTAAAAAATTACTCCAAAAAAATTTAATACATACTAAAATATTAGCTCTCTTTAACCATTTAATTAAAAAAAAATTAAGTCGATATCTTCATTAGATTCCGAGAAAACAGATTGCAACACTTTATTTGGTACACCCTGTATAAGACAAAAAATAAAAAGAACTGTCGGTCGAACCTCGATGACGTTGCAAAAATCTAAAATATTGTCGAAACTGATGAACACACTACATTCTTGTAGGTTCAAAAAAAATTTTCTTTAGCAGGATTATTGTGTATGTTCGTTCACATACACCTGCACACTACAAAACGGTGATTGCTATGATTGCTATGCGGTGAACGCTATTACTATAATAATATTTATAATAAATCCTGTGTATACCTTCAAGATGTAAACTTCAAATTTCGACATGGACAGTTTCTTTCATGTTTCCTGTTACTTCTAGGTTAAAACAAAGTGATTAAAAAATGACCGATTAAAATCTGGGGGGGGGGGGGTTCTAATTAGACTACGGATTTTATGAATTCATGGCGAAAACGAGTTACTACGATTGAAAACACTGACGAAATTAAAGGAATCTAAGGACGTCGATGTATCATTTTTAATTTATTATGATTAGTCTACAGATTTTATGCATTTACGACAAAAATAGGTAAGCACAATTTAAAGCATTGGCCATATGAAAAAGTTTTAAAGACATCAGCGTATATTGGTTTCAGCTTAATCAGATAATTAAAAGAAAGAAATTTTTATTTCACCCCTGTGTCTTGCAATCAATGCAAACACTTTTTATTTTGCATAAAGATCCGTAGTCTAATTATGATTGTTAAAGAAAAAGATTAATTTTAATACCTCTTCTGCTTCTCGCAATAGAACCCAACAATTTTTATTTTGCATAAAGATCCGCAGTCTTTTTATAATATTTTCAATCTACATCATTTCATGTTAACTCTTTTTACGCAATGCTATTTACATTTGGAAATTATTAGCCCCTTGTACTCGGAGCTATTTTGTTCTACATTGTGCAAATATTAAAAAAGACATTGTCACAGAAATGACAATTATGAATTTCTCAAATATCGTACCATGTGTTATAAATGTTATAATTATAAATAACGATATGCATAAAATTAATTTGATTTTCTTGACGTAATATGAAAAACCTTAATCGACACACATATAGGATGACCGTTTTCAATCTTTTAATATTTGTATGTGAAAAATGGTTTAGATCAGAAGAGAATGGTTTCAAAGCGGTCACAGTCTGCTGTAAATAGTTTTCTCCTAGACGGACGTGTAGAGGTCACGCGAAGGTGAGAAGCGTTATTTTTATGGAATCGTATTTTTTTAATGCTCTAATAGATACAAATCGGTATTCTCTATAAAAATGTATTAAGGTATTTATGTCAAAAAATTATTATCTAATCCTTTGCACTCGGAGCTATTTTAACCCCTTGTCCTACGACTTATTTTACGGTTGCAGTGATTAAAACCTTTTTGTAGATCGTAATTTCCTCGAAAAGGAGAAAATTTATATCTATTGTATGCCTACATGTTCTCCAACAGCTGTACATTAACAGAACCAAAATAGAATTTTATTTCGGTTTAAAGGTACATTAACATATATTTTTATCAGAATCTGTTCAGAAAATTCATCACGAGTCAGACACGATATTGTAAAGCAAGAGATTAACTCGAAAATTAAACATTTCTTCCGACCTAGAATATTTTCATTCCTTATGATTGTTGAAATTTTATGGATATAGAATTGGTATAATACCTCGCACAGTGCCTAAATGTTTAGTAATTTATTAGCAGATTGCGGACCTTTATGCAAAATAAAAATTTCTTACCTGAATTGCAACAAACTGGAGTGAAATGGAAATTTATTTTACCACGTTTTTATTAACTCGCTTTCTTGTCTGCCTGTTTGTCTGTTCGGTACAAATTTATTAATTCGCTTTCTTGTCGTCTAAAAAGCAGAAAATAATTATTTAAATAAAAAAACATTACTATTATGTTTAGTAGATTGAAAATAATATAATAGTATGTTTAAATTTTCCTAATGTTTTCGCTATTTTAAATTACACCTACTCATTTTTGTCGTAAATGCATAAAATCCGCAGTCTATTGATTAGATACCGACACATTTAATAATGTAAACAATATTTTAAATAATGGTACAGCAATTTTTATTGGCGCCTCTCTCTCGGAGTCACCATTCAAGTGCTAAGAGTTAAAGGGACAATCACTTTTTCAATATTAGACCACACAACTTGGATTGTTTTTGCGAAGTTAAAACAATTAGTGTATTACATAACGTGGAAAAAAATATTGAAAAATTGCATTGTTCCGAATTACAGAGAAAATACTGAAAGTTGTATTTTACAACTTTTTCGTGTGTGTGGGTCTATGTTGAAAATTTAAAAAATACATTTTGTCAATTATATTCTTAAAATTTCATCCAAACAAATACACAATACCCCAGTTGCACAAATAAATTACAAGTCCAACAACCATTTTAAAAAAATCTGATGATATGTTTGCACTTTAATGAGTATTCTTTCTTAACTATGTATTTCAAGAAAATCCGCAGAGCTCGTTTGCTGCTCTTCTATTCAGTACAGACGAAATCATAATGTTCCCACACGCTTCTATTGGGTTGGAAAGAAAGTTCGTAGCGTTTTCAAATTAAGAATCGAAGATAAAATTAAGGTATTTATTTATATGTTTATTCAATAAGACGAGAAGTTACTTCGAAAATGGCAAAAAATATTAGAACAGAATGGAAAATATGTTATTGAATAAAGCTATGAATAAATATCTGAATTTTAGCTTTCAATTTTAATTTACAAACGCTACGAACTTTCGTTCCAACCCAATATTTCTACGAAACATGCTTGCAAAAATGGTGACAGACATGCGATTATTCTTGATCATCAACTACAAAATTTCAGTCCGTCATTTATCTCACTTACAATAGAGGATTTCAGGAATGTGAGCCGGTAGACCAAGATCGACCGCCCTCTGATCGAGTGGATGCATTTCGCTGTGGGGAACGTCGTCGAAGCTGGAGATGTTGGCTGGATGTCCAGAGTTGCTGCTATTTCGCCGGACGTTTTGCGACTCCAAACTATCGTGCGGCGGTGTCAAGACATCCTGACAGGCGCGTCGATACATCCCTTCCAAAGGCATAGCCTCCCGGCCCAGCATTTCCAAACTTATCATAGTCATGATTATGTCTTTTTAACCGAACTTTGTCACTGTCTCATCGTTCCCAACAATTGAGTATCCAGAAATTGTGGTGGCTTGTTATCTCAACTGTCCTGTATCTAACTATTCCAGTATCCTTTTCACCTTCCACCACAATTGCACCGCAAATCCCATCGTTCAGTTGTCCCTCATACAAATTTTATAGTTTCAGTTAATCCAAGTATATCCAAGAGATCAACTCTCTTTCCCGGTCACTGTCACTTTCTTCGGAGATCACATATGTACTTTGATACAGCGTTCCACCAACTGTATCCGTCAAGTACCAGCCAAACTTGAACAAGTACCCGAATCTAAATGTTTATATCGGTCCGCTAGACGGACGTCAATTACGAGTTTCACTGGCGGCGATAGTTTGTTTTGAGAATAGGAGTTTAGTGTAGATAAGTGAATTCAGTGTGGCAGCGCAGACATGCCAAGCATCGAAGCGACCGGAACGAGGGTTCGCGGAGGACTGTCCCAACGATGTCGCAGCTGCTCGTGCGCACGTGACACTCGTGGGTGTGGCGGGCTTTCTGGTGGGGAATACGTCAGGGTTATTGGGTGTGGTCCGCACCCACGCTTCTAACGCCTCGGTGCCGATTGGTGGGAACCTCGACCGCCCCCAATATGGCGACTGACGCACTACCAAGCGGTTTTCAAACAACCGATGCTCCGCTTGCTGATATTCCGTCCAGGGTGCTGGTGATACGCCGTTGACACGGTGATGATGTGCGTTGGCTGCGCGAGTGAAGCTTCCAGAAAGATGGAGCCGATATCTCTATCCCTCGTTGACCATGTGCGTATGTTTCTATCGTGAATTTTTTGGAAAATTTCTTTCTTCGATATTCGCAAGTTTAGAGAGGTTCCACTCGTTTCGTATTACCGATTTTCGCTGGCTAACCGCGGATAACGAGACTTCGGTCCGTTTTGTATGCAAAAACACAAACGTCGCATTTAAATTCTGGGTTTTCTAGTAGTCTTCAGTGAAAACTAGTTTCGTAAAAAATTTGTACTGATAACCAAACGAGACATTTCTACATACGAGGGTGGATCAATAAGTAGGGGAGACCGGGGCTAGTTGACGAACTTTTAACATATTTAATTTTTATCAATGATTTTGTATTTGCTGACTTGTTATACATCAAAAGTTTGCACATTGACTCGGGTATACAGATTTAATTTTGAAAATCGCTTTGATTGAACCTAGTTGTAGTTTTAATCAAATTTAGATTAGTGAGAGCAATAAGTCAACAAACCCCGGTTGTGGGGTTAGTTGACATATCTGATGGGGTTAGTTGACTTAACTTTTAAGTGTTTTAGAAAAAATAATAATATTAACAATACTTCAATTTTTATTTGTTCATACATATCTACTGTAGTGAATCAGATGATGATTTGTAGGCAAAATTAAGCCAAATTAGGCTTACAAATCATCATTCGAGTCACAGTTAATACACAGATCTGATGCATTTTTCGTGAGTCCATTTGCTGCAACGTGTGCACTACACTCAGTTTTCACCACAACTTTCACAAACACTATCAGTGTAAGATTCATTGCAGATTAAGCATTCTGAATTATCTTCTGATTCTGAGGACAAGCAATCTTTCTTGAATGACGTAAATCCTATGCTTATTCAAGTAGTCCCGTTCGACATTTTTATCATTGTAAGGGCCACGCGTGCATAACCTCGATGCACCGGATAAAATAAAATACCTCAAATTATAGTCAATGTATCATATTTCCATAAACTAATCATGAAAAAATATCAAGCAGTGCTTAATGGACAAAAATTGATAAATAGTCGAAACAAAAATATTTACTTACAGTCGATGTTTTTAGATTTTTTTATTCTTATTGGTATAACACGCAAGTTTCGGTCATGACAACACATTGCATGGTGAGCTAGTCATTCTTATGTTTCAATATCGCGGAAAGCAGCATCATCTACTTTGTAGTATTGTTGAATTTGTAGCGGTGCACTATCGCTCGACTGTTTAAATAAATGTACAGTAGAGTTTCTGTAATATTTATTTATTAATATTATAGTTATTAATATAAACTGATAAATATTACTCGAGGACAAAATAATACGTTTCCAGATCACACAGCTCAATCAAAACGTTACGAACACGTTTTTCGTTAGACTACATCGAACACACACGCGCATGCGCATCAAGCAACATACCACGCACGACAAAACGGCTCAGTGCTGCCTCAGTGCTCAACCTGAGCCAAGATGATGATTATTTTTCACAAGTATCACAATTAGAATGGATTAGTCGACTAACCCCATTAGTCAACTAGCCTCGGTCTCCCCTACCCGTGTTAGGAATGAAAACGCAAGTTTTCCAGAAATTTTTTTTTCATTTTTCAACATAATATCCTTTTAGGAGGATACACTTTTCCCAACGTCCCACAGTGGTTCAAACGGCCGATTTAGGAGTGCAAAAGTCTACTAATCTACAAAACTACTAGTCTACAAAAATCTACTAATAATCGATAATTCTGTGTTACATGTATTCTATAGACATTAAGTAAGTATAAAGAAGGCTAATAGAGTTCCGTAAGTTCACTGAAATATTTTTTTTGCTCAAAATAGCGCAGAGGAAGCAACGTACTTCAATTTAGAATGCCAGTTTTAATTTACGATGACAGGAAAGAGAAACTTTTGTATACAATTTTTTTAACAAAATTAAAAAATAAATTTCTTAATACTTCCTTGAGAAACATTATTTAAATATGCTAATGCTTCTGAACACAACTATTATAATTAGAATCAATATTAACGTTCTAAACAATAAATTATAGGTGAAAAGGATATCCTTTATTTCGATGCTATTTTTCATACTGCTACTTTCAACGTTTGCTACGCTTAATAATAATTGATTTGAGAAGTAAAATTGTCAATTTTAACTTCTACAGACATGTGTGTTGATGTAAGAAATAGTATAAAATGCCTACTTCATGTTTTTGTTTTTGGACTTTTGCACTTCTAAATCGTCGTTTGGTGTCCCTGCCATTTTTTTAACGCTCTATAAAATACGATTTGTCAAACTCTTCAAAATATACTTCTGTCTCGATAATGACCTCCTCGTTTAAGCAGAAATTTTTTCCCGCGAACCGCGTTTTCATGTTGGAGAACAGAAAGAATCGCAGGGAGCCAGGTCGAGCGAGTACGGTGGATGCGGCAGAACAATTCGAAGCGCAATTCTTGCAATTTGGCCGCGACGATTCGGGATGAGTGAGATCGTACGTTGTTGTGATTGTATCGAAAAATAAATACGTTTAATACAAATGGTTGTCAAATCAAAACTAACCTATCAATCAGTATGAAATTTTGTACGGCGTCGTTTAATTGATGACATTGTATACTATGTATACATAGCAATGCCAACTTCCCTCAGCAACGCCGGCTATCTTCAAACACGAGTTATTATTGATCTATCCTCTTATAATCGTAATCGGTATTGTTACAATCCAATGATTCTTATAAAATGTATCAACACCTACAATAGTTATTTATTTATGCATTTTTCTATTTCTATCAAATAAGCTTTTCATTATCATGGTATTTGTACACGTTTGTAAAAGTAGTTGAACATTACAGTAATAGAGTGAAGACAGTCCTATTAGAGCTTCTACATGCAGACCAAAAAGCTGTTCATATTGTATTTTGTATTAGCAATTTTCATACAATAAGAATGCAGATAGCAAAGTACAAGTTACAAACCTGTTAATTAATATTACAGAAGGAAGTAGTTAAATGTATTCGTGTATTGATTTTGCAATACAAAAGTACGTTTTGAGAGTGGAATTATTTAGTTCTCCTCTCACATATTTGCGATATAATTGCATTACACCTGACAGGTTCCAATTTTCTCTTACATCTTTTCAATTCATTCCAATTATTCGTTTCGCTTGTACTTTTTTTCATACCGTCAAACTTTATAGACAATATTTTGTAACATCGATCATCTATTATAGACAGCGGATTTTATGCATTTATGTCAAAAATGAGTAAGTGCAATTTAGAACAGGAAAAACATTAGGAGAATTAAGAAATGCTGTTATATAATTTTCAACCTATTAAACATGTTAGGAAAGAAAATAAACTTCTATTTCACTTCAGTTTGTTGCAAATCAGATAGAAAGTTTTTATTTTGCATAAAGATCCTTTAATTATAAAATCCTTCGTTTTCAAAGTTTAGCTGTTTTATTTTTAATTGCTTATTTATTTATCCACGCGTTTCTACGATTTCAGTGAAATATTTTCTAATTGCAACTGTCCTCTATTTGCGGGGTCGCTAAGTTCAGGTTTCAAACCGACAATAAAGTCTTCGTCTAAAACATATGGTAAAGTTGCCGTGATGTGGGTCCTCTCCATTAATATTCGGACGTTCTCAAAAAAACGATAACTTTTTAAATATTGGACTAAACGATTTGAACTTTTTCGGGAAGCTAGAGCAATTAATTTATTACAGGATGTGAAAAGAAATTAAAAAAAATACTAAAAGTTGCATTTTACAACTTTTTTATGTGTGTGTGAGCCTATATTGAAAATTTAAAAAATATGTTTTGTAGATCTATGTCAATTGTGTGAACTGTGAAGTTTCATCGAAATCGGTTGATGCGGGAAAAAACAGGCATTGGAAGATATAAGAATCCTCAGATTTATTGCAGTTGGAGCCGAAAAATCGTTACAATCTGCAATTTTTACAGTTTCTAAACGTTTGTAACTCATTGCAACGTCGACCGATTTTGATGAAATTTGCAGAATATGTTTCATTGATACAAATCTACGAAACGTGTTTTCTAAATTTTCCATATAAGCCCATATAAAAAAGATGCAAAATACAACCTTTAGTATTTTCTCTGCAATTTCGACAACTCGCAATTTTTCTCAAAAATTTTGTTCACGTTGTGTAGCAAACCACAATTGTTCCAACTGCTAAAAAAGTTATCATTCCGGATGTTTTTTCATTTTGTTCGCTTCGTTATGAAGTATATATTTTATCGAGCTGCTAATGTTAGACATATGGATATACATATGTATATGACAACCATTATTGTGTACTTTCCTAAGAAAAATCAAATTATATATTAATTTTTAATCATTTTCGTTAATCCAAAATAAAATTCAATTTAGTTGTTGTTAATCTATAGCCGTTGGAGAATGTCTACGCATACGATGGCTACTTTTCTTCTTCTTGTGGCAAATTATGGACGACAAAGATCTAATCCAGTGTTTCTTTTAAATTGGATTGTTAAGCAACTCAATTTCCTAGTGATTTCTTCCTGAAACCTATCATTTAATCCTTAGCACTAGATTGGTGACTCTGAACTCTGAGGCGCCACTAAAAATTGCTGTACCGTTACTCAAAATATTGTTTACATTATTAAATATATTCGGTATCTAATAAATAAACAGAGGACTTTATACATTTATGACAAAAATGAGTAGGTGTAATATAAAACAGTGAGAACATTAGAAAAATTTAAAAATACTGTTATGTTATTTTTAACCTGTTAAACATATTGAGAATGAAAATAAATTTCTATTTCGCTCCAGTTTGTTGCTATTCAGGTAGAACATTTCTATTTTGCATAAAGATCAGCTGTCTTCTAATCAATTACTAAACGTTTAAGTATTGTATGAAGTATTATATTAATTTCACATCCATCAAATTTCAAAAATCATAGAGCAATGGAAATATTTTAGCTAGGAAGAAATGCTTAATTTTCGAGTTAAAATAGCTCCCAATGCAAAAGATTAATCTTCGCAAGGTAATGTGGTATCTCACAACCAGAGAGCTTCAGATTTTTGAACAGAATTTTTATATGAATAAAATTACATCTGTTTGTTTACTTTTTATCCCGTGTTATTCTTTATCCCAAATTTATTAAAAACGAGGCTATTTATGAAATTCATTTGTTGGGGTCTAAGAAACCCTTACCATTTGTGTTATTAGATCTTACCTTGCGAGGGTTAAGTTACTTCTGTGAACAATTCAATTTTCGTCTATTAAAAATTATATATGTTACATAGGGGGCATAAGAATTTTTGAAAGTCTTAGGTGGGGCATGGCAGTAAAAAGGTTGGGAAACACTGATCTAATCACTGTAACTCTAACATATGTAGATGGTGGTGTAAGGCGTAAGGAATTAATATTGAACACCTGAAACTGATTGCTTTTCCTTTCCTCTTGGTGCGTTGCTAAGAGAAAACCCGTTCCTTTCCGAACCGTGAACAAAATTTCAGACAACTTCGGCCGGCTTCTTGTTCCTATTTCTGCCTCGTCTTCGTCGATCAGCGAGCGTTGCTTTCGAGCATCCATTTCCAGAGCCCTCGGCTACGGTCCTATTCATCAGAATCGTCACGTAAAAGAATTCGCTCCTGTATTCCTTGGCGAGTTCCTTTGGCAACGTCTAGAGAGCCGTGTCGATTGTGAAAGCAAGCGTCGTGGAAAGGTAAAGAAAGAGGGCGGCTTTCCACCCCCCTGCTTGGGGGTGGAAAGAGGGTTGAAGCAGGGTTGAAACAGGGTGGTAGCGGAGTAGACAGGGGAGGGCGAGGGAAGTTGGGGGACAGCAGGCGAAAGAAGGAAAAAAAGGAGAACAAGTAGAAGAAGCGGAGAGACGAGGTTGGGTGGAAGGAGGTACAAAAGGATCCGAGGCGAAATTAAGAACAGCCGTGCAAGTGGGTGGGGATGGAGGTGAGGGTCGCCATTTTATAATCTTAGTCGAGATCAGTCGTGTATACTCTTTTCTCGTCCCTCAGTGATTCGCGTGCGCCCATCCACACCGAGCCAAATAAGTCGAGGGTGTAGGTCGACGTGTACATAAGTAGACGTATAGATACGTCTACCAACATCAGCCGGTATGCTTTTCAATATACGTCTTTGTTTTCCTCGGTCGCGTCAGATGGCATGTATCCTTTTTGTCGTTACATGTTGCTCCCCTTTCACCTTCCAGATGAAAACTCCCTCACCCTGCTCTCTTTGAAACAGGGAACACGGAGGGAGACTCACGATTTTCTCTCTTGGTTGATGACCTCCGATCAGGTTAAGGGGCTTGCTTTGTGTCTCGACTCTCGACACCAAAAAATCAAGACTACTTCAAACTCTTCCCCGCAGAGGCGAGTTTAAGTATGATATTGTGGCGCTACCAAGCATAACAGGCTAACGCAATGTTTCCCAACGTGGGGCAGTTTAATTGTTGACCTTCGTAAGGTAGGTTCCAATCACACATAAATAGTAAAATGGGGTCTCTTAAACCTCGATGGGGTCTCTTAAATAAATTTCATAAATCGCCTTGTTTTTAATTTTGGGATGAAGAATAACACAGGATAAAAAGTAAACAAACAGATTTAATTTTGTTCATATAAAGATTCTTTTAAAAAATCTGAAGCTGGGATCTCTGAGACCCTACATTACCTTGCGAAGCTTAAGGAGGCTATTCAACAATTTCCTAATGATTTCTTCCTAAAACACCATACATCCCCGATCAAAAGTATGTGGACACTTGTTCAATTCTCCTCCTGGAAAAAAAAAAATCTTCAAGGAATTTAATCTTTCATGCGATCTGTTTTATACAGTATTGGAGAATTTATCTGAACAATAATTTATTGGTAAACCGCGGATTTTATGCATTTATAACAGAAATTATTATTTATTGCATAATTACATATATCTACTGCATTTCTTCAGACATTTCTCTAGGGGTGGACCTGAACTATGTATATTTGAATTTTTATTTATATTTTTCTGAACAATATAAATTTTGTTGAACATTTGTACTTCAAGACTATCTGTTTACATCTAGAAAAGGTCTAGTTCCATATACCCAATAGTTGTCCTAATAAAAATTCTTAAAAATCACTTTTTCACTGAAGTTACACAACCCTCCCTTAAAATACATTTCAAAACATTTTCAGTGGTACGCATACTTTAACTATTTACTATTTCAAATTCTATTTTACCCAGCTCTGTGAAGAATAAATATTGTCTAATAATAATCAAATAGTACAAATTTCAACGATAAGTATCCACATACTTTTGAGCGGGGGTGTATATCAACGTCGGGTCACTCAAAGGACCAAAGAACCTGCATTATCTCAACCACTGACAAGCTCCCTTATCTTACAGCGAATATAAGCAGATACTCATCCATTCGACACGTGACTAAATAATTGTGTTCATTGATGTCCCGCAATCGATAACGCTTGAAAAATCCATCATGTAAGTTGCGGACACAAGTCGTGGCAGTAGGTGGACTTTTGAAGTGATTTCAACGATTTTTACTGCATCGTTCGGTGAATTTTTTAAAATTAACTGTGTCGTAGTGACTAGACTAAAAATAATATCGAATTTTATCCGATCACTAAAGACACTAATGTCAGATTTGTACAACTCTTAACACTACAATAAATAATTCAATAAAATAAATAAATAATACAATGTATTATTTTTAACCCTTAGCACTCGAATGATGACTCTGAGAGAGAGAGAGAGAGAGAGAGAGAGAGAGAGAGAGAGAGAGAGAGAGGGAGAGAGAGAGAGAGAGGCGCCACTAAAAATTGCTGTACCATTATTCAAAATATTGTTTATATTATTAAATGTGTCGGTATCTAATCAATAGACTGCGGATTTTATGCATTTACGACAAAAATGAGTAGGTGTTATTTAAAATAGCGAAAATATTAGGAAAATTTAAACATACTATTATATGTATTATTTTCAATTTACTAAACATAATAGGGAAGAAAATAAATTTCTATTCCTCTCCAGTTTGTTGCAATTCAGGAAATGAATTTTCTCATCAATAATTATTATGAACAAGTGAAAAGAAATTCGATCATCGATAACTGTTATGAGCGATCGAAATAAATTTCTCTCATCGATAACTGTTATGAGTGATCGAAATGAACTTCTCTCATCGATAACTGTTATGAGCGATCGGAATTAACTTCTCTCATAGATAACTGCTTTGAGCAATCGAAACAGTTTTTCTTCATCAATAACAGTTATCGAGGAGGATCCAATTTTTTGGACACTAACAACTGTTATTTGTAATCAAAAAGTATAAAAATCGATATTTTTAAATCATTTTGTTCTTTATATTTTGTGTAGATTATCTTAAATTTTAATAATAATCAACTTTTTATCAGTGATTTTTATCGTAGAAAATTCTAGAATAACTGTTATTTTTGGTCCCTGGTTTGTTCACTAAACAGATCAGTTTACGTGACGTTTTTCAAGAACTTCGCAAGACAGGATCCAAGTTTTCGGAAACGTTTTCATTAGGATAATGATGCGACTAAATTCGCACATTGATCATACCCACCGAACAGTGTCGGGAGGTTCGTTTATACACCCGACGAAGACGTGTTCACAGGAGACGCTCGAGTTCATGAGACTTTAATCGGCCGTGAAAACCGAGGATTATCAGCGGAAGTCATCCACGCGTTTATGATCACGCTGCGGAACCATAATCGGTGGAACGGGGTTGCCGCGCGCGTTGCATCGCGTCGCCTCGAAACATGAAGAATGCAGAATTTTCCACCTGACCACGTGGCCGGGGCCACGAACAACAGATGGTTCGACACTTTTGCATATACGGTGATGCCCATAAAATCTGTTATGCGTGTGCGTCACCTACCCCAAGTCTCTTCGAAATGACGGGCCAATAAAAATGTTTGATACCCGAGCGATTTTGCTAACCACGATATGGCGCAGTTTTTCGACGGCAGATCACGCTGGTTAGTTACGCGCCGTTGCACCTTCTGACTCTTGTCCATTGATCGAACTTCTTCTTTGTACGGTGTTAAACGAATCGCGAAATAGTCCGTGTCCGGATTTGTTACGAGCAACGCGAGAAGGAGCATGCTAAAAGGTGGCCAAATTTAATGCCAGCTTACGACATTAATTATTAATTTTTTAAATTATATTTTTAGGGGTATTCCTTATAGCAGGCGTGTCAAACTCTTTTATCACCAAGGGCCTCATTAAGTGTTATAAATAGACTGCGAATCATTATGCATTTATATAGCAAAATTGAGTGGATGAAATTCAAAATTGTTGGAAAATTTTTAAAATTGAAGAT
>CM052256.1:319244-391615 GCA_028455795.1 Lasioglossum marginatum | reverse complement strand
ATTTTTTTAGGCATTAGCGACAATAAATAAAAGCGTGGAGCGCCCACGAAGATTGCGTCAATAGAGTTTAGCGCTCCACGCTTTTATTTATTGTCGCTAATGCCTAAAAAAATTATTTTCTCCTTTTTAGTGCATTTTAATATAAGCGTGGTTTTTAAAAAGTTTTTTTATGTATTTTTTATTGATTTATGACTGCGTCTACCGCGCCAAACGCCTCGAGCGAGACTTCAATAGAGAGCCGAACATAGAGAAGGACAGAAGAGTAGTTGAGTAGGTAGGCACTGGGTTACCACTTTTTTATTTAGCATTCGATACTCTTTGAAATCGCATATTCAGATGTTAGGCATAATGAAATAAAAACTCACGGTCAACTTCGTGTCTCGATAACAAAGTGGAATATAAACAATCTAATTTTATCTTTTTATGCGATGGGTAGGTTGCAAGTAAATTTCGGTGGTACTGTTACAGTGGCCGGAATTAATATGCGGACGCTCTGAAAAAGACGATAACTTTTTTAATATTCTACTATACGATTTGAACTATTTTGGGAAGTTAGAGCAATTAGTTTACTACATGATGTGAAAAGAAATTTTTTCAAAAATTGCAATAGATCGGAATTGTAGAAAAAATACTAAAAGTTGTATTTTACAATTTTTTTATGTGGGCCTATATTGGAAATTTTAAAAATACGTTTTGTAAAACTGTGTGGATTAAACATATTCTAAAAATTTCGTCAAAATCGGTCGACATTGCAATGAGCTACAAACGTTTAAAGATGGTAAAAATTGCAGATTTTCACGATTTTCGGCTTCTAACTCCAATAAATCTAAAGATTCTTACATCTTTCAATGTCTGTCGTTTTTTCCCGCACCAACCGATTTCGATGAAACTTTCACAGTGCATGTAATTGACACAGATTGGTTGGACTACGAAAGGTATTTTATAAATTTTCTATATAGGCCCACATAAAAAAATTGTAGAATGCAACTTTTAATATTTTTTCTATAATTCCGATCTATTGCAATTTTTGAAAAAATTTGTTTTTACATCTTGTAGTAAACTAATTGCTCTAACTTCCCAAAAAGTTCAAATCGTATAGTACAATATTAAAAAGGTTGTATATCAAATTAATTGCAAAATTCTGAGCTTTCCAATGATATACAGTTCAAAAGGAATCGTCACTGAATGGGGTTATAATGATACAATAAAAGAATTACGAAACAAAAGATCGCGAATTTAGTTGCCAACCTAATGTTAAAATAAAATTTGTGCGAATATGTTAAATACAAAAGATTTAAAATAATCTATACATTTTGGTCGGCTACATAAGAGTTAAATTAATTATTACATAAAAACCCGGAAAATGCGTCTGCAAGCCGGTTATTTACGAAATTTACACGGCAAAAGAAAAATCGTGTGACGTCGTCGTCTCGGCGATATACATATTGTATTATATTCAGCGACGGGCAGGATAAAGAAGCAACGATGACGTTTAACGGTAGACCGTATATTTTCGCGGAAACTGCGCGAACAGAAAATTCCGCGGATGCGAAAAAAGACGTAGACGATGAAATATGCACGTTTATGTGCCCCGTATGTTTTTTAATTTAACTCCGTTTCCCCGTGGCGAGACGGGAGAAGGGAGTTTGGGAGTGACGGGGGAGGAATCGGAGGCAAGATAGAACTGCATATAATCGAATTTGCACGGGCAGATCTTCTCTATGGGCGTTCCCATTACATCGGCGGGTAATAAATTATAGCACCCTTACCGCGTAAATACGTTTGAATTTATACTGGCCGGTTGTTCGCTTGCCCCATTTACGCATATGGTTTTTCAGCTGAAGAGAGAGAGAGCAAGAGAGATAGAGAGAGAGAGAGAGAGATAAAGGGAGAACCATCGCATTGGGAACCCCGTTTGTACGGCACCGCGCGTGCTGATCAAATTAATATTCGGCCAAATGCGAAGCCTTTCAAATTTGCCATGAATACACCATCGCGGTCGCAATCCCCTAGATACTCGATTCTGCAAATAAAATCAATCGACGTGGACACGATCCATTGCTGATGCTGAGCGCTCCACCTGCAAAGCTTTGCTTCGCGTTGCAGAGAAGGGGGTAGACTCGTTTTTTCAGTATTGCAAGGATGTGGGATACAAAGACGGAGTTTTTTAGTAGTCAAAAAGCTAGATAGTCTAGATCTAGGCTGCGATCGTAATTTGCATTATTCGGAAGCGTAATTTGCATTATTTAATGCCAAATATAATGCCAGTTTACGGCATTAATTAATAATTTTTTAAATTATATATTTTTAAGGGTATTCCCCTTAAAACAGGCATGTCAAAATCTTTTACCCCCAAGGGCCTTATTAAGTATTATTAATTAATTCGGATTGCAGTTACACGTGCAAAATAACATACGTACAAAACACAACAACGTTACAAAAATACATAAGAAGTATAAAAGTTGTTTTATAAAACTATTTCATTTTTGTTTCGAAGAAACTTGGCAACGTTTTTCAGTAACGAAATTTGGGCTGTAATTATTTTTGAAATTGATTGTACACGCTGGTCTGTTAATCTTGACCATTCCGCAGTTTTATCATTTTTTAACGTCGAAAATAGTGGTTCGCACATATACAGTGAACCACAAAAGTATTTGAACGCACTTTAAAACAGTATAACTTTTTTATGATCGGACCAAACGACCTGACTGTTTTTTGAGCAATTAGAAGAATTGATTTACCAAATGACATGCGAAAAAGATTTTGAAAAAATTGCAATTGCTAAGAATTACATGAGAAAGTAAAAGAGGCACCACTTATAACTTTTTCATTAGAGTAATGAAAATTCACAATATTCGTTTTGTAAATGCATGTTTGTTATACACATGCTGAAAATTTCATCGAAATCGGTTGACGCAGAAAAAAACGACACGCATGGAAAGATGTAAGAATCTGTGGATTTTAAGCAGAAATGACCAAAAGTCGCGAAAAACTATGATTTTCACCACATTTAACCATTTGTAGCTCTTAGGAATGTTAATCGATTTTGATGAAATTTTCAGCATGTGTATAATTAACATAGATCTACAAAACAAATAAAAAAGTTTCAAGAAATGCTTTCTTTTATTTTTGCATGCAACCTTGTAAATTGTAATTTTTCTGGAGAATTGCCATTTCTCCAACGCTTCTAATTGCTTACAAAACAGTCAGGTCGTTTGGTCCGATCATAAAAAAGTTATACTGTTTTAAAATGCGTTCAAATACTTTCGTGGCTCACTGTATGTACTATCACTGCTACCGAACATAGCTGAAATACGCCTAATTGCACACAACATATTGGGAAATCGGTTGACAAATAAATAATTGTAGAAATGTGGAATCCCAACATCCTTATATTTTCGTTTCAATACGGAATCACACTGCATTTCGATTAATTCCAGTTGTAAATTGTCATCAATAGTTTCAAAGTTTTTGGTCGGGCCGCAGAGTATTTGTCGACGGGCCGCCTGGTGTACGATATGAAGTTACAAACAACAAGAAAAACAAGTGCGTCTAAACTTCTGATACGGCATAATTGTTCAAATTGTTCTAAACATATGATAAAAAAAATCAAATTTAGTACAGTGGCGGACAAAAAAGAATATATAATAATTTAATGAAATAATAATTTTAGCATTAGATGGTTTTTCAAATGTTGATAATATTCACCTAATCTGAGACATCCTTGCCACACTGTACACTGTTGATTTCAATATCAGTTTCTGATATCGAAAAAATTATTTTCTTGACAGTTTTCATCGTCACGAGAATTATGGATTTTCAAGTGTCTATATTTATTACTAAATACTCTTAAAAAAAGAAAATAGTAAGTATTCAATGGTAGTTATTTAAAAATTGATTGTCATGATTTGAAGTCGTCAACCAGAGTTGGGCAAAAATTTAATCAACGGTTGACGAATAAATTTCTACTTCAATCGTTAATCGCAATTAACAATTAATCTTAATTGCGGTTAACGATTAAATACTTATTAATCGTCAATTGCAGTTAACGATTAAATACTTATTAATCGTTAATTATGATTAACGATTCCTTTCAATTGTAATCGTCAATCGGATAATTGATTAATGATTAACTGCTGAAACTTGGAAATGAAATATGGAATCAAAACTGTATGAATACTGAAAAAAATGTAAACTGAGTTTTTGTCGAGATATATTTCTGTCAATTCTCTATGGATAAACCGTATGGCGATTAACTTCATCAATCGATTGAATCAATCGCCGATTTTTCGATGATTTCTTCTTTTAATCAATGATTGACGATTAACTTCATCAATCGATTGAATCAATCGCCGATTTTTCAATGATTATTTTTTTAATCGTACACATTAATCAATCAATCTTGATTAAAATTTTAATCGATTAATGCCCAACTCTGTCGTCAACTTATATTGCTGGTTCCAATAACTTTACCACTTGTTGTAACATGTAATTAATCAGGAACGAAAATTATCTGTGTTTGTTTGCAGTATTTATTCTTGAAGACATCGGTTAGATTGGTTAAATTAAAAAATGAACCGTTGAGCATAAGTTTGTCTCTTAATTAAAATAGCAATAGAAACAGTCATGCAAACAATAATAGTAGTAGTAACTGAAACAATGACAACGCTAGTTTTAGTGGTAATCATAATTTTTCAAATTGTTCTAAACACACGATAAAAAAAATCAATCGAAGATTCATCAGAGGGTACGTTTTCGTTAAAATAGTAGGGTGCGTCTAAACTTCTGATACGCACTGTAGTAGTGTTAATGAAACAGTAATCGCGCTTGAAACTAATTTTCGGTGAATCCGGCGCGTCGGATGGTAGAGGCAGTGAACGCTCGGAAGCCCAGTTCGAAACACAAGCGTCGCTAAAACGATAACATGGACCATGTTATCCAGACAAAGGAACAAACACTGGAAACTGCGACTGCAACGAACCGGCTGGCGTCAGCGGCGGCATTCGAATGCATCGCGATTCTTCGGCGGCGGAAAACCGAGAGCGAAGATCGGCAGAGATGTTCTCGCAGTGCCCGTTCGGCGAAAAAAAAGCGAGGCGATTTCTCGTGACAGGCGCGACGACCAAAAAATAGAAGTTAGCGCCAGATGTGCCATTGTGCCATGAACGTTCACGTTCACGTTCACGGCACGGCGGAAGTGTGAGCGGGGAGAGCCGCAGGAAAATCAGACCGGGACGGACGTGGATCCGAAAAGAGAATATGCGTACCGGGTAACTGAAAATTGGGAAGAGGAGCGGAGAGGATGCAAGGGTCTTGTAGAAACACAGAGAACGAGAATGGAGGAAAAAAAGACGGAGAGAGAGTTACGATGTCGAGGAGGTAAGGGCATATATAGTTATCAGTACCCTGTTGGTAGTAAACAGGGTGAAGGGAAGGGGTGAAGAAGGGCGGAGAAGGGTGTAAGAGAGACAGAGCACGAGGGGTTAGGTGAAAGGGGCGCCTGCGTGGGTGTGTCGTCGCGGCAGTATAACCACCGCCTCGCCAACAATCCCTTCTCCGACGCTTCCACCCGCGACTTCGGCCCGCCAACCCCTCTGGCTACACGTCATTTCGAATTCGGGTCCGTGCAATCCTCGTGTAACTCTCCTTTTCTCCCTCTCGCTCCCTCTCTCTCTCTTTCTCTCTCTCTCTCTGTCTCCCGCCTCGCTCCCCATCCTCTTTCTATGAAAAGCAACCCCTGACAAAGCCCGACGACAGCTTCCTCTCATTGTCTCCTCCTCACCGGTCGTGATCTCTCAAACGTTTGTACGGTTAAATGGGCTTAAACGACATACGCCCGCGCATTTGCGTGCACCGGTCCGTGCTCTCTCGCAGGAACCTTTCAAGTCCCACGTCGCTTTCTCTTCTGCCCGGGATAATCAAAAGTAACGCGATCCCCCGAGACCGCCGATCCTCTGTACACTCCAGTTTTGACTTTGTCGCAAATCGTGTTGTCGCGAGACGCTGGACCAGGGGCGCGCCAGGTTCATTCTCTTTTCGCAGACGCCGCTCAACGCGAATTCCAGCGGCGGCGATTCAGTCATTTAAGGCGGTAGATTCGCTTCAAAGATGGGATTTTTTAGTAGTCAAAAGCCCGAGATGAAAAATCAATTTAAGTCGCGATCGCCCTCGAAAGTCCTATTTTTACGTTTATGAGGCGTAATGTATGATTCACAGTTACAGCTTATAGAATAATGCAAATTACGCCTCGCAAACGAAGAAATAGAACTTTTCAGGGCGATAGCGGTCTAAATCGATGTTTTATCTAGCGTTTTTGACTACTGAAAAACCCCATTTTTGTATTATCGAGAAATGAGAATGCGCATCCCGAAAAAACTTGCAATCCTGAAAAAACGAGTCTACTCCGTTAACCCTCATCCGTCCCTCGTCTCAATTTGACACAGTTTTCCCGAAATAAATTATACTGTTCTGTTATTTGTAGGTAAATTTGTCCGAAACTTGGTGACTTTTATTTTTTTAATGTGAAACATATAACCGCAAAAACCGAAGATGTAAATGTTAACTCATCAATTTGAGTGAAAAAACATCGAAAAGTAACTATTTGACTTGTTATTTTATCGATTTTATTATCACTGTGTCAATTTGACACCGAGGGACGGATGAGGGTTAAGTCACCATTAGGCGCAACGACCAGTCAGAGAGACCGGAGCTGGTTGTCAAGTTTTTGCAGCTAAACCGTTGCTATTTTGTTGGCTTGTTACTTATTAAAAGCTTGCCCATAGGGTAAAGCCAGAGTTGTGCAGAATTACAATTGAATTACTCGAGGAATTATAATTACAAAATAATCGAATTACATTGTAATTCAGTCATTTTGTAATTTATAATTCAGATCTTCATTCAATTAAATTACAATGTAATTCGTAATTGCAATTGGAGTACAATTATAAAATAGTTTGTAATTAAATTACATTAATTAATTGAACGAGGACGAGGAATAAAAACTACGCCGCATAAACAAGTATATGAAAGAAGAACATAAAAATATATCGCACTTCTCCAAAGTTCTGGGCTATAATTTGGAGAGCTGTATTTTAATTATATTGTATTTCAATTACATATCTGATTAAAATAATTAGTAATTGAATTAATTGAAAGGTTTGGATTATGTAATTCAGTTACGACGTAGTTCAATTACTATATAATTGAAATGCAATCTAATTCAATTGTGTAATTGAATTACTATGTAATTGAATTAGCACAACTCTGGGTACAGCCCCAGTCAAAAAGGTAACATAAGTGTGCTATCTTTAACCCTTCCGATACGGCGCGGCGATCTTGCTCACAAAGGGTCACCTTCAAATCACCGACAATGTTTTCATCGACACGATTTCACCGACACCAACAAGGGACTGATACACGTCGATTTTTATGGAACTTTGCACAACTGTTCATTACATCTACCTAAGAATTTAACCGTATTTCATTCGTACCTATTCTCTACTTTAACCCTTCGGGAACGACATCAATACATCATACTGCCTCTAAGAATATTTCAAAATTGATTATTAGACAACGGGTCTTTATGTAAAATAAAAATTTTCTATCCAAGTTGCAACAAACTGGAGTGAAATAGAAATTTATTTTCTTTCTTAACCCGTTGTCTTACAATATCGTGTCTGACTCGTGATGAAGGTTGTAAACAGAGTCTAATAAATACTATTAACGTCCTTTAAATCGAAATCAAATTCTATTTTGATTTTGTTAATGTAAGTACAGCTATTGGAGAACATATATGCATACAATACATATAAATTTTCTGTTTTTGTAGGAAATTACGAACTACAAAATAGTTCTAATCACTGAAACCGTAAAATAAATCGTAGTGCAAAGGGTTAATATGGTCAATAGGTTGAAAATAATGTAACAGTAATTTTAAATTCTTCTAATGTTCTTACTGTTTTAAATTACACCTACCCATGTTTGCCATAAAAATGCGTAAAATCCTCTGTCTATTGATTATACAAGGTCAAATTAATTATTAGACACGATACACTTTCATACTTTATCATTTATTTTGTAGAATTGGAACATGGTTACGGAAAATATCAGAGTCACCAACAGATTACAGCAACATCCCTAACATAATACAATATCCATCATAGAGAAAGAAAATGACGATCGCTATCGTCCTCGGAGGGTTAAGGGAGGAATCAACCCTACTGTCCGAACCTACCTGTCTATACTGTAAATACTTGGTTCGAGTAAAAGTTATATCATTTCTGGGCCCATAAACCTATGCGAAAAATTTTTTGATGAAATCAATTTTCTATTTTTAGAAAATGTTTTTTTACGATTTTGTCAAAAAAATTTCACATACATTTGTGCAACAAAAATACGATACAACTTTTGTTTCAACTATTTTTTGATATCTTTTATTTGCGATTTATAAGCACTTTATATTACAAGCACACACGAAATACGGCTAATTATATACATATATGCATAATGTGACAAAATGTGTTCAAAATTATTTTACTAATAAACTCAGAACGGAATTTGATGAACCTTAACGATGCTCAATGAAGATTACACAATGAAGTTTCAAAATATTTGTACACTCAAAAAGTTATAGTCAGATAAGACAATAAGGTGGAGTGGGGTAAGTGCGTAAACGGGGCAAGTGCATTAACTGGTTACTTTTATTATAATATGAACGAAATTTCTCTAGCTTGTATTTATTAATGTAGTATAAGTTAGTATGAACTATTCGACATAGATGTCGCCCAAGAATAAAGATGTTTTCATCGCTTAAATCAACCAATGCCAAACAGTCACGTGAGAGGTACACGTACAATTTTGAGGTTACCCTAAACGTGCAATAGTTTACAAGTTATTAATATATTCTGTGTTGTTATTTTAGGTAAGTGCAACAAATATTGATATAGGTCTATATTAAATAAACCGTTTTCATTGCATTTTTTAAAATTTATTGAAAAAAACACTAAGATGTTCTTGCCCCGTAAATATTACTATACGGGGCAAGTGCGTACTATCACGGTGGTGTAAATGCGTACTATACATATAAGCAGTTCATGTTCACTAATTCAGTTTATTTTTTGTACTATACAATAGGGTAGTACCCTATATTTGTAGCGCGACAAAATTTTTCTAATAATAAATATCATATTTATATTTTAAACTTTGTTTTAATATCACTGTATCCACTTTCATATTTCAGCATAAAAGTAGGGGAAGAGGTTGGGTTGTGAGACAATCGTTTTTATCCATCGCGTAATCGCGATAATTCCAATCTGTCTGCTGTCAAATTTTTGTTTTGACGTCTGCTAGTTTTTGTGCTGGCACCGAGGTGTATAGACGTGTTGCTTATATTAGATATCGTGTGTAAACACATCGTGTAAAACTTTTACTCATTTTTTTAAAAACATTATTTTGTCGAGTGAATCAATTGAAAAAGGTGAGTGTGATGCATTTTCATTTAGTGTTTTCCTTAGATTTTACGATGCAATATTGAGTTTTGCTCATATACGAGAAAAACATTGTTTTTTTTCTGTCACATTCGGAATGGCATCATGGTTGGGTTATGAGACACCATAGTGGTTGTGTTGTGAGACACTAGTTTTTTTTACTAGAAACGAACTAGAACTGTCAAATATCGTTGTTTGTGTTAGAATTAAGTGTTTATTTGTCATTTAACGTTTGTTTTGGTTTATTTTTTGAATTTATAGTCATGTCAACTCCAAGAAAATCGCCCGCAAACAAAGAAATTAATTTTAATTCCGTGCTTAATGCCGTTAAAGATCATTTGCTGGAGAAGCAAGGCATAAGAAAGGTTGCCAAAGAATATGGCGTTGATAAGAGCACGTTACAGCGTTATGCGAAGAAAGTTGACAGCAATCAATTTTTTGCCATTCTTTTTAACTTCTTTGGCCACTTAATGTCTTTAAAATAAATAAAAATTCATTTTTGCATAAAGTTACATGGGTTTTACTTTATATTTTACCACTTTTAGTTGATTTTTCCGAGTGTCTCACAACCCAACCACTTTTTTCAGGAAGCCAAAAAACATGTCCTCGGAAAATTGGCCATAAAATTTTACTTGTCGATCAAATCACGAAACTTTTTGCGTATAAAAGTTGCGTATTTCCTTCACCTTTCCAACGGTATATAAAACTCTTTGATATCTTCATCAAGCAAAAAGTTACTTCCCCTACTTGTTTGTTTAAAAATGTATAACTATAAAACTAAACAATATAATTGAATGCAATAAAAAGCATTTTATAGCAGGCTTTTCTTTTCTTGCCTCGTAGCACATGAAACAAGGTTTGAATGTATTTTTAACTCTCAGTGACGCTCTTGCCCCATTATCGGGGCAAGTGCATAGTAGTTGACACTTTGTACAATATCCTATCAAAATGATAATTTTCAAGCAAAATTAGAATCCAACATAATACTAATTCATCAATAATAACTGTGGCAAGAGTTTGATACCAAAAGCGTTAAGATTTTACATACCAGACTGAAAATACATACAACTTTACAAAAACTAGTGCGCACTTACCCCACTTCACCTTATACATATTTTTGTGTATTGTGCATACTTTTTGTGTGTTAGAAAAACATTAATTTTTGGTGTATTATAAACAAACATACAATTTTTGTAATTTGACCTTTCTCGAGTCTAAAAATGCAATCATATTTCGTCATAAATTTTTTGTGATAACAATGATATACGAGTATAATGGAGGCAGAAGGCTACTACTATTCCAAGGAGACTGTAATTAGGTAAAGTGCTCAGGAACTAACGCTTAGCGCGACGAAGTGGGTAACTTTAGCACAACGCGACAAAACGAAATATCAATGATTACGATCGTGGACGTTACAAGTGGAATATCATTAACGGAACAAGTAGAGAAAACACTTCTTCGTATTTGTGTTCAAGCTACAGAAATAAGCAAAATTAATTTTCACATTATCACTGAGAAAGTAACTGAATAAAATAACCAGATTCACGTTATCTGAATAAATATTGTACATTAATTAGTTTTTGCAATCGAAATATCCCTATCTTTTGTCGTATTAACAAATTGAACATTTCATCGTTGTTTGTCATAATCTCCTTATATTTATAACTAGACTGCGGATCTTTATGCGAAATAAAAATTGCATCAATTGCACGAAATAAAAACTAAATTGAATGTTATTTTAATAGGAGGAGAAATCATATATCGACATCTACAATTTTTCAACTATTTTGAATTTTGCTATAAAGATTCGCAATCTATTTATAATATATAAGTAATGAGAAAAACTATTTCAAGCACAATTAGTTTGTAATGTTACTGAAATAAGTCAATCCTAAACATAGAATCAACCACAGAAATAATAATTTGAAATTAAAAATGATGTAACAATTAAAATTACCGACCAAATGACATGATTCCATTGCCATGTCGAATATTAGTAAACTATTTTGCAATCGGTGAAATGTTTTACATTTTCATATTGACGCTTTAATTTGACAATCACAAAAAAGATATAAAGCCGCTGCTCAATTATTTCGAAACAAAACTGGAAAGTTGATGCAATTATCCGGACACTGTGTGTAATACAATTGTGGGTAGATTTTTGAAGTTTGTTAGTTAACCGTTCCTTATGATGGAATTTATTGTTATTCAATTTACAAAATGTATTTTTAAAATTTTCCGTATACATAGACCCACATAAAAAAGTTGTACACAACAACTTTTAGTATTTTCTTTGTATGTCCGAACAATTTCAATTTTCTCAAAATTATTTTCTCATCATGTAGCAGTTTATGTAGTAAAACAAAAAAAGTTTTCGACTTCTTAAGAGTGTGAGAATATTAATGAGACTCCCTGTATATTAACCCTTTGACTTTTTTCCTTTTATAGATATGAAATTGATATAATACCTCATACAGTATTTGAATGTTTAGTAATTAATTATATATCACCGTATTTAATAATGTAAACAATATTTTGAATAATGATACAGCAATGTTTAGTGGTGACTCTGAGTCACCATTCGAGTGCTAAGGGTTAATAATATTTATTGTTGAAAACGTTTCATAACGTTACCATTCTAAAAAAAATCAAACATTTCATTTGCAATAAACTAATACTTCGTTCGCCGTATTTATACAAATACAGGTTAAAATGAGATCAGAAAGTCTGCAGACGCATTACTAAAGTTCCCCGAGATTTCAGGATAAATATGGACAGGAGTAGGTGACTGTAGTGTACAATAAAATAAATCCGAGCTGCCTAACCAGCGACATTAATAAATCCAATATCTTCCGACCGATAAAACGGCAACCGAGCCGTCGAATCCGTTTTCCTCCCTTCTGTCTGGATCGAGCTGGCAAACAGTTGGCCGGGACAACGAAAATTCATCGGGAATTGTGCAAACACGTATAAAATGCGCACAATGTGTCCGCGGGCCCGGCTAATATGTGATTGGCTCGTTGCGGCTCGGAGAACCCCGATAAAAAGCCCGTGGACCTGTCTCTCCCTTCTTTGCTTGGGGTGATCGTAAGGAGGAAACTGCGAGTCACTTTAATGGATCATCGTCGATTAGGATTGGCGACTAACGTGATTCAGCCACTCTAAACGTTCTACTCGTCGCACCTAACCCTTGACGACGGAGGTTGCGGCCATTTTGACCCTGAGTTACAAACGTCCCTTCGAAATTCGAATCTTCTGACAGCCATTTGAAATTATTAACTATTTACAGTGACGCGGATTAATATTCGGACGCTCTAAAAAAGACGATAACTTTTTTAATATTGTACTATACGATTTAAACATTTTTTGGAAGCTGGAACAATTAGTTTACTACAGGATGTAAAAAAAAATTGCAATTGACCGGAATTGTAGAAAAAATACTAAAAGTTGCATTTTACAACTTTTTTATGTGGGCCTATATTGAGAATTTAAAAAATACGTTTTGTAGATCTGTGTCAATTGTATGCATTGTGAAAGTTTCATCAAAATCGGTTGATGCGGGAAAAAAACGACAGAATCCTTAATCCTAAAAACGTAAGAATCCTTAGATTTATTGGAGTTAGAAGCCGAAAATCGTGAAAATCTGCAATTTTTACCGTCTTTGAACGTTTCTAGCTCATTGCAACGTCGACCGATTTTGACGAAATTTTCAGAATATATTTAATTGACACAGATCTACAAAACGTATTTTTTAAATTTTCAATATAGGTCCACACATAAAAAAGTTGTAAAATGCGTCTTTTAGTATTTTTTCTATAATTCCGAACAATTGCAATTTTCGAAAAAATTTTTTTTCACATCCTGTAGTAAACTAATTGCTCCAGCTTCTCAAAAAAGTTCAAATCGTATAGTACAATATTAAAAAAATTATCGTCTTTTTTAGAGCGTCCGAATATTAATTCAAGTCACTGTACATTGAGTTCAACAAGATCAATTATCTCAAAGAAGTGGATTGAGAAATTCATTAAAGAAAATGGCTATGTAATGATTTGGATGGGTCTAGTTTAGTCAATTGTTAATCATTAGACTGTGGATCTTTATACATTTATAAAGAAATTGGTGGAGTAAAATATAAAACACAGCAAAAGATTAGAAAAATTTGAGAATACCGTAATGTTGTTTTTAATGTAACGAAGTCATTAAGGGGTGAAATCAATTTTTATTTTATTCCTGCTTACCACAATAAATGCAGAACATTTTTCTTTTGCATAAAGATCAGCAGTCTATTAATAATACACTACTGGTTCAAAGTATGAAATCGTTTAACAATTTTGTGAAAAGTTATAAGGTTACCCATCCAGTGATTGGACACAAGTCGTATTGAATGAGGGAATAACATTTACGATGTGCTCTTCATGCTGACATTTATACAGTATACATATGTAGGATAAGATACGTCAGTTATGAAATAACTCAATAACACAACAAGAAAAGTATAATGTTTTAAACTCAACGTCAAATACAATCAAACAAGCGCGCTGAATTAATGAAATCTCCGTTTGAGAAACACATCTTTTTCATTCAACCGTCACATTCCAACAAAACGAAAACCGCAATCAATAAATAACAATAACGACGTCGCGTCGTTACTGTTGCTAATATCAAATATTCAGAGGGAGTTCACAACGGCATCACCACCGGCGTCACCAACCATATAATAACTAGACTGCGGATTTTATGCATTTATGACAAAACTGAGTAGGTGTAATCCAAAACAGGAAAAAGATTAAAAGAGTTTAACAATGCCGATATACTATTTTTAACATATAAAAATCATTAACGAGAAAAATAAATTTTTACTTAGCTTGTATAGCTTGCAATTGATGTATAACAATTTTAGTTTGCATAAAGATCCGCAGTCTATTAATAACGCACTTCAGCGTATTCGAAATTTTTTTCAAATACACAAGCAGAGGAATAATTTTGCATACACTATTATTATGTAGATATCTGTACGTTTCAGTCTTACGAGTATGTTTGTTACGTTTCGGTAAACAAGTTGTAGTCTCGATGTTAAATGTTGATGGGCTATGTTTGGTGACTACCACGATAAATAAACACAGGGCTTGGGTTTCGTAATATAATGGTTTATTACACGCACTCTGTACTCTTACACTCAGGCCAACGACACACACGAGAGGACCAAACCGTTTCAAACACCTACACGCGTCCGCACACTCGCTCTCACTCGCACACTTCCATTCGAGCGAGAACTTCCAACCCTATTCTCATCACTAGACTGCGAATTTTATGCATTTATGACAACAATGGATAAGCACAATTTAAAGCAGTGGACATATTAAAAAGATTTAAAGACATCAGCGTATTGATTTCAGCTTAATCAGATAATGGAAAAAAGGAAGAAACTTTTATTTCACTCCTGTGTCTTGCAATCAATGCAAACAGATTTAATTTTACTTGAAGATCCGCAGTCTACTCAACACTTTATAATATAGGGTTTTCCATTAAGAAATGTTATTTTAAATTGTAAAAATACGCCGTTTTTTTGCAATTTTTCTAACCACGTGATTCGATCACGTAATCGTTTGTAATCACGGTGACGTTTCACAGTGATTCGTGATTTTCATGATCGCTTCTGATTGGCGGAGAGCATAACTGTTCTTCGCGCAAGTCACAGAGACATAACCTGAGAAAATTGCGAGTTACATCGCATTTTTATCAAATTTATTAGATTTGCAAAACGTTTCTCAAACCACTATTTGCATTACATTGGTATTTTGTAAAACTTTATACATATAGCATATAAGCAGATACATATACATAAAAGAAATTATCTGCACTTTTCTACTATTAAAATAAATATTCGAAATCGAAAGGAAGAATTAATTTTTTTCTTCTTTTTGAAATACTGAAATAAAGTATGGAAGAGGAAATTGAATATTTTTTATTTTGATCATTAAATGAAGCAAGTTTAGGTTATAATATACAGAAAACGTAACGTAATTTTAAATTTACGTTAAGGTGAAGTGGGATAAGTGCGCACTAGTTTTTGTAAAATTGGACTTTAAACTGATGTATTTTCAGTCTGGTATGTAAAAACCTAACGCTCTTGGTATCAAACTCTTGCCACAGTTATTGCCACAGGATTCTAATTTTGCTTGAAAATTATCATTTTGATAGGATATTGTACAAAGTGTGAACAACTATACACTTGCCCCGAAAATGGGGCAAGAGAGTTAAAAAGAGAGTTAAAAATGATTTCAAACCTTGTTTCATGTGCTACAGGGCACATTTTATGCATTTATGACAAAAATGAGTAGGTGTAACTTGAGACAGTAAAAACATTCGACGAATTTAAAAACAATGTTATATAATATTTTCAACCTATTAAACATATTAAGAAGGAAAATATATTTTAATTTCACTTTAATTTTTTTTTTACTTTGCATAAAGATCCACTGTGCATAAATGCATAAATCACAGTTAGTGATTTTGCACACCATCACTAGTGACAACTCTAATCTTCGCAAATGAAAAGTAACGTGTTTAAAATGACACCTCTTAACTGAAATGTAAATAAAACGGATTTTTATATGTATTTGGTTCTTCTTTTATTTATTTAATTGTCTCTTCTTCTTCTTCTTCTTTCCTTCTTTAACGTCGCATCGACTTCTTGGTTATTAGCGACGACTGTGTGCTTCGTTGGTTAGATGTCATCCCATAGGTCTGCAGACTTTATGAATTTTAGTAGATTTTCTCTGGCTTGTTTCGATTTATATACGTCGTCGATTTCGTTGGGAATTTTGTATCTGTCTTATTTTTTAGGTAAAAACAAATATAAGTTCCACAAATATATCAAAGTTTGAGTAATATTTAATATAATTAGTAAACAAAATTGTTTAAAATAAGTAGCAGTCAAGGAGCTGTCCTTTGAAGTAAATTTCAAGTGAAATATTTAAAATAGTAGGGATTTGTTGGCAAGAAAACAGAAAAATAATTCGGAGTGCAAAGGGTTAATATCATAGAAATATCCATATGTTTTTGTAAAATCTAGATACGACATCTGATTGTCTCTGCAAATGCACAATTTCCAGTAAATTCAATTCGCACTGAATTACCAGGCGATATAATAAAACTCACTTGTTAGTTCATTGAGCTATAAAAATAGCAGGTTAGCTAGATACACGCATGACTAAAACCAAGCGCCACCTACCCCAGACCGGACCCATTCGAAATGGGGTTCCTCGCAAGGATGGATGATGGGTCCAGGGCTTAAATTATTTATGCGCACCGCCTATTGCGTGTCCTGTATATCCACGCGCTGGCTTAGGCATATGGGGACATTAGCTACCCCATTAACCATTTTATCCGAGCGTACCGTCTAGATAGAAACTGTTCCAATCCAAAATGATCCATGACAGCGAACGCAGTGATCGAAACATAACGTAACTTGATTTATGTGCGTCGCAAGTTAGTTTAAGCGCAATGAATATAAACGAAAGTTTGTCAGCACATTCTGCCAGTGGCAACTTCATGCGGTTCACTATTCGTTTCGCATTAGCAACCGAATAGGACACGTTACTGCGTTTATTATGTAATACGTATTATTAGACTGTGGAAGATAATTTTGTAGATATGTTGCAGGCCTCTCAAACAGGCGGTCCGACCAAAAACTTTGAAACTGTTGATGACAATTTACAACTAATCTAAATGCAGTGTGATTCCGTATTGAAACAAAAATATATAGGTTTTGCACTCCAAATTCACCCTTTTGCAAATCAATTTCACCTTTTTGTAAATCAATTTCATCCTTTTGCAAATCAAATTCAACCTTGTAAAATTAAAGTATTTTTAAGTAAGTTTTTGTAAAGAGAATCAAATCAAATGTGATTGCAAGAAACTAAATTGAATGTTATTTCTTCCCTTAATGATTTCAATAGAGGAGAAATCATACATATATTGATATGTTCAATTTAAACAATTTTTCAATAATTTTCAATTTCATCTTTTCAATTTTGCTATAGATGCATAAAGATCGGCAGTCTATTTATAACATATAATGAAAAAATAATAAACTACTTCAAGCACAATTTGTAATGCTACAGAAATAAGTCAATTCTTTGTTATTTGAAATTAAAAATGATGTAACAATTAAAATTACTGACTAAAGGAAATGATTCCATTGTCATGTTGAATATTAGTAAACTCGGTGAAATGTTTTACATTTTTATATTGATGCTACAATTTTACAATCCCAAAAAAAGATATAAAGCCACTGCTCAATTATTTCAAACGTGTCAATAAAACTGTGAAAAACGGATACAGGTGCAGGTTGATATGCTTGCTTTTTTTTTTATTTTATTTTACGTCGCTGTCAACTCTTTGCTAAGGTTATTTCGCGACGGGACCTACAGTTTATTAAGGTGGGTTCCGAACTACCTTGGGCACCACAGTATTAGATGGCACATGGAATATTTCCAGAGGTGCCGGCGCGGCGGCGGGATTCGAACTCGCGATCACGGAGTCCGATATGTTTGTTTGTTAACTGTTCCTTATGATTGAATTTATTGTTATTCAATCTACAAAATGTATAATGGTACAAATGATACAATGATACAAATGTGAATTTACAAATGTAAAACCACCACTAAAATCCGTTTTCTGATATACCAAATTGGTATGGAACACGTTCAATCTTATTTTGAATTTTATGATTTTGTCTTTACTACGCTGTATCTCATCACCGAATCATCTGAAATGAATAATATTTTGGATTTTATCGGTTTCAGATTTATTATTTTACAATTATTGAAATAACAAAAATGATTTTATAAGAATTGATTGTATAAATAACTTTAGTAGAGCACGTATTATAATAGGAACCGCAGAAAGTCTAAACAAAATCAATCTTGTCATTTTTATAAGGGAACATGTACCAGTTACAGTAAACGCCCCTTTACTGCCCAACAGCCGTGTTTTGCACGGACAGTGATCGTACCCGGACACTATTTTTGATTTATGACTGCGTCTACCGCGCCGGCCGCGCCGAGCGATACTTTAATAGAGAGCCGAACATAGAGGAGGACAGAAGAACAGTGGACTGGGTAGACACTGAACAGTGATCGTGCCCACGAACCCGGACAGTAAAGGGGCGTTTACCGTACTTTTAAGGCTCGGTAGGTTTAGTGTTAAAGGGTTGTAAGTTTATAAGGAAAAATTGTTTCGATACATTAAACTGGAAAAATTGACTTTTGGCCACAAGAAGCGGGTTCCTGGCCCACTGTATACCGCTTTGTGAAAATAGAGGCTTCAAGATTGAAAATTTGGCCAGGCTGATTGTTGTATTATTTGTTTTTACGAAATTATCACAATTTAAGTGTCGACAATTTCTCGAGATTCGAAAGTACTAATTTGTAGTACTTTGAATTTGATGATTTTGTCTTTAGAACGCTGTATCTCATCACAGAAACATCTTGAATGAATAATATTTTGGATTTGGCAGTTTTAAAGGGTTGTAAGTCTATAGAGAAAAATTGTTTCAATACATTACACTTGAAAAATTGACTTTTGGCCACAAGAAGCGGGCTCGTGGCCCACTGTGAGCCGGTTCGATATTTGGTAAATATTGGAATTAAAAAACGATCGGTAACTACATACATGTCCATCGAAGCATACGCGATGATCGGATAGATGGCATGTATCTTCTGTAATCGATAATCGCTTCTATTATGACACCCACTCGTGCCCGCTTAGCCTACTTCCTTCGAGCGTTCCACGTGTGACCGCACACCCTTGTCTCGAAGGGTGTCTCGCGTACACATGGCGCACCGTTCCTCGTATGTATCACGTAATGCCGACTGGTATATGTATCGGGTGGGGTTAGAACATTTAGCGAGTACATTAAGGAAATTGCGTGGACTCTTCGCACCGCTCCCTGTCACAGGGAGCCCGGCCTCGCATTCTTCCGTATTAACCGCACGCGCGAAGGGGAGCGAGTAAGGGTTGCCTTTTTCCTACCAACACGGAAAGCTTTCGCTTGTGCGCAAGCTGCGCTGCGGACAGACGAATAGATGGAACTAACAATAAATTGAGAAAGACGCCTTGCGATGTACAGCGAGCTACGAAAATATTCCTGCGGCAGAATTTATAAGAATATTCTCTCACGTGGAAGGAGCTGGAAATTGATTTTTTCAAGGGTGTGCTCTGGTTTTGAACTTTTATAAAATTCATAAAAGTTTTTGAACATGTGCAAGAAAGGATTTGTTTGAAATCGTAAAATTAACTTGGCTATAGGCATTTAGAGCTGGGTTTACGGGACTCGTAAAAATGGCGGGTTCTAATATTTTTTATTCGCGATTATTGAGGTTGTAAAGTTGTATCCATTAGGAATTATTCAATGAATTTATTCCTTTCGATATATATTATTTAAAAAATGGTTGAAAATTTGGATAAATACATTCTTGTTATTTTAGATTATTTTATTGCATTGTTGTTAGTGATAACTTGTGGAGTATTTGGCCCGAAGAGCTGGACAAAACTATTCCAAGGTCATAATATTATACGTATGTATATCGTTGAATTCGTCTTAAGATCAGCTACAAAATTATGAAATAGGAAATACGTTTTAACATTTGAAAAATCAATGTGACCTTGACTATTTGTTGCAAAAAACATATTATTGAAATTTTATATATCGAAGTTTGTAGATGTCTGAACATTTACTTGTTTAACTTTTCTTCGAAACATATTTTGGACAAAATTATTTTGTTAGTTTTTATTAGACTAACAGTACTTGTGAATGAAATAATGTCATTATTCACTATTTTCTGCTATTTAAAAAAATGCGTAGTACATAATTATATTATAAAAGAAAATACGTGTTTTAAACATACAGATTCGAGCTTATGTTGGTATGAAAAATGCATTTTAAGTATTTCATCTCGGGCCTCGATCTATCCAGGCTGTTTGTCTCTCGACTGAGCCGGTTAATCGAGGTCCTACTGTATTTTCAGGTGATCGCAATTAAGAAAGTGTCCGCATATTTTCGAGCAGCATACATATATAGTAAAGTCGCGTTATTTCTCAGCGACCGCCTACCCAGAATATGTCAAGTGCCTACCCCCTCCACTGAGGGGCAACGCTGCAGGAGCCGCGAACCTCGAGCTGTCTCGGTCTTCGAGCAGTGTAAACATGCCGCGTAATCTGATCTCGGCTCGGGTATATCGGTGTGAACCACTACTAATCCATTTACAAAACTTCTTTATTTTTCATTATTTTTTTATGGGATTTTCACCAACTTATTTGTGGCATTTTTCTGATTAAAATCACACTAAACACGATATAATTTCAACTGTATTTAATGGTTTAATTGACCATGGTTTCGGGCGCAAGGAAGGACAGCGCGATCCGTGTTTACATGCTGTCCTTTTCTATGTCCTTTGTACTTTCGGCGTGGTCAGCGCGGTAGACTCAGTCATAAAAAAATAGTGTCCCTACACGATATTTCTCCGTGCAGAACTTCTCCGTTTGTAAAATAACGCGACTTTACTGTACATACACTACCGCTCAAAAGTATGTGGAGAATTTATTAGTAGACTGCGAATTTTATGCATTTATAACAAAAATTATTATTTATTGCATAATTACACATTTCTCTAGGAATTGGACCTAAATCTCAATCAGTCAATATATGATCTCTAGGGATTGGACCTAAAGTATATATTTGATTTTTTATTTATATTTTTCTGAACACTAAAACAAGAACACTTGTACTTTAAGAATATCTGTTTACATTTAGAAAAGACCTAGTTTCATATAACCAATTGTAGTTGTTCTAAAAAATATTCTTAAAAATCACTTTTTCACTGAAATTACACAAGCCTCCCTTAAAATACGTTTCTAAACAATTTCAGTGGTACGCATACTTTAACTATTTACTATTTCAATTTCTATTTTACCCAGCTCTGTGAATAATAAATATCGTCTAATAACTAGACAGCGGATGTTTATGCAAATGCATATTTTTATAGAAAATAGATAAAGGTATGGGACCTGGACAGAAATTTACTGTAGAGGATTTTGGAAATATAGTTTAATAATAGTTTTTGTTTTGCACATTTAGATATTGCATATATTTTACATATTGCACACTTTTCACATATATTGCATATTTTTGACATATTTTACATTTAATTGTACATATATACATAGGTACATGTGTGTATAATTGTAAAGAACCGTTATGTGATGTAAACAGAATAAGACATTCTGGTTGTCATTTATCATTTATTTCCAGCTTATTGAGTCATTCGATGACAAAAATGTAAGTAGCGTTAGATTAGCCCAAGAAGTGATGAAAAATGAAACATTATTTGATGACTTAAACTATATTGCAACTAATTTTTGGAGATTGCCAGTTACCATAGCAAAATTAGAGACAAAATGACTCCTATTGCACGAATCAGTAAAATTAGTTACTGATATTACTGAAGAGCTGGAATGGTGCTTGTGGAGAAATAATTCGAAATATGTAGATAGAAGATCTTAAAAAAAATCCATTTGAATCTTTGTTAAAAGTTAACAAAACTTATGCATCCACTACTGAAGGATCAGACGAAATTGATGCAAGATATTGGAATAACTACACTAATGCACCAATTACGTCCTGTGATGTTGAAAGGACATTTTCAGTGTAGAAAAGACATCAACTTACCTTGACAATATGGAAAAAATCATAGTTACATATTGTAATGGGAATAACCAATATACTAATTGGTTTCACTATTTTGTATATATTTTGCGTATGTCGTACATATATTTCGCATATATTTTGCACATATTTTGTATTTATTTTTGCATATTTTGCATATTAATTCTGCAAAAAGGTCCGCTGTCTACTAACAAGAATCAAATAGTATACAAATTTCAACGATAAGTGTCCACATACTTTTGAGCGGTAATGTATGTATACATTTTCATCCTGGAAGAGTCACGAATTTTTCAAAGACCCCTATTGTTCGTTGTTCGGAGCTGAGACGAGCAGTAAAGAAAACGGAACAATCAACTCGGAAACGTTAGAAGTTCGAATACCTCTAACAAGCGACGAGTGCCGGTCGAAAGAGACGGATGTTCGTGCACAGTACACAACTCGAAGAAACCGAGGGACAAACAGTTAATCAAAGGCGTGCGAAAGAGGAACGGCGCCGAAACTAAACGCGAGCAAGTTCATAGACACGGAGAGAAGCGGAAGCCGAACACGGACAAAGAGACTGAAAGCGATGGCGAGAGAGAAAGAGAGAGAAAGAGAGACAGTGAGAGAGAGAAATAAAAATTCAGCAGGGGTAATAGAGGAGATAGAAGCGGAACGAGACACGACGGAGGGAGAAACGCACAGCACCAGACCCTGCTGGGACAAGTAGGGTCAAGTGAACTAAAGCAAAACTACCGGGATAGGGGTGTTAAGGGGACAATATACGCTCCCGAGCAGGGGTGGAAGATGGCTTTAATCTATTACTGGTCGACTCAGTGGAAGTGGCTTCTTGTTACACGCTCGTTTAGACGAAACGAACTCTAAATTGATCCTGCGCTCCCGTAATGCTAATAAATTGTATGAACTGAAAATGATAACGACGGCTTCGATTAAATATCTGTATCCACCAGTTCAACGTACGATGAAATACATTCACTTACAGCCATCTTTCGTTTTTCAGTCGATTGGCATTAACCTTTTCTTGAAAGTAATTCGCATTTTGATTAACATATTATTTTTTTATTTACTCATAATTACATGGAGGCTTTACCTATGTTACAATCTTTGTTTAGAATTGCACACGTTTAACATGTTTACTTATGCACAGGGTGTGAAGAAGTGTTTGGTCTTGACTGCCATAAGCGATTCTACATGATCGGATCGATGAGGATCTGTTAAAAAATGTTACCCCAAAATTGTCCTTGACCTTGACAGATTGATCCTTCCTCTTATTTTCGACTTTTGAATTTTTTGGAGTTGGCACCCCCCAGAGTTGTTTCAAATAATTTGAAAAAAATCTGTGCAAAGTTTGAGCTCGATCGGATAACAGGAAAACGTTCTTCAAGACGATTAAACATTAAAATAATTAATTTAATGCTCATAAAATCGTTTTTCTCGAATATTTCTAAGCTATTTATCTCGTGGAAAAATATGTTAGACAAAATCTGTAAAACCGGACAGGCTGCGTCTTTTATGTCCTATTACTGTTTTTCGTAAAACAAACGATATTCGAAAAAATTGAGAAAAATGTCGGACCAAGATCCAAAAATTTTTCCCGAGATTTGAAATTTGAAGTGTGGTTTCACATTATCTTTTATCAATGAGCATTAGCAAAAAATGTGTATTTTTTTTGAACTTGCGGAACTTACTTTTTTTTAATTGCAGATTATTTTGCAAGATGTTGCATATACTTTCTTATTATAAGTCATCAATAACCACCATTTTAAATTATCTTGTGATGTCAGTCCTCTGGGCACTTTTCTTTATAATGTATATCTACATATACCGGGTCTATATTGTTTTTTGTATGTGTTTTTTGTGTGTTTTTTGTATGTTCTTTGGTATGTGGCATTCTTTGCTAGTATATTCTGGCATATTCAAGTATATTAAGTATATTCTGGTATATTCCAGTATAATCTAGTATACATATCATAGTATTGTCAAATTGAATCTCTCATATCTCTTAAATAGATGATTTTTTCACATAAGTACGTTAACACTTTCTTGTAAAGAATATCAAGATGCATTAAGCGGTGCAATAAAAAATATATGTTTCTATTTAAAAAAAAAAGTTAATGACCTTCATATATTCTCTACACATGCACCTACAAAAAAACTATTAACGGAATGTCTCTTGCTACATTTCAACCCCACGTGAACCATTTTGCACTACGAACAATAATAGTCATTTAAATCGAAGTGGTAGTATGCGAAATCTTGTATATGGAACGTGGTATTTATTAAAAAATGGAGAATCTACATTTTTATCGTTGTTTGAATACTATCAGTGTGGACTTGAATGATTAACAGAAGCGAATGTACTAAAATTGTATTGTTAGGAAAGACAGATGTATTTTGTATAATTCTATGACAGTAAAAGGAATATAAGTTGTTGGTTTACGATCGAAATTGCTATTGCTATTGGAGGATCTGTCACAACATCCTTAGTCATAAATTGTAGACTTTCAAAAATTAAGAAATAGTCGCTGGTGTGATATAACGTGTTAATACATACATAGCATAACGATAATGTTAGTTGAAACTATCGGACCGGAAAGACAGATGTCTCTTACGTAGCTCCATCATATCCGCGATTGTCAAATTATCTGTGATTTTCACGTGAAGCGCGTCGTTACGGAGTCTTACACACGGACGTGGTTTCCGGTAAAGACCGAGAACCCGGAAATCAAAGGGTCGCAAATTGGACACCGCTGCGGCTTGTTATTAATATTTTTTTCGTTTGCCCCGACGAGCACAGCTGCCGGTTGCTCTTATTTTCTTTTACTTTTGCGCGTTACGACTCTAGGAGGGCTTTCTAATGAAAGTCCATTCTGTGTTGTTCCTTTGAGGTTGTGCATTAAGGGTGGTTGAATCGAAAAGCACCCCTGCGGAACATGTTTTCAATCAAATCTCTCCACCCGGTGATACGATAAATAAAAGAATAGCAGACGAATTACTCGGTAGTTTCGTCAATTTTTTTTTCGAATATATTTCGTAGCATTGCGCCGTTTTCCTTTGTCTAAACTACTATATCTGACAAACATTATTGTAATTATTAGACTGCTGATCTTTATGCATTTATAGCAAAATTGAGAAGATGAAATCTCAATCAGTCAATATATGATTTCTCCTCTATTAAAATCATTAAGGGAAGAAATAACATTCGATTCAGTCTATGTGGAAAATATTTCCATTAACGATAAGATGATAAAATTCGTTATGCATAAAGAAAATGAATATAAAAATGTACAATGGTTCCCACTAATATTCGGACACTCTTAAAAAGACGATAACTTTCTTAATATTGGACTATACGATTTAAACTTTTTTGAGAAGGTAGAGCAATTAGTTTACTACATGTTGGGAAAAGAAATTTTTTCAAAAATTGCAATTGGTCGGAATTGTATAGAAAATACTAAAAGTTTCATTCTACAAGTTTTTCATGTGGGCCTATATTGAAAATTTAAAAAATACGTTTTGTAGATCTGTGTAAATTGTATGCATTGTGAAAGTTTCATCGAAATCGGTTGATGCGGAAACAAACGACAGGCATTGAAAGATGTAACAATCCTTAGATTTATTACAGTTAGAGGCCAAAAATCGTGAAAATTTGAAATTTTTATCATCTTTTACACTAAACCTACCGACCATCAAAAATGACTGAGGTGTATAGTATTATAAAAATAACAAGATTAAAATTTATATTTTGTGCGATTTTTACTATAATACATATATACCAGAATCAGAAAATATATTTAATAAATTCCCATGAAAACACCTTTACAATTTCAATAATTGTCAAATAAAAAATATAAAATGGGTCATTTGACCCCTCGTGGAAGGTTTAGTGTTAAATGTTTGTAACTCATTGCAATGTTGACCGATTTTGACGAATTTTCAGAATATGTTTAATTGATACAGATCAACGAAACGTGTTTTCCAAATTTTCCATATAAGTCCATATAAAAAAGTGCAGAATACAACTTTTAATATTTTCTCTGTAATTCCAACAACTTACAATTCTTTTCAAAAATTTTGGTATGGTGTGTAGCAAACCAATTATTCTAACTTCCCAAAAAATTTCAAATCGTATGATCTAATATTAAAAATGTTATCGTCTTTTTAGGAGTGTCCGAATATTAATTCCGGCCACTGTATAGCGACTATCATATTGGGATTCTACATCCTCGATTTGGTAGAAGTTGATGTAACAAAGGTGCCATAAAATTAGCTTTGATCTTGAGGTCAAGGATTTTCCATCGGTCAAAACTCAATCGTTCTCTTTTACAAAATTGTGGTGAACCTTTTTCATTGTCAAACTGATTTTATTTATTGTATTATATTTTCATTTCTCAGTCGAATGGAGTTTATATGTGTAGAGTGCATGATGACCACAATGTACCCGTATGCCGATAAAATATTAAACACCTAGTGAAAAGATCATTCAATCAATTGTTTAACTGTTTGATTGTAAATGACATAAAAATGATATGCATATACATGTGCACCCACACAATGTATAGAAATCATATGCATGTGCACCCCCATAGAGTAAATATTTTTCATTCGAAATATTTAGCAAAAGGTCAATGTTTACTCTCCTGTAAATACACTGTTACGCACATATTGTGACCGACCAAATGTTTAATGTTTCGTTTCTAACAATGCGGTCCAATTTCTAACAATGGAGCAATGACACGCTTACCTCTGACAAGACTGCTTCATAGCGACTGTCATCAACACCACTGGTGTAGCTATCATGCGAATATTATGGGGCACAATGGTTTTTTTGTTGGAGCACACCATGGCGAAAGAGTTAATTTCGAAAAAATGTTTGCAGGCGTGACTTTCAATTTGATTTTTGACGAACCATTTACCATGAATGGTAGTAGGGGTGAGGGGTGAGCAGGTAACCATGAGCAGAACGGTAGAAGCACGTGCTCTGGAAGCCAGTGGTGTCAAATGGAGTAACCAGACACCAGCAACTCGTTCACGTCTGAGATCACTCAGGAACATAGGTCAACTTCTTCCGACAGGAAGCACAAGCGATGTTAAGGAAAGGGAGAAAGCGCAAAGGCTTCACCATCTGCCTGTTGAAGCGTGCTAACTTTTGATACTTGCCAACTTTTTGTTAGTGGTTACGCAGCCGTTTACACATCTGCGTACACTCCCACTCATAAGTCTTAGGACACCTCTGCTTTTTAGTAAAACTCTGGTATTTTGTATAGATTATGAACCTTTAACTGTATTCACTACATATTGGGTTAGCAAGAAAGTAATTTCGGTATTTTAAGGTGAAATAGAGACCATCTTTTTATTCAAGCAATGAACTTTAATGAATAAGATATTTTCCCTTTTGTTCGATGATCTTTTACAAAAAAGAATAAATAAGAAAATATTTATTGATTAAACTTCATCGTTTGAATAAAGAAATTCGGTTTTATTTCGCCTTAAAATATCGAAATTACTTTCTTGCCAACCCAATAATATACATATAATGATAATGATCCAAAACACACGTCAAAAATATGTAAAAACTATTTGGATCAACTTCAATATAAGAATTTATTAAAAATTATGAAATGGCCACCTCAATCACCAGATTTGAACCCCATACAAGAATTATGGGATGAACTGGATAGACAGGCACGAAACTTTTGCCCTACTTCGAAAACACATTTATGGAATATTTTGGAACGAGAATGGAATAATATAACAACAGAAAGTATGAAAAAATTGATCACGCGGATGCCAAGAATAGTGGAAAATTTAATAAAGAAATGTGGCGGATTCTTCAATGAAAAGAAAATATAAATATATTTTTACTTCTTGATAAGATTTTTGATATACAGTGACTCCCACTAATATTCGGACACTCTTAAAAACACGATAACTTTTTAAATATTGGACTATACGACTTGAACTTTTTGAGAAGCTAGAGCAATTAGTTTACTACAGAATGTGAAAAGAAATTTTTTCTTCTAAAAAATACTAAAAGTTACATTTTACAACTTTTTTACGTGGGCCTATATTGAAAATTTAAAAAATATGTTTTTTAGATCTGTGTCAATTAAACATATTCTGAAAATTTCGTCAAAATCGGTCGACGTTGCAACGAGCTACAAAACGTTTAAAGATTGTGAAAATTGCAATTCTTCACGATTTTCGGCCTGTGACTGTAATAAATCTAAGGATTCTTACATCTTTCAATGCCTGTCGTTTTTTCCCGCATCAACCGATTTCGATGAAACTTTCACAGTGCATATAATTGACACAGATCTACAAAATATACTTTTTAAATTTTCAATATAGGCCCACATAAAAAAGTTGAAAATTGCAACTTTTAGCATTTTCTCTGCAATTCCGACAACTTGCAATTTTTGAAAAAATTTCTTTTCACATCCTGTAGTCAACTAATTGCTCTTGCGTCCCAAAAAAGTTCAAATCGCATGGTCCAATATTAAAAAAGTTATCGTCTTTTTAAGAGTGTCCGAATATTAGTGAGAGTCACTGTATGTATGAGTGCAGCATCCTATCCTTACGATGTAAACTTTTAAATATGGAATAATTTGTTCGCATCCTTCAACGATTATTTCATTTTTACAGAGTTCAATAGAAATATGATCACTGCCCTAAGACTTGTGAGCGGGCATGGCGGCCATATACTTACGTATAGTTAATAAAATTAAATAATTATTTCCTGTACACTTATACCTTAAACAAGTATATGAAAATCAATTAGATTTTTTATAAGTTTACAATATGCATAATAAGATATCAAAATAGCTTTCCTTAATTTACTATAATTAAAAAGTTTCTTATATTTTTATACTGAAGTGTCTTTTCTGCGATACTCAAGCATATATCGAAATGCCTATATTTTCTTTAACTCATAATTATAATACATTAATATTTCGTATGTAGACCTTTATTTTTGATAACTACAGCACACCTTCGCGATGGATTCGATAAGTCGAGCACATCTGCTAGCAGGGATCGAATTTCATGCTTCCTGTACAATAGTGTACAATTCATCAATATTTTTGTCGTCAATGTTTGTCGTCAATGTTTGTCGACATCAGCGCACAGCATCTCGATTGGATTCAGATCCGGAGATTGTGCCGGCCATTTCATTACGTGAATATTATTTGTCTTTCGAAAATGTCTTGACGACTTTTTCGGAGTGTTTCGGATCATTATCTGCTTGATAGATCCATTCTTTTGGCATGTACTCTTCGGCAAACATTTTTTACAATATGCAGATACACGTATCTGTCCATGATTCCAGTTATTCGATGAATAGGATCTGTACCTTTCACTATCCTAGCCCTCAAACGAGTGACCCGCCACCACCTTTTACAGTCGGTTTAATACAATTTTTATTCTATCAAATTTTAAATTATCTAAAATTAAAGAAATAGTTTTAGAAAAAGTATATTTTTAAATTAAAGAAAAATTAAAAAATTTTTTTAAATATACTATAATACTTATAACAAGTTGTACAGGGTGCCCACCTAACTCTGCCACCCCCAATAACTTTGTTATTTATATAGATACAAGTCAGAAATAGGTTTTCCATATGCATTTATATTCAAATCGAAGGCCATCAGTTCGAGCACCACTACCTTCCAGGTAATAGGAACGTATTGAAAATGATTTCGATAATATCTTGTATACTATTACGTTTAGGACATATGAAGGTTGTACGCACGATTTGGTACTATTTGGTTGGAACGAAAGTTCGTAGCGTTTTTAAATTAAAACTCAAAGATAAAATTAGGATATTTATACATAGATTTGTCCAATTACATATTTTCCATTCTCTTTTATCACTTTTTGCCATTTTTTAGGTGACTTATCATATTATTCAATAAACCTATGAATAAATATCTTAATTTTATCTTTGAATTTTGATTTAAAAACGCTACACGAACTTTCGTTCCAACCTAATATATCGATTCACGACACAAAAGATAGGTCATTCCATTTAGAAAAACATTACTGTTCGTATGATCTCGGAAAATATGACCTTGAGGTGATCTTTACCTACACAGACTTAGGTGTCCCTCCAAATACATTAACTTTCTTTGCACAGTATGTGTTGTATCTGTATAAATAACAAAGTTATTTCGAAAATGATGGAAGTTTTTGACTTTTAGGCATTGTTCTTCTAAAGAAGATCCTCAAAAAGGTCGATTTCTTTCGACACCTTCCGACACCCCGTAACCCCGTGAAATTTACCCCGAATCATCGTTCTCTTGGAATTGTCATAATCTTATTTCAACGAATCTATTAGGTGTACAAATAAGTTCGGTGCCTTTACATATATGCAATTGTGATTGCATTTCAAATTGAAATTTTCTCCCGCCGCTTTGGTCAGTGGCGGATCTAACGGTAAGCGGACTAAGCGGCCGCGTGGGGGCCCGGGCCATATACCATAGGGCCCTGAATTTTAAATAAATTTATTTAATGTGTAACGGTATGAAATTTTTCATTAACTTTTCTTTTTTGTTAATAAGTTTATGAGAGTTTTCTTGCAACTTCTATTTTTCTAACTTGAGTTTGAGGGCCCCAAAATTTTTACCGCTTGGGGCCTCCACTTGACTTGAGCCGCCACTGGCTTTGGTGTTTTAAATCATCAACCTTATCCTACTAAACACACTACATAAATTTACTCTAATTGGTACATAACCTCAAAAAACAATACTTTGCACCATGGCGTCTAAGAAACAGCACATTCGACACTGTATTTTTTTTGTATTTGAGTCAAAGAAAAATGCTGCTGAGGCTGCGAAAATGATTTGTTCTGCATTAGGAGAAAATGCTGTACCCTATAAAACATGCAAGAAGTGGGTTTCGTAGTGGAAATTTTGATCTCAGTGATGGAGAACGCAGTGGAATGTCGGAAAAAGTGCAGGACGAGGAATTAGAACAATCCTTGTCAAACACAACAGGAACTTGCTGAGGAACATGATGTAACTCAACAAGCAATTTTCGTTCGTTTGAAGAAGAAGTTTGGGAGCTTCGAAACGTAACGCGTATTCCTTTTTTTATGAATAAAGATCAAAAGTATGCTCAAAAGGCACCGAATTTATTTGTACACCTAATAAGCACAGAATTTTGATAAAGTAGAGCTTGAGGGTGCTACGGTTTTGAAACATACAATAAGAGAACAATACTTTCCCTTCAGCCTTTGTTAGCTCTTTGACAAGACATTTGACATGCCAATTTGATCAAAGCTCGCGATCATCTAGCAAAGCTCCGACCAGTCGGTCTCACCGAACCCGGCCGAGTCTCCAGTCTCGCGATTCTCACATTATATTAGCGGCGCGTGTCCCCAGAGATGTAACAAGCCTAGCGAATTCACGGGGGAATTATGGGAACGGCATGGCAAACAGCGAACCCAAGAGTATCCGATATAGTCTGTAGCATATTGCGCTAGGCGCCCACAGGGCTTTCCGTGCCAGAAGTCGAGAACGGACGACAGGGTAAGAGAACCAGAGGAACCGGGACGGGACGAGATCGGATGAAGCGAGAAAGAGAAACCAGAGACCCGTTTATGGGGCAGTATGCAAGTGTTACGACCTGCCATTGTGTTCACGGTCGTTGTTCATGCTGTGTTCTTGCCACGCACTTGACACGTTCCACGATGGTACCCATGGGTCCAAGGGCAACTCCGCTGAATCTGCTACTTAGCCGGTTTCTCACGGTGCAGATCGAAAAAACATGCTGATACCCCGCCGTCGAAACTCGTTCAGAATTTTTATTGGATTGTGCGGAAAGTATCTGCCAATTTTCAATTATTTTTATAAACCTTCATTCTTATACATTTTCTGAAAGGTGGCATTTTCATCAATGCTTGTATCTATTCATCATGAACGTAGACAATCGTTTTTGTTTGGCGTCAATGGAAAACGAAAAAATGCATTTTCGGCATTTAATGCGTTTTTACTACAGAAAACGCAAGAATGCTGTTCAAGATGAAAACATCTTCAAAATCTTCGAAATTGTAATTTATATTGTTGAAAGAACTACTCACTAGCTTTGTGAAGAGAATTGATAAATTCGGTGAGTGATTGAAATACATGTTGAGCAGTATGACCCATCAATATTCGGCGGTAAATTTGAAATACTTTTAGAACACAATCATAATTTATTAATCTCTCAAAGCTGCTTGTACATATATTTATATAAAATTATACATCCTGTTCAGGTTATACATATGTGAGAACAGATTAATATTATATCACATGTTAAAGCAAAGAAAAGTTTTATTTGGACACTTCCTCATAAAACATTACCTATTTAGTAATGGCGCGTAATATTCATGTATCTTGGACGTTTCATACCTAAGATTTATGCTACGATGTTTAATCATGTGAAGTGTTTCCAATAAAATCCTTTGATGTAAGTTCGCTTCTTTATCAACAACCTTTGCGTTCTCAAAATCAAATCTATGGTCAAATTCAATTGAATGTCTCGTCAATGCAATATGTTGAAATGGAGGTAAGAAAATGTTATGTTTGTGTTCTCTAATTCGCGTTTCCAAATGCCTTGACGTTTGTCCAATGTAAACTTGATTACAATTAGTAATCTAGTAACAATTGATCGAACCTTGCGCTGAAAGCATTAATATTTCTGTATTAACAACAAATACGATCGATATAAGGATGCTATAATCTATACATTTTGTTTGGCTACATAAGGGTTAATACAATCATTCTGAGCAAATCATTGCAATGAAATCTTGACTTACAATGAATCGAGTGTATATTATTCTGACCGAACTTTTATAAATAAAGGTGAACAGAAAATTGTGGCAACACAATCGTCTCACACGGTTTAGTCGCTATCCGAGAAGTGTGTCAATGCATTTTGTAATTAAACTAGCAGTTCGTAATTTTTTCGTGGGGAAAAACTAGAGAATCTTTACTTTGTTTCCTGAGCGTGTGTCAATACATCGGAGGTGGCTTACTGGTTGACAGAAGGATAACAACTCTTGTAAATGGATTAAACACCGCCCGCGCGAACTGTGGGAATTATCGAAGATCGATACGGTAAGCTTGGGTCGACCTGGATTTCTGTTTAACTTTAAGCAACGAGAATCGAGGTACACCGGATGATCGGAAAAGTCAATCAACCAAGAAGGATCTTTTTATTGTGACTGGAGAAACAAAGTTGACGTAACCTGCATCGCTAGCAACGGATGTTTATCATCGGGATGAACACTTCTTTTTTTTTCAAAATTGGTGGAGGAATAAGTCACAAGTTAAAATTAATAAAAACTATAGGAGAACACTCACTTTAATTCAGATGCAGAACTGATACAACCGTATCAGTTATTCAATTTTAGATATTTATTATACATCGTTCAGGGACATCGCACTATAAACAAGTGCCGAACCATCACCACTGGTGATGGCGTGCAAAATCACTAACAATGAGTTATCACAGTGATCGTAGAATCACGATCACGATCGTGACACACATTCTAACTTCATTCATGCCGTGTCGTAATTTTTTAATCTGGAGTGAATTTGCCCACTGTCATCCTAATTCTTCATCTCGATTGAATTAGTCCTTTTTTTAAATACTGCAATTAGCTTGCATAAAAATATCTGCATAATAAAGTGAATTTCAAATTACGTTACGTTTTCTGTATATAGCATACATTTACTTCATTCAATGATAAAAACAAAAAATATTCTATTTCCATTTCCAAAATGCCAATGTATTAGTTTACAATTATAGGAAACGCAAATGATTTGAGTTTGAGAAATGTCTTATAAATCCAATAAATTTGATAAAAATGCGATGTACCTCGCAATTTTGTTGTAGTATTATTAATAGACTGCGGAAGTTATTATGGAATTTGCAATTTCTCGAGACGATTTTTAAGAAGGGGGAAGCAAATAAAATATTATTTTCAGTGGTAGTAGCCTTTGTAGATCTGAAATATATCAAAATTTGACTAAATTGACTGGCATTTTTCGAAAATTTTCAGAAACCATAAATGCATAAAGATCCGCAGCCAATTATTAATATAAATCATACAAGTTATGGCTCTGTGACTTGCGCGAAGAACAATTACGCTCTCCTCCAATCAGGAGCGATCACGAAAATCACGAATTACGTGATCGAATCACGAGTGATCCAAATATAGCAGTTCACACCATCCCTAATCACCACCAGAAACTGTAGTCTTAATTGAGTTATTTAATATGAAACAGTAAACATATAATTACAAAGTAGCAGCGTGCATACACCGGCTCAGAGGCACAAGCAAGTAAGGACAGCATGAAACAACGCGCGTGTCCGAATACATTGTACAAGAATATACAATAAGCGCACTTCCAACAAAAATTACTTTGGGCCACTCCTATCCTATAATATTGGATTGGGGACAAAGTTTCTTCGTATTTTAATGCAGAAATTAATCAAGTTTTTCCATATTTTAAGGGTAGCGTCTCTTTGGGTGACCTTGACGAAATGACAGTCGCGCGTGACTGTGTGTGAGTGCACATACCGCTAGACCACGTATACGTTTGCGAGGATTGCAATGATCCGGGATTTCTCTTCTCATATCTCAATACTGCAAAAACGGGATTTCTTAGTAGTCAAAATCGATAGATGAAAGATCAATCTAGGGTGCTATTTGCCTCAAAAGTCCTATTTTTACGTTTACGCGGCGTAATTGTCATTATTCGGCTGCATATCGGCAGCCACGATAGGCGGCAGCACTGTCGCCTGTCTCATTGCTTCTCACGGCTCCGCGAAATGCAGCCGAATAATGATAATTACGCCGCGCAAATGTAAAAATAGGACTTTTGAATAGTACAATAGATTGATCTTTCATCTAGCGATTTTGACTACTAAGAAATCTTGTTTTTGCATTATTAAGATAACAGAGGAGAAATCCCGGACCCTTGCAATCCTCGCGTACGTATACGTGTCTAGCGCTGTGTGCACGCACACACATTCACGCGCGACTGTCATCTGCTGGAGTAGACGCTACCCTTAAATAACGTTTATTAAATTAAGTATGAGCCGTTTTGATCGACCACCTTTTGCCATTTTTGAGGTAAAACCATAATCCCGTCACTGTAGAACTTCTGTGATTTCTGAAACAAATAGAAGTCTGATGGTGCAATATTAGGACTATACGGTGGGTGCATAAAAACTTCCCAGTCAAAGTCAAGCTTTCGTAATTTTTGACAGGTCGTCAAAGATGTCGATTCATTAAATTTTTCAATATTAACTCATGAGGCACCCAAACATCGAGCTGTTTTTTGTATCCATTCTTTAAATGGTTTAGAACTGTCTTGTGGTCGATGTTTAGTTCCTTCCCGATATCACGACTGCTAATATGCCGGTCTTGCTCAACTGTTTGCATGATTTCATCGACTTTTTCAGTGACTGGTTGACCAGAACGAGGTGTATCTTTCACATCCAAATTTGCAGATTCAACGCTTGAACCAACTTTGTGCCACACGTACTGATACTGTATCACGTCCATAAACATCACAAACTTTTTAAGTAGCTTGAGTGTCATTCTTTCCTTTTTTGTAATAAAATTTCGAAATGTATCGAATTTCTTCTTTGTTTTCACTCATTTTCATGACGTAATAACTTCTGACTAAATAAACAAATATCACAATTTCTTGTTTGTAACTACTCTATGATATATCACCTTTCAGACGCACTCAAGTAATGCCAGATCCGATTAATATTAACAGAGTTATGACATGGTAAGACCATCTATCGGGAGGATACGAAGAAACCTTTTCCCCAACCCAATATGTATTATGTAATATCGACAACACCAACAAGATTATTGATTTATTTAGTTATGATTAGACAGCATTTCTTCAGCATTCTTTATGCAAAATAAAAAATTTCTCCTTGAATTGCAACAAACTGGAGTAAAATTGAAATTTATTTTCATTCTTAATATCTTTAATAGATTAAAAATAATACAACAGTATTATAAAATTCTTCTAATGTTTTTACTGTTTTAAATCACACCTACTCATTCGTGTTATAAATGCATAAAATCCGCTGTCCAGTTATTATACAGGTATAAATCCCGTATGTATACATAGGATTAAATCAGATAAATATAAATATAGTTACAATAACATAGAATGTATTAAGGAATTAATCTCAATAGAGAAAATTATAGTAAACAATTAACTGGAAATTAAACATATCTTAGTGCCCTATATAATGATTTTAGGAACCTAACAATACTAAATAATAACTAGACTGCGGATCTTTATGCAATCCTTTAATGATTTTGTTGCGTTAAAAACAACATTACAATGTTCTTCAATTTTTCTAACCATTTACCGTTTTACATTTCATCCAGTCAATTTCTTCATAAATGCATAAAAATCCGCAATCTAATAATAACTAAATGAAAGTTAACAACCAGGCAATAATAGATATACAAAAGCTAAGTTTCATCAACGACATCGAACATCAGGAACATAACCGGTAAAGCAATTCAGTCGACTGAAAACTATCGACTGAATAGTCGATAGTATGTCGCACATAAGTAAGTAGTCGATAGTGTCCATCACTAAGCAATTTTGGTATGACGATTTTTGTTTAGAGCGTTGTCCAGTACAAGATTGCCGCTGGCTCAGGGGCACTTAACGCTCTGGTTCGCACAATAACTCGTGTATTTCACATTCGTAAACCAAGAACACTTATTGTGAACTCTTAGGAAGACCAAGAAAGTTCAAAAGTTCAGAGTGAAGGTTCAGAAGAAAAGTTCATAGTAAAAGTTTATAGTAAAAAGTTCATAATAAAAGTTCGTAGTAAGAAGTTCATACTAAGAAGTTCATAAGAAAAGTACATAAGAAAGTTCGTAAGAAAAGTTCATAGAAAAGTTCATAGAAAAATTCATAGAGAAGTTCATAGAAAAGTTCACAGTTCACTTCACAGGTCACTTAACAGTTCAAGTTTACAATTCAAAAACATTGTACTAAAAAGAAGGTTGGTAGCGTTTTACGATTTAGTATGTCTCTGTACAAGGTTCGTACGATTCTCCTCGAAGGATCTTAAAGTTCTGAATCCTATTTCTCCTGCAATTCCCAACCAAAGCTTGGAAAGAGATAATTTCTTTGGTTAAGGGATAAAAAGGGGACGAATCACCAGTTCGGAGCGTAATCCAAAATCTCTGGAACGCCTACCAAATCCGTGATTTCATTTCTCACGCAAGCCTCGTAAGACGCTGCACAAAAATCCTTTGTTGAAAAACCTATCCCCAAAACTGGTGTCGCCTTTCCGCTGAGTGTGGGCCTGCGATGCGTCAATTGTCATTGACTGGGGTACGGTTGGTTTGTTTTCCTGATACGAAGCAAGACACCTAACTTTCAACCGTACCCAAATCCGTAACTAATTCTAAGGGCCAAGCATGCCAATAAAATAAATATGTAACTCGAAAATGACAATGTTCCACTCGATTGTAGCACAGGCCCAAACACGATGTCTAGACAATTCTAGACAATTTTTCTCCGGAATACATATATGTACTATACATAACGCGTCTTTCTTACAACTCTTCCTCTTAATCCAAATTCATTGAATAGATTTGGTATTATTTCTTTATGAACGCCAACGGCTGTCTTAATACTGTTACTTGAATTGACAGCTGACTGTTCTCACATTAATATTTTTATCAAGATTCGGTATTATTTCTTCATGGACGTTAACGGCTGTCTTAAATCCGTTCGCTTCGGATAATCGATGAATAATGGAATCGGTTCTGCCATCCGTTTTTCGTGTCCTATTATTGCGAGGAATATTTGCGAGGAATCTCTGCTGCTTCATATCCCTAACTGTTTAGCAATCTCTTGTAAGGTTTTCAAGCTTTACTATGATGTCGTTGATCTGGCTTTACCTTCTCTCCTTCGCTCATCATAGTCACTTACATACAATACACCTTTCTATCTCCCTTAATGTTTAACAGATATTAACAATGGCTATTTACAACGCTGCTATTAAAGGTCTGTAGAGCTACTACCACAACGTGCAGTGTGTGTACGAATTATTGGTACACTTTTCAAAAACGAATAACTTTCTTAAAATGGGATCAAATGATGTAAAAAATTTTAGATGCTAGAAGGATTAGTCTACTAGATAATGTGTCAATAATTTTGTTTTTAAACTGCTATTTGTCGGAATTACCAAGAAAAAGACACAATTTTTAATTTTTTTATGTGCATGTAAAACAATTTTACACGCACATAACTGTGCATGTAATGTAAATTGAAAAGATGCCTTTTGTAGATCTAACAATAAGTATGTTATGTACATACTTAGATTGCACAATGTATAAAGTTTTATCGAAATATAATATATAACAAAAAATATATGTTCTCACTCTAGTCTTTCAATAAACATTTTTCTAACTCTTAGTACTCGAGTGGTGATTCAGAGTCACCACTAGAGAAATTGCTGTACCATTATGCAAAATATTGTTTACATTCTTAAATATGTTGGAATCTAACCAATTACGAAACATTTAAATATTGTATGAGGTATTATATCAATTTCATATCCATCAAATGAAAACAAGTCATATAGAATGGAATTATTCTACGTCGGAATAATGTTTAATTTTCAAGATAAAATAGCTCCGAGTGCAAAGGGTTAATTATACGTGAACACTCAATTTTGCGACTAGCTGTAAGTAAATGGCCGCCACTGTAGATTCGAACTGTAGATCGAACGACTGGAAATTCGATTTTGCATGGTGGGCCCACTTTGATGTATCGGATGCGTTGGTTTGTGCGTAACAACAACAACAACAACACGAACTCGGCTAATGTCAACGTTCATAAAGCCAGAAACGCATTCTTGAAGTGTACGCCCAGGACGATCCATCCGGAGCCTAGACGGCGGAGAGTCCCATGCCTCTCTGATTTCCCCAGGGATTCGTTGGCGCTTCGCTTCCAGAGTTCTCTACACCCTCAAACAGAACCTCTTCCCATACATATTCTCTCTCCCATGAAAACCGTGAAACTCGTTGCTGCACAGCTCCGATGATTACCGTGGCATGTGATTGCACCATGCCAGGAATTTCATCGAGACAAAATTTCACTTCTTTAACACGTGATAAACTAACGCGCGAGGGGAACTGACATTATGGAATTTCGAAATAGACGAGTCAAATTGTGCAGTGATGGCGTCCAAAATCACTAACCATTATTTATCATAGTGATCGCAGAATCGCGATCACGGTCGTCATTTGAATTTCATTCACGTCGTAACCGTGATTTTTTAATCTAGATTGAATTTGCTCACTGCCATCCTAATTCTTCATCTCGATTCAATTCAGTTCTTTTTTTCAAATACATCAATTAGCTTGCATAAAAATATCTGCATATAACGTAAATTTAACCCTTTGCAGTCGGAACTATTTTAATACGAAAACTAAACACTTCTTCTGATCTAGAATATTTGTGTTCTATACGATTTTTTTCATTTTCTGCATATTAAATTGTTGCAATTTACTCGTGCAATACTCAAATGTTTAGAAATTTATTTGATATAAGATAATTTAATAACGTAACAATTACTTTATATTACTGATATAGCAATGTTTAGTGGTGCCTCAAAGTGCTTCAAGTGGTGCTTCAATTTTCATTTCCGTATTTTATTTCAGTATTTAAAAAAGAAAAGAATTAATTCTTCCTCTCGATTTCGAAATCGTAATATTTGTTTAAATAAATAATATGGAAAAAGTTACTTCAAATGAGCTCAAGAATTACTTCTTTCAAGAAAGTACAACATTTTTGGGACACTCTGTAAAGGTCTATTATACATGAGTGAGTACATTACATTATTAATCTTATTCATACTTCATACATATACATATGCAAATTATCTTTTTTTAGGAAAGTGAAGACATAAAAACATGCTGTAATATTTGATTTCACAATTAACGTATCCATATAAAGGGGTAGTTGCAACTTTACTCTTTGCAGATTCGTTATAGATTTTATTCTGCAATGGTTGTATAAACAATTAGTTGCTTTGGACTTTGTGGAGATGTTTGATATTTGCTTCTAACAATAAGTAATCTCGTTGGTATGACAATATAAAGATATATAATAGTATGATGGTGATTAGTAGACTGCGGATCTTTATGCATATATGGGTCCTGAAAATTTTCAAAAAATGGTAGAATATAAAATTTGACAGAGTTTAGTACGATTTCGATTTATTTCAAATCTACAAAGGCTATTACCACCGATAACAAGATTTTATCTAATTCCACTTTTTTAAAATTCGTCTACAAAAATTGCAAATTGCATAAACATCCGCAGTCTAGTAATTAGTTTAAAATTCATGGATATTCATTCTGTATAGGGATAACGAAGAGTAAAAATATTATACTACGGAACACATGAAAATATTTAATTAATAACATCTTTTTTTTAACCATATAGGTAATCGTGATTGTTTAATCCGCGATCAAATGACCATTGTTTTGCAGTTGTTATTACAACCGGGCCATCTTGTAATTGGATACACAATGTTAAGCAAGTCTAACAGCGGCGTTTAATTAATTGTTATATCAAATTTCATTTAAAGTTATGCGATACGATTTACTGTATCCATATGGTACAAATTAATCGAACAGTTATTTGAAAAAATTCAAAATAATACTGATACACATTTGTTCCCTAAATAACTTTGTACGGTGTCTCCACGTGAATCGATATGAAGGATATAAAACAAATTCATGAATTAGAAACGTGAAGCACTATTGCGATTCTTACATTAGTAAAACGTTTGTTGTGACAATCAGATAAATCGGATAAAGTCGTTTAAATGATCTGTTTGCATTTGGTGATCCACTGATTCAACCGAGCGTCACGTATTCGACACGTGTCGTGTTTGCACGAATAGCTTGTTTCTTCTTCCACTTACTGTCAAAATGACATCTCCGTCAAAAATTTTTGGTTGCCAACAATGCTACAAATATTACAATTATTCCACAAATACTAAAAAAGATATTGTAACAGAAATGACAATTATGAATTTCTCAAATATCGTACCATGTGTCATAATCATAAATAATGATATGCATAAAATTAATTTGATTTTCTTCATGTAATATGAGAAACCCCTAAGAATACTTGCCGAAGTACCTTGCAAAATTACATATTTAATTATCGGATAATGAAAGGGAATGATTCGGCACTTTACAAGAATGATGATCTTAATTAAAACAACATTTCTGTTACACGATTGTAAACTATAGTCACTCTCGGATGGCAGGTGAGTTTATTAACATGCAGGGCGGATATTGGGTCTAAATGGACCTAAGTAAGTGAAATGTTGCTTTCATTTTTCACAAATATGGCATATGCAGAGTGGGTCACTGTATACTACCATTTCGATTTACATGACTAGGCCTCTAGATCTTTATACAAAATAAAATGTTTATATATCATTTGTATGGAAATTAAGTAAATAAAGATTTATTTCTTGTGGAAATAATTTTAATTGATTGAAAAAACAACTTTTTTGTAGGTGAACGCGTAGAGGTCATATGGAGGTCATTAACTTTTTTTTAAATGGAGACACATATTTTTTATTGCACCACTTAATGCACCTTCATATTCTTTACAAGAAAGTGTTGACCTACTTATGTGAAAAGTCATTTTTTTAAAGAGATATGAGAGGGGTTCAATGTGACAATCATGTACATCATTACTATGAATATTAATGTATAATTGAAAAAATTATTTTTGGACATCCAACCATAAGCAACTTCTATTTCACATATTTAAAATGATACTTTAAAACAGTTTCCAATTAATATTCATTTATTATGTAACTTCTAAATACATAAACTGATATACATTATCTATGAATTTATATAAACATACAGACGCAGTTTATATTAAACGAAACAGTTTCGTCATCTCAATGGTAATAATTTTATTATTATTGAATAATTTTCGATGGTCATGGTAGGAATTGTTTGCGAGTTAATTAAATATATTAAGGTGTTCATTGCAACGTATAAAAGACAATGATTTGCGTATTGATATACCTGGCGTACGGCAAGTATATCTATAAATGAGCAATGAACAATTATTACGAATACTTGATTGATGCAATATGCACGGAGTAAAGACAGAAAACAAATAAATAAACAACATGGCCGAACAACATGGCCGAACAGCATGTAAATACAGATGAATATCTGCAATTGTTAGTTTACCAGTGCATATAACGAGACCTTTATCAAAATTGTATGAAAACTGCATGGCGGCTGGAAACGGAATGGCTGCCACGTGCGCGACATATATCAACGTCGAGTCATTCAAAGGACCAAAGAACCTGCTCTATCTCAACCACTGGCAAGCTCTCATATCCTACAGCGAATACATATAAGCAGATACTCCATTCGACACGTGACTGGATAATTGTGTCCATTGATGTCCCGCAATCGATAACGCTTGAAAAATCCATCAAGTAAGTTGCGGACACGAGTCGTGGCAGCAGGTGCACTTTCGAAGTGATTTCAACGATTGTTACTGCATTGTTTGGTGAATTTTTTAAATATTAACTGTGCCGGAGTGACTAGACTAAAAATAACAATAGCGAATATCATCCGAACACTAAAGACACTAGTGTCAAGTTTGTACAACTCTTAAGGTAGTAGACTCCTTTTTCCAGGATTGCAAGAGTGCGGGATTCGCGTTCTCATTTCTCGATAATACAAAAATGGGGTTTTTCAGTAGTCAAAAACGTTAGATAAAAGATCGATCTAGGGCGCTATCGCCCTCAAAAGTCCTATTTTCTCGTTTACGAGGCGTAATTTTCATTATTCGGTAGCATACAACTGCACATGTAGTTATTTTCATAGCTACATGCTGCCGAGTAATACAAATTACGCCTCGTAAACGAAAAAATAGGACTTTTGAGGGCGACAGCGGCCTAGATCGATCTTTTATCTAACGTTTTTGACTACTGAAAAACCCCATTTTTGTATTATCGAGAAATGAGAACGCGAATCCCACACCATTGCGATCCTGGAAACGAGACTTCAGGACCAACGTCATATACAGGGGAACCGGTTTCATGTATTATTTTTAACTCTTAGCATTCGAATGGTGACTCTGATAGAGGCGCCACTAAAAATTGCTGTACCATTATTCAAAATATTGTTTACATTATTAAATGTTTCGGTATCTAATAAATAGATTGCGGATTTTATATATTTACAGTAATTTAAAGCAGCAAAAATATTAGGAAAATTTAAACATACTATTATATTATTTTCAACCTACTAAATATAATAGGAAAGAAAATAAATTTCTATTTCACTCCAGTTTGTTGCAATTCAGGTAAGAAATTTTTATTTTGCATAAAGATCCGCAGTCTACTGATCAATTACTACACATTTAGGTATTGTGCGAGGTATTATACCAATTTCATATCCATAAAATATCAAAAATCATAGGAAATGGAAATATTTTAGCTAGGTAGAAATGTTTAATTTTCGAATTAAAATAGCTCCGTGTGCAAAGGGATATATAATAATTTTTTGACATAAATAGCTTAATACATTTTTATAGAGAATTCCGATTTGCATCTATTAGAGCATTAAAAAATACACGATTCCATAAAAATAATGCATCTCTATTTACTTATTTACTATTTTATAGTTTTAGTATTATTTACTTGCTTACTATTAACTAGAAACTATTTACACCAGACTGTGACCCCTTTGAAACCATTCACTTCTGATCTAAACTATTTTTTACATAAAAAGATGAAAAGATTAAAAACGGTCATTCTATATGTGTGTCAATCAAGGTTTTTCATATTACATCAAGAAAATCAGATTAATTTTAATCATATAAATACATTTTATTTTACTTTATTTATAAGTACGTTATTTATAACACATGGTACGATATTTGACGAATTCATTCATTTGTCATTTCTGTGACAATATCTTTCTTAATATCGTACAATGTATTTGTATTATGTATGATAATGTAAAAAATTGAATTTTTCACATAAGTAGGTTAACACTTTCTTGTAAAGAATATCAAGATACATTAAGGGAGACAAAAAAAATATGTTTCCATTTACAAAAAGGTTAATAACCTTCATATGTCCCCCACGCGTTGACCTACAAAAAAAACTATTAACGTCAGAATGTGCTCCTCTCTTGATATCTTTCAACCCCACGTGAATCATTTTCCACTACGAATAATAATAATCGTATACATATGTATATGTAGACAGAGGATTTTATGCATATGACAAAAGTCAATAGGTAAAACTTAAAGCAGTAAAAACATTTAAGAAATGTACAAATACGTAATTTTTTTCAATCAATTAAAATTATTTCCACAAGAAATAAATGTTTATTTACTTAATTTCCATGCAAATGATGTATAAACATTTTATTTTGTATAAAGATCTGCCGTCTAATCATGTAAATCGAAGTGGTAGTGTGTGGTGACCCACCCTGTATATGCCATATTTGTGAAAAATGAAAGCAACATTTCACTTACGGGTCCATTTAGACCCAATATCCGCCTTATATGTTAATAAACTAACCCGCCGTCCGAGAGTTACTATAGTTTGTAATCGTGTAATAGAAATGTTGCTTTAATTAAGATCGTCATTCTTGTAAAGTGCCGAATCATTCCCTTTAATTATCCGATAATTAAATATGCAATTTTGCAAGGTACTTCGGAAAGTGTTCTTAAATTTCGTTTTAATTAACTATATTAATTAACCACCCGCGCAATTTATGCTGAAAAATATTTGTGCTGTCAGATTATTGAAATTTGTTGGCAAGTGTAGTTAACGTTATTGGAGACACTCAACTGAAAATAAATTGTAATTATAAGTTGTATATAGATTCACGAAAATTTATTACGGCCACCACACCGAAAAAATTGAAATTCAAACGAGTATTTGCTTATGCTTCTCGTATGCAAAATGGCAGTAAGGAACAGGAGCCAGACAGATATTTGATTCTTACTCTGTAATCATTTTAACAAGTTGAAAATAATACATTGGTGACTTTAGATTATTTTAATGTCTCTACTGTTTTAAAATGCATCTACTCATCTTTGCTATAATAAATGTAATAAATATATATGTATATATTTTGTAAGAATTTTTGAATTCATTGTTCAAATTTTATGGTCTTGAAATAACATTTAAAAATAATGTTTACTCGTTACTTATTTAGTACTTTCCCAGACAATTTAAATCAAACATGTCTTTGGTTAGGAATTTCTTCGTGACTCTTTACATTCGGTCATCATATGAATATTTCAAGAAATATAAAGTTTACAACCAAACACATTGGTTCTTATGGTTCAAGAGTTATAGTAAAATGTCACCAAATATCTCGATCCGTGGAGGGACAATGTGGGAAATAAATCGTGCATAGCTATACATATATGTAGAGTATAGGGAAAAGTGTATTGAAAATAGTAGAATTTGTAATAATGCGGTACTATTTGAAACTCGAAAGATATTCCTTATCAAAGATGAGGAATTTTCACAATTTCCGTGCCTTCGCTGTACATTATTATCTTAATATATTATTTAAATTAATTTTTAATTGCCAGTGTAAATTCTTATCGTATAGGAAGTCTCTTCACTTTAACAGAAGAGCAGAGAAAAAATGTTAAACAGGTTAGCTAGGACATCCAGATGAAGATAAGCATCTTTCTTCTGCGAAACATACTATTTTCAAAATGTCCAACTTTAAGTATTCGTTATGGTTATAATTTTTATTATATTCTATTAATTTCTTTATTAGAGGTAGATGGATATTTAGGAAGCAATACAAACTTTGTCCATGTCAATATAAGAAAGTTCATTTCTCGACAAAATGTCACTCGACTTTCCCATTCGGATCTTTAGCAACACCCGTCTACATGCCAACATGGTTTGTATTGTTCATTAACAACCCCTTAACAAAGACACGGAAAACATTTTCGTGAAATAAAAGTTTCTTCAAATGACGTCAGAAATCATCCTTTTCAAAGAAGTATTATACATTTTTGGGACATCCTGTAGAATAATAAAGTTCTCCTAATCGATGCTTATACAGTGGTCGAAATTTCCATAGTTCCACTAAAAATTTTCCTGTTTTTGATCGTTATCGATTGAGTTTTTCATTATTACCGAGTACACGTGATTACTTTTTCGATTACAATTGATTTCTTGATTGGTATTTCGATCGTTGCGCATAGCTTCGATTATTAGAATGATATTTGATATTTTATTGAGAATTCCAGCGAAATTACCATTGTCCCAGCTGATATATTCCTTTATCTTTAACAGTGTGAGTACTGTGTACAAAACTGAGTACTGAGTACTGTATATAAAAATATACTTATTTATTTGATTTGCTTTTATTTTTATAAAATAGGATATATTTTTAGGTTAAATCGATTTTTATATCGATTTTTCTTAACATGCCACGGAATAAATTATCAAATGTGGAACTTGTCATAAGCTTGTCATAAATAAGCAAGACTGGCTTTTGCTAAAACTTATATGTCGTGAAATGAAGAATGGAAGAAACTAATTTTTTCGGATGAGAAAAAGTTTAATTTAGACGGACCAGATGGTTTTAAGTACTATTGGCAGGATTTGAGTAGACCACATGACATTGCCATGAGTCGAAATTTTGGTGGTGGAAGTGTCATGGCTTCGATTGCATTTAGCTTTTCCGCAAAGATCCCGTTGGATATCAACGAAAATGAATTCTAAAAAATACACAGAACTTTTTGAAGACGCTCTAATTCCGTTCATAGAAGAAATGGGTTTGGATGACTACTGTATGTATTCCGAGTTACCCTGTGTTCGTTGACAACTCATTTTACCGACACTGTTCTGATCGACACGATTTGACCGACATTAACTTTCGTCAACACTATGGTTTCATCGACATGGTCAAATCGTCGACAAATGTCTTCATCGACATGATTTGACCGACACTATGTTTCCATCGACACATTACACATCATTATTACACATTATTACACATTTTTTCGCAAAAACCTTCATCAAAAATACTTTTTAATTTGATCACTTGAATGAAAAAACATTCTATTTTGAAACCATTCATATATCTTTGTAATTATTATATTAATATAACATAAATACTTAGAGCCTATTTATTTTTTTATAAATGAACCAAAATTGCCAAGAAATAAGTATGGAAGTATGGAAATTTCGGCCACTGTAGGTAGTGATGGGATCTGAATCAATATATTTATGACAAAAATTTCGAATCACTTATAACATAATTCGAAGCTTAAAACTCTTGAAACTTTTGGAGGTCTTGGAAGTCTTCATTGTCTTGAAAATCTTGAAAGCCTTAAATCTTTGGAAGGTTTGTAAGAATTGAAACTCTTGAAATGTTACATCTATCACGAAACAATGATTATGTCACGTCAGCATTGGGATAAATAACAATATGAACGTACCAATATTACAAAAAGTATAACATTTATTAAGATTATCAAGACTTCAAGATTTTCAAGAGTTTAAAGAATTTCTGATTTCGAATAAATATCGAATTGATTCGAAACTCTGTGGTGATTGATTTGTTCGAAAACTTGCAAGACAGAGTATTGTATGCCCATCACTACTTGTAGATTGTGTAACGATGAATACGGAAAGATAAATAGTATTATTCGAGAGAACCATTGCCATTTTCATTTGTTGGAGTCTCCTTCCTGGTTCTTATTCCAATTAACGCATTTGGCAAAGGTCATGTTCTCGCAATTCGCATCTTCGCGGTCAAATGTAAAGGCTCCACCGGATTAAGTTAAACTTTAATTACAGAATTTTTCTGCTTCTGATGATAATCGCTTCGCCGGATGCCCCTGCTGGTCTTAATTATTCCGCCGACGATAAAACGCAGTAATTAAGGGAACATCCAAGCTTCCCCGAGGGATAGCGCAGTCGGATGAAATCCAGATCATTCCCTTTAACCCCAAGGGATGCGGAATCCCTCGATCAAGAAGCCCGCGCGAATTCTGCGATCGTATCTGGCGGCGGGACAGATTCGAAATTGATAATAAAACAGTTTTCTTCCATCGGGGTAGATGATTATCGGCGATACTCGTGGAAATTTCGGGGGAACTTTGACAAATTGTCGCAGCATCAAATCCAGACCGATTTTGGTTTATTGCTTTATGTATTGAATGTTTATAGACGTTACCAATATACATTTCCAGAAGTGCTAACTGCGATTTGTTTTTACCTTGACATTCATATAAGCTTACATTAACATTAGCATTAATGTTTAATTAACGTTAATATAAATAAACGTATTCAATTAAGGATGATCTAGAAATGCTTCGTCGTCAGTATCAGTCGATTTTCTTCAGTTTTATACTATACTATTTATACTATATACTATATATATTTTCCATATATAAGCCGTTTTTTTTTATAGTGATCCAAGTCCCTTTTTGGAAAAAAGTGAGTTAATGGTAGTATTAAAACAATTTTTTGGTCGTTCCCCTTCCTCATTTATTAAACTGTAATCTTAAATAGAAATTGAAAATAGGACTTAAAAGATCAGCTTTGTACCTTCAAATAATAGACTTATAGATATCTATAATTTTTATTAATTTTTACAGACGCAATTATACAAAAATTTTTTCTTGAAAATGGTCTAAATAGTGACCGAAACGTTGAAAATTTTGTGGTAGTCTGCAAAATTGCTTAAGTAGTAATATTAGATCGAACCAGTACGCCGAAAACATTGGTATATGTTATTAACAAATTGTCGATCGAGATAAAGGAAACAGTGATATCTATAATGGTATTTCTTGATTAAGACACTTCATAAAATTGCATTCTAAAATCGGCCGTTTCATATGCAACCACCTAATAGTCAAGTTTCAACTAAATCCATAAATAGTTATATTATTATATAGGGACCACATCAGCCCTAACAGTTAACTTAGAAGGGACTCAGAGTCACCACTAAAAATTGCTGTACAATTATTCAAAATATTGTTTACGTTATTAACACTGGGTTTACGGAGTTCTAGAAACTATTTCACATTATTTTATAAACATAACAAGTATGTATCTATCCAAATTTTTGGCTATTTTTCCAATAATATATACCTAAAGAAATAAATTTGGTAAATAATTCTTCAGGGAAGCATCTTTACAATCTTAATCGCAAATTAAAAATATTAGAACCCGTCATTTTGACGGTATTAATCGTTTAAGTATTGTACTAGGTATTATATCAATTTCATATTTATAAAATGAAAACAAATTATATAGAATGGAATTATTGCAGGTCCGAATATATGTTTAATTTTCGAGTTAAAATGGCTCCGAGTGCAAAGGGTTAAATAATTAATTATAATAACACCGTCCAACAAATTTCAACTTCTTTTTGACGTTTCGATTCTCACTATGCGATTCTTGTAGGGTTTTTCGCGCTGATTCCGAATCTACCCTTAATTTTTCTCCTAGACGCACAGTTTTTGAGAAAATTAAGTTTGAAAAAAAGACACATTTTTCAACTTTAAACAAATATTGTGATGTTATCATAAAATATATTGAATTGTTCTTTACAGCAAAAGATTCTGTAGACTTTCCCGAATCCAATAATATCCAATATTAATACATTATGATTGTTTAAACATGTTTAAATTAAATTTAAAAAACTGTGCGTCTAGGAGAAAAATTAAGGGCAGATTCGGAATCAGCGCGAAAAACTCTATAAGAATCGCATAGTGAGAATCGAAACGTTTTTTGGCTGTTGAACAGTGTAATTATTAAGTAGTATGAGCTGATGAATTGGCTACTACATCCATGTTCACAATTGCCAAGAACTTATCAGGAAGTTGCGGATATTCGAACATGTTTGAAACTGCGGAAAACTCGAATAAGTCGTTGCCACGATTCGTACCAACACTGCGCGATGCGCAAGATGAAGTTTGTCCTTCAAATGGAACTCTGGATGGCGGGCGAGCTTTCCACGTTGGACTCGCAGGTTTGGCAGCCCACACCGTGAATGTAACCGTACGAACCGGGTATTATACCAGTTCATTGGTAGGTTGAGTAATCAACCGTAATGCTTTCGTGTTTCGGGCGCGCTCTATTTGCACCACGCATGATAGCCAACGCTAATAACGTCCCATGAGGACCTAATGTCGAGCCTCGCTCAGCTCATAATCCGAACTGTGCGTGCGCGCCCGTTCCCAACTTTTCGTTCCCTTTTTGGCCAAGCAATAAGCATGTTTCTCGAATTCGCAACTGTCCGAATCATTTTTCAGCTCCTCTTCCTTTAACTTTAACTTTTCACTTTGATATTCCGCAAAATAACCTAATCTACTCTTTACAATAAAATAATTTCTGTCAATACTTTGCACTCATATTCTGACACGACATGGAATGTTATTAGGAGGACCGGAAAGTAATGTCGTTTTTGCGCAAGTCAACATTTGACTGATAATAATAGCTAACTTCGTACACTATCGGCCAAAAGTTTGGAATCACGGTGTAAACTCAGAGAAACAGGATGTTTCTAAGAAAAATTGGATGCTTTTAGAGTAATCAAGGAAGATTTATTTGTCAAAAAACTTACGAGTAGGATGTTTTATATTTTGTATTATTTCTTTTTATCAAGGAATGCGTATTTTTCTTAAAATTGCTCTTTCATTAAAAAACCGGTTTTATCTTTAATGACAGCCTGACATATTCAGGGAATCCTGGCCATTAGTTTTCCGAATATTTCTAATTTGATATTTTTTCATACTTGTAGAAATTGCCAAAGGTGTCCCTTTAGAAAAGTGCATTTCGAGCATTGTTTTACACTCGGTGTATAAACTATATTATGGAGATAAGAAATTGCTGAAATCTAAATCTAAACTAGTAATATTTGATATAATTACGATAGATCATTTCAAAATTTATCGGTATATTCGGCAGTAATTTTACAGTAATATATTTACGTATATTTTACAATAATCAGCAAGTGATTCCAAACTTTTCCGTAAGTATGTATTATACATATAAATTATCTATGTACACATATATAGTCATACCTACTAATACAGTCATCTAAAGTTAACCCTAAACATTACAAGTATACACTGTATACATACAATGTATGTATACAATGCAGTCGATAAGTGCTGCATTATGAATGTCAAGATCGAAAGGTCAACAATGTTTTTGACTGCATCGTATTCTATTCATCACAAGGAAGGAAAGTCCAAAAAGAACCATCGATCAAACCTCAATCGTTCTCTGAAAAAATTATAGTAAAATTTTATCAAGTCAACACATTTGACTGATAATAGCTAACTTCGTACACCTACGTTGTTCAGTACATGGCTGCATGTTCAGAAGACTAATTAGTACTGCTTTGTATAAAAATATTGTTTTAGAGGTTATGTTCGAAATGACCGATTCAAATTCAGAAGAGTTGCACATTCGGCATTGAATGCTATACGAATTTCAAAAGGGCAGCAATGCCGTTATAGCTACAAGAAACATTTATGATGTTTATCCGGAAGCATTGGCTGTACGTAAATACCAACGATGGTTTGCCAAATTTAAATCGGGCAATTTCGATCTTTTTGACGCACCTCGATCAGGAAGATCTGTGGCACTCGATAATGATATTTTACGGGCAGCTGTATTACAATTTTACGAAAAATACGACATCACCTTCCGGTCTCCCTTAAAAGCGATGCTAGGACATTAACACTAGAACTACCACACCAATCAAAATGTGACTGGTTTTACAATTTCATTTTAAAATTCTTACTTCATGTCACACTTTTTTTCCGCAATGATGTGATGACTTTTGCAGCGATAATAAAGGTGTAATATAATAAATTTTATTTTTGTTTAATTGATTCAAAATCAAAATAATTTTGTATCATGGCTACTTATACCAATACCAGTCATTTTGACTGGGACTTCTCAAAATGGAAATCGTTTATTAGATATTTAGATAGATTTATCGATGTTTTGTTATGGATAGACTCCGAATGTTTATGCAAAATAAAAAGTTTGTGCATCTGTTGCAAGAGGCAGGAACTAAATATAAATTTATATTCTTCATTAATAATTTTAATGTGGTGAAAATAATATTATTAATACTCTTAAAGTCTTCTAATATTTTCACTGTTTTAAATTGCACTTGCTCATTTTTGTTATAAATGCATAAAATCCAGAATCTAGTTATGAAATTTTATCGCACGCAACATTTTATTCTGGCGCCACAACATGAACATAAACATATTCGCGATGTAATGTAACATAGCCATGATGTTATTTCACACGGTCATTTTGCATATCGTAGTCGTTGGAATAGGACCTAATTCTTTTTTATATAACGACATTTTACAAGCCCTAAAAGTGAGAAAACGATTGCAAATCTCTGAATTGTTGCAAAACGTGAACAAAATATACCAATGGAATGCTCTGATATCGACAATGGCGAATTGTATGAGCACGAAGAAAGTGAATCAGAAGAAAATGAAATTAAACTAGTGGTCAATTATACATATAGTAGTTATAATTCTATGACTTGGTATTCCTTTTGTAAGATAGTATAAATAGACTGCGGATCTTCATGCATTTATGGCAAAATTGAATAGATGAAATTCAAAATTGTTGAAAAATTTTTAAAATTGAAGATGTCAGTATATGTATAATTTCTCCTCCATTAAAATCATTAAGGGAAGAAATAACATTGAATTTAGTTTCTATTTCTTGCAATTGATGCCGACAATTTTTATTTTGCATAAAGATCCGCAGTCTAGTAATAAATCAATAAATATAAAAATATTCTATTATTATTATACAGCGGATCTTTATGCAAAATAAAAATTTTCTACCTCAATTGCAATCAACTGAAGTGAAATAGAAATTTATTTTCTTTGTTAATATGTTTAATAGATTGAAAATAATATAATAGTGCTTTTAAATTCTTCTAATGTTTTTACTGTTTTAAATAACATCCACTGATTTTTGCCATAAATGCATCAAATCCGCTGTCTAATTATTACAGATTTCCTAAAGGCCAGTCATCTTGACTGGTTTTGACAGAAATAGCATCGTCTTGAATATTGGTAGTTATAATGTTAAAAGAATATTTGTCTTACTACTATAATTGTATACAGGACGTCCCAAAAATTTTATACTTCCTTAATAGGGGTGCTTCCTGTACTTATTTGAAGCAACTTTTTCTCTTGCGAAAATGTTCTTCGCGGCTTTGTTAACAGTTTATTCACGAGAAATGCGGACCAATCAGAGCGTGGCTACAGCGGATGGATTCCGACTCTGATTGGTCCGTGATTTTCATTAATAACTATTGAACGAAGCCGCGGAAAACATTTTCGCAAAGGAAAAAGTTGCTCCAAATGACCTCGGGAATCACTCTTCTTAAGGAAGTACAAAAGCTAAGAAATTGCGAATTGTGAAGCGCAAAGAATTAAAATTGAACCAAATAACTTGTGCTATTTTAAATAATTTTTTTAACAATTAAACCATACGATATAGCTTTTTTAAGGAGTCAGAAGTTAGAAGTTAGTTAGATTATAGTTTATCAGATGATCCTTTAACCTTAAAAAACTGAAGTCCTTCGGTTCAATTTTTTAAAAAAGTTATCCTATCGTAAAGAGCGTCCGAACATTAATTCTGGCTACTGGGGAATTAAAAGATTTACTTCATTTTTAGGAATAGAAATTAAATTAATTTGGTTGAAAGAAACACGACATCACCAAAGAATTTATTGGGTATCCCAACTTGAGCACATTTTAGGAAATGTAATATGTTACGTAATATGTAACGAAGTACTTATTTTGAAAGGTAGTATATACAATGCTTTAGAACTGTTATAATATGATAAACTATTGATTATCTGTATTAATATTAATTTTAATGTTCTAAAGATACCATCAAATTTTGTAATGAAGATATACGTAGTGTTTTCAATTTTTACTTTTACATCTTGGAAAAATGTATCGCTAAATTGTAGCTCATAATTAATTAGTGGTCTACGGATTTTATGCATTTATAGTAAAATTGAGTCTACGAAATTTAAAATTCTAGGACAATTAAAACAATTTAAAGATATCAATATACTATCTTTCATCTATTAAAGTTATTAAGGAAAAAAATTATGTCCTATTTGGTTTCCATTTGTTACAATCGATGTAGACAATTTTTATTTTGCATGAAGATCCGCAATCTACTAATTAGCATTACCTTAAAAGGGATGTTGGGTGTTATTCGCTCAAAATAGTTCCCAAGCCTGCATAATTGAATGAATAGCCAACGGTAGGCGCCATTTTACTTCGGGATGCATCGTTAAACTTAACCAACAGGGTGTGCTCTTGTTAAGCTCGTATCCTATCCCTTTTACGACATCCTTACGATTGAGGATGTTCATTATCATGGTCGAAAATTGTACTCGCTTTGATCGGATGACCTTCAACATCTATGTATACAAAGACTTGTCAATTCAAAGCTTACGGTTGCTATTAGGTGTGTTTTTGATAATGATATTTAAACTAATCACTAGACTGCGGATCTTTATGCAAAATGAAAGTTGACTGCTGCTATTACAAGGGACAGGAGCCAGACAGATATTTGATTCTTACTGTAATCATTTTGACAAGTTGAAAATAATACATTGTTGTATGTTTTCAAATTATTTTAATCTCTCTACTGTCTTAAAATGCACATACTCATTTTTGCTACAAATGCAGGAAATCCGCAGTCTAGTGATCGAATTAGCTGATTGTTGTGATTTGTGCAGCATTACAAGGGATATGGCAATCGTTATTAGTGCATAACTATGTGTTGACAACTGTGAACAGTGATCGTGAGGGTGCAAAAATTTCAAGGCATCTTTGTGAAATAAACATACGATTTATTTATCGATTCGTGATACACATTTCGAAGTAGCAAATGGATTTACGGCTGAATAAGTAAGTTTTTAATGCAATCTGTTACTGCTTCTTCTCTCGTTCAGGTAAAGTTGCCGGCTTTACTTTCGGAGATATTAGCATGCCGTGTCCGCTATCATGAACACCCATATGAATTGACAAGTAAAGTTTCTCGCGATTACATATCTCGTAAACTAAAGCCGATAGGCAAAAAGTCTAACGAGAAATGTTGTTCAGAATCATGGTCTTGACAACATATCCAAAGCTCATTGAAATCGGACATGAGCTAGTACATCGGTTCCATGGATTTACATGTAAAGTTTCTCGCGATTACATATCTCGTAAACTAAAGCCGATAGGCAAAAAGTCTAAAGGGAAATGTTGTTCAGAATCATGGTCTTGACAACATATCCAAAGCTCATTGAAATCGGAGATACTCGAGAAACTCTTGTTTGTTGCGATACCGCGGCGTACCGCCAACGCTCGCCGGCTCGCCAGGCAGCGGGCGTCTAGCTCGCGCTCTGATTGGTCCGTGTTTTTCGTTAATAACTCCTAAACAAAGCCGCGGACGCCATTTTTGCTTTGGAAAATGTCGCTTCAAATGACCCAAGGAACCTCCCATTTCCGGCTAACGCTATCGTTTTGGGACATCGTGTATACTCATTATTCAAATACATTATGTGTTCTACTAATTACATTGTGACGAATCACTTACTAATAACACTGTCCAACAGCCAAGAAACGTTTCGATTTTTACTATCCGATTCTTATAGAGTTTTCTGCGCTGATTCCGAATCTGCCCTTAATTTTTCCCCTAGATGCACAGTTTTTGAGAAATGTGATTTTGAAAAAAAGACATATTTTCCAACTTTAAACAAATATTGTAATATTATTATAAAAGATATTGAATTGTTCTTTACAGCAAGAGATTCTGTAGACTTTCCCGAATACAGTGATATCCAATATTATTACATTATGAATGTTTAAACATGTTTAAACAATGATTAAAGATGGAGAGACATCACTTTTACACCAATTTTTGAGGATACTTTTCAGTATATCTTAAAAAATAAGGGTCCAGCGTAAAATTGAACTATATCACGCGATAGAACAGACTTTTATCTTGAGAAACCCCCCTTTGAAATTTGCAGCATCGACGTTTTTATCGAACCAGAAAGCAGAATATCTTCGCCCAACATGAGTCGTTCTACGATTCTACGGGATACGTCGCGACTTGGCCGTTACCACTTGCATCCTAATGGTGACCGCTACTTGTTAAACATGTTTAAACATTCATCATGTAATAATATTGGATATGACTGTATTCGGGAAAATCTACAGAATCTTTTGCTGTAAAGAACAATTCAATATCTTTTATAATAACATCACAATATTTATTTAAAGTATAAAAACGTCTATTTCAAAATCAGATTTCTCAAAAACTGTGCGTCTAGGGGAAAAATTAAGGGCAGATTCGGAATCAGCGCAGAAAACTCTATAAGAATCGCATAGTGAAAATCGAAACGTCAAAAAATAGTTATTTGTTCGACAGTTTAATAAAGATAGAAATGTTACGTGAAACACACTGTTCTATTATAAAAATTATATGAACGTATCATCATTTCGGCCACTGTACGAATGCTACAGAATGTTAGCCAAGAATCGTAGAAAACGATGCTAACTACTGTGGAGATATGACAATCAGGTCCCCGGGGGCAAGAATTGTATTCCCACTCTACCTTTCCTTTCTACGATGCTAATCCCCCACACTTCCGCCACGGCCTGGTCACGTGACGCGTTTCGTCTCTGTCGTGTACGTGTCCAGTACTGGAATATGGCAGAGAGAGGGGAACATTTTCCCTCAATTCATGTTCCCTCTCCTCATCTGGTGATACTGCTGCCAAGCACTTTCTTGTCATCTAACCACAATACTAAATCGACTGATCGTAACATTTTTTGTAACAACGAACAAATTAACACTTAGCACTCGAATGGTGACTCAGAGTCACCATTAAAAATTGCTGTACCATTATTCAAAATATTGTTTACAAAGTTTACATTATTAAATATGTCGGTATCTAATCAATTAGTAAACATTAGGTATTGTCTGAGGCATTATACCAATTTCATATCCATAAAATTTAAAAAATCATAGGGAATGGAAATATTCTAGATAGGAAAAAATGTTTAATTTTCAAGTTAAAATTGCACCGAGTGCAAAGGGTTAAAGATAAACCGAAAATCATATCAGGACTTTTCTGATGACTAGACTGCGGATGTTTATGCATTTTTCAATTTTTGTATGCTTTTAAGAAAGTGGAATCATGTGAAATGTTATTTTCAGTGGTAGTAGTCTTTGTAGGTCTGAAATAAATAAAAATCGTACTAAATTCTGTGGAATTTTATTTTCTAGCATTTTTGGACAATTTTTTGAAGATTTTTTGAAGCCACGAATGTATAAAGAGGAAGAGAGAGAGAGATCCGCAGTCTACTGATGACCCAACACTTACTCGTTCGAGCATCCTGGAAATGATAATATAGGAAGTAGATAAATCCGATAATTCTCCGCAAATTATGTAGCACGTGCCGGGTATTCGTTTTTGTACAAACTAGAGGTGCGTGAACCGTAGAAGTCACGCGACATTCGCGCGTTCCTGTTTACTTATGCAACGCGTTAAAGAGTGGCGTTACACGTAGATTGAACGTCAATCATCTTGATAAGCGAATACACGTGTGTGGCACTCACGTGTAATTATAATAATGAACCGTAATTTAGGATTTATCGTGCATTCCTGAGTAGCTACTCTGTCACGTGTCATGGCTATCTGCAGAAGAGTTACGTTAGACATGTTCTATCGAACAGATGACCTAAATATTACACATGCGAAACATGCATTTAGATATTCATTTGCGAACTCGCGGAATCGAGCAAATATTTCTTCGAAGAAGTTTCTTAGAATTGTACTTCACTACGAATTGCGGACTAGTTTTTTATTTTAATATTATTCCTAATCTACTTTTTACTACTACCACGATTATCACTACTTTATTTTCACACTAGCTGCTCGTGGTGTGCCTATGGCATGCCCTCGCAACCAGGCCCTCCGGGCGGGTTGCCTTTTCCATTTTTCCGGGCAACTTTTCCAATTTTTCTTTCCCTAAAAACCTTATTCGGACTATTACGAACATTAAAAAAAGAAAAAATTAGCCAAATCGGTCCAGCCGTTCTCAAGTGATGCGCTTACCAACGAACAGCATTTAATTTTTATTTCTATAGATTATTCCTAATTTATCACGGCTTTACTTTAATTACTACTTTATTTTAACATTATTCCTAATTTATCACCACGTTATTTTAATTACTACTTTATTTTAATATTATTCCTTATTACTATTTTATTTCAATATTATTCCTTATTACTATTTTATTTCAATATTATTCCTAATTTATCATGAAATAATAATATGTGTAAGCATTTTATGGAAGAACGATGTGTTCTGAATACAAAAAAATTGGTGCCCCTCCAAACCTAATACAACATAAGAAAATATTAAAAAATAAAATCGATATCACTTTGCACGTATTACTGCAGACAAAAAAGAGTCACGTACTAATTACTGCGTACCCATTAGTATTTATTAATCCTGGGTGCAGTAAACAATAATTTTTTTATTTGTAGGATAATATCACATAAATAACTAAATACATTCTTTTAACATTTATAATTTAATATTTGAGTAATATTTAATATTATTAGTTTGAAGCTGTTTTAAATTAAGAACATTGTGAAGTTTACAACATTTCACAATTGTATTTACAATGTAAAATATACAAGCGAGAGAAGCCATGTATTCAATTACGTGTTGCCTAGTATACATCCTAAAAAAACTATACGTATAATTACATAACTAATCTTGATTGCGATGATTTAAGTTGATATCAAACATTGATGATACTAAACACCTTATTGAAAAACTGATAGCATAATCTGCGACCGTATAATTATGGAAATATTGTACATTATGGAAATACAAAAGTGGCCACAACTTTCAAAGTTCTAATAGAATAATATCCATATAAATTTTCTTCCTGCATCCTGTGGATAATACATGTGACCGACAAGAATAAAAGTGTCGTATAAAGATATTAAACTAAAAGATTGTCTGTTAAGAAACGAAAATTATGTTACTGATTATAAAACTTCTATTTTAAGAATTATGTGACAATTATACGGCATGCGATGATAAAATTTAGTAGAATTTATAATAAATGAATACTAAGTATGATATGTATTATACATATAAATTATCTATGTATACATGTATAGTCATACTTACTAATACAATCATCTAAAGTTAACTCTAAACATTATACAGGGTTTCTCAAAATTCTTTCAACATCCCGAAATGGGAAGTTCCTGAGATCATTTGAAGCGACATTTTCCTTTGCAAAAATGTCGTCCGCCGCTTTGTTTAGGAGTTATGAACGAAAAACACGGACCAATCAGAGCACGGCTACAGCGGATTGATTCTGGCTCGGCCAATGATGACGCCACGCTAAGAGGGACTCGAACTGTCGCCGAGTCGAATTCCGTTCGCTGTAGCTGCGCTCTGATTGGTCCGTGTTTTTCGTTAATAACTCTAAATATAAATATAAATATATAATGTAAATATAAATATAAATATAAATATATAATATATAATATAAATAAAATCAGTTTGATACTGAAAAAACTTTATCATAATTTTTTAAGAGAACGGTTGAGTTTTGACCCATCGTTGATTTTGCACTTTCTATCTTTGTGACGAGTAGAATAAGATGCAATAGAAATGAATTGTTGACCTTTTGACCTTGAAATTAGTTTTTCACGCTGTACATTCTAGATTAATTGAATTGTAAGTATCGGAAATTGACTAGGTGGTGTAAAGTATACTGTTTGTTTTATGGGGAGAAATAGAGAAGAGAAGCCTCCAGATATTTTTACGATGATTCATCAGCAAAATGTGAACATTATGGCCAAATTTTTCAAACGGATGTCTATATTTCGCGAAACATTGGTGGATATTCATCCAGGCGAGCACACGTTCGCAGGCAAACACAAGTCATGGGCATCTCTCGTCTCGTAGATTCTAATCAAGGGCTGCGTGTACCTATTAGGGACAGTCATTGTGCGTGGGTGTACCGTGAATACAAGCGAGGGGGAGTAGAGGTTCTCCCCTCGGCGTCGTAACGCTCCGACGAAAAGCAGAGGGGCTGACTTACTGCTCGGCCAGAACGTCACTTGTCACGTCCGATTATGCGTGATTCCCTTATTTCCAGGTTCCAGATACCGGTATCCAGACGTGTTTTGTGCGAATACCGCACACCCTCTTCTCTACTTCTAGCTTAGCAGCCTGGATTATCTGAACTCACTCGGTTGCTGCCATTCCGCGTCTGTCGTGCTATTTTTCTCCTTTTTCTTTTCTTTCGTTCGCCTTTTTAAAGGGGCGTTTCATTGTTTGCTCGGCGTACCGAGAAAAATAATGGACTGAAATTTCGTAGTCGATGATCAAGAATAGTGACGCGTCTCATCACCATTTTTGCAAGCATGTTTCGTAGAAATAGAAGCGCGTGGAAACGTTATGATTTCGTCTCTACTGGATAGTAGAAGAGGAAACGAGTTTTGCGGTTGTTTTTGAAATAGTTAAGAAATAATAATCCTAACCTAACCCATTGCTGTGTTTTAACGAGTCACACTCGTCATGAAGATTTTAAAGAAAGTCTAACAAATATGAATGTTACGCCTTTCTTTCGAAATTAAATAAAATTTGGTTCCTTTGTAATCAATATTTAAACATTGAAATAGATGTAGCCATACAAAATATATAAATTGTTTTTCTCTTCTACGACATTTTGTAAAGAAAATGATACGGCAAGGGATTAACTTAGGAGCCTCATCTAGAGGTTCCACAATACCTTAAAGTTGATTACACCCTAAAATAAATGTCAACTTAACTTAGTTATAGGGCCCCACAGATAGGGTCTCTTGGCCTATTACTCTCCTTAATTTGAATATAATAAAAACTATGTCGTAGACTCAGCTAAAGACGAAAAGACTTAACCCAAGTGCATCACCTAAAAATAAATGTCAGACCAACTAACTCATAGAGCCCCATAGATAGGGTCTCTTGACCTATTGTTCTCACTAATTTGAACATAATGAAAACTACAACTTAGATTCAGGTAAAGCGATCTGCAAGATTAAGCCTGTATACCTAAATAAATATAACAAGGTACAAATGATGCATTTATAAAAGTGGAATATGTTAAAAATTAGTCAGTAGTTAAATGTTCACATCCCCATCCGTTGATCAAGTTGAAGTACTCTGATTAATTTGAATGTAATAAAAACTACGTCGTAGACTCAGCTAAAGAAGAAAAGACTTAACCCAGGTGCCTTATGAGCGCCATCCTGTATAGGCTTCATAATGCTTTAAAGTTGCATCACCTAAAAATAAATGTCAGATTAACTACGTTAATCATACGGTTCCACGGATAGGGTCTCTTAACCTATTGCTCTCATTAATTTGAACATAATGAAAACTACAACTTAGACTCAGCTAAAGCAATTTTCAAGATTAAGCCTGTATACCTACATAAATATAACAAGGTAAGTAATGTCAGCCATGTAGCAAAGTACAGTGTAAAGATTTAGGTAATTAAAAATTAACCCTTAGCACTCTATTGGCGACTCAGAGTTACCACTAAAAATTGCTGTACCATTATTCAAAATATTGTTTAGATTATTATATGTTGGTATCTAATCAATTACTAAACATTTAAATATTGAAGGAGGTGTTACATTAGTTTCATATCCATAAAATGAAAAAAAAATTATATATAGAATGGAACTATTCTAGGTAGGAAGAAATGTTTGGTATTATTACAAACCAATTTCATATCCATACAATTTCAAAAATTATAGGGAATATTGTAGGTAGGAAGAAATGTTTCATTTTCGAGTTAAAGTAGCTCCGACTGCAAAGGGTTAAAAAGTTAAATGTTCACATCCCTATCCGTCGATCAAGTTGAAGTGCAAGGGATTAAACGGTATCAAGACGTTTTGGTGTTTCGGTCTAATGAAGGGCGGAAAGAAAAATCACGCGAGAAGATTTCATCGAACAGAAGCCGAGGTGGAGTTGAAAGTCATCCCGTTAATTACAGGGATCGTTCTAACAAATCATCGCAGGGCAACCGCAAACCCCATAATTGCAGGCCTTATGGTTTCACCCGTGGCACGAGCGCTTCCGCAGCTGACCATCGAGTACTCTGAAGTCTATAACGGGAACGCAATATCCCGGAACACCCGTGGACTATGGAAGCCATAATGTAGAGCAGCGCCCATCGTCGATGAACGGAGTGATTCACCGAAACGCGCGACAGATGCACGATCTGGAAGATAGCTGGCGAATATAACAATTAACGTTCGGAAGTAGCCCGATAACTTCTGGAAGCCTATACGAGGTTCACATTTCTTTTTATACTGGTACCCTATCGTTGCCTCTTCGTTAAACGAGGTTCAAAGATGGTCTCAGGTTCTCTATTTAGAGAAATTTTCAATGAAAACAATTTCAAATATCGATAAGTATAGTTTCGTTATTTATTTAATCGTCTTTAATCAAATACAATATTAACCGAAAAATATGATAATGTCAAAACAATCTAAAAACGAAAACTGAGATATTGAGATTTACGATGTTAACACTAGAACTAGTAAGTGCAAAACGCAACTGATATACATATGTATACATACATTTGATAACAATCTATCAATTTTTATTTTAATTTAAAATTTTCCTTCAATTTTAAATTGTATACAAACACTTCTTCATTTTTCATTATTTTTTTATGGGACTTTCACTAACTTATTTGTGGCATTTTTTTTTTATTAAAATTACACTAAACACGATATCATTTCAATTGTATTTAATGATTTAATTACACGGGATCTAAGAAACAGCACGGACCCGAGGGTTTTTCTTAGATCAAGGCTTTACTGCATCTGGTTTGAAGCATTAATAAATAAATGTTCATATGTTACATTTAAGTTGTTTCTCTTATACAAATTTGTCACTACAACGTATAAGATTGTGAATGCAATAAACAATCTGGAACTAATCTTTTTAAAATTGCATTCAACTGTTTCTAAACTTTTGAAATTTTAAAAATACAGATTGTTTATTGCATTCATAATCCTATGCATTGAAGTAACAAATTTATAACCAGCAAAAAGGCAGCGACACACACCTGTCTGTTTCTCGCTTGAATAACGTTTCACTTCAGAGCGTGACGGATCAGACTCATTCGCTGCCCAGCAATTGTGTACGCGGCGCGGCCTAAAGAAGTTTCACTTTCTGAAATGAAACTTTTGACTTTTTTATTGCTGGGCAGTGAATAAGTCTGATCCGTCACGCTCCGAGGTGAAACGTTATTCAAGCGAGAAACAGACAGGTGTGTGTCGCTGCTTTTTTGCTGGTTATAAATTTACTTCAATGCATAGGATTATGAATGCAATAAACAATCTGTAACTAATCTTTTTAAAATTGCGTTCAACTGTTTCGTCATTGTAGACAGTTTTATGAGAGCGCACAGTGACTTTCCGAAAGCGCAATGGAAACATGAAAATCCAGATTACACTATCGATATCACGATATCAGGAACAAGGACACTTGGAAACTTCTCCAATTCAATTATCAGTCTTGTGGCCACGGAAACAGCAGCGCCGAGGGGTGCGTTGAAGTGTTTAAATTTAGACGAATGAAATAATAAGATCAAACGGTAAATATCCCCGATGAAAGGCACCGCATGCAAACAAAACTTTTGAAACGAGGGTGTGCTCGAGCACCGCCGCTTCTGAAAATACATATCGCGATTCTCCGGGGATCTCCGGTGCTTCATATCGATTGTCGACTCTCTGTACAGCGGCGGCGGCGAGTTTTGGTAAACAGTTGCCGCGACACAGGAATTAATATTGGAGCAGTTAATTAAAATAAATACCGTGAATCCTTGCGATACGCGCAAGCTGACTCGTTTTTCACCATTTTCATCGAACAACAGGGGTTTCATTTAAAACATGAAATATATAAAAAGCGGGTTTTAGGATTAATACTCCGTTCCTATTTTGCATGAAACGCGGGAATGAATGGCCGTACACGAAAATTAGAAACCATGCATGACGCATCGTTTTATATATCTGACGTATAAGGCATTTTACATGTGCGTATTATTTTAAGAGATATGTGAGATGAGCATTGCGCGTCCCCTTGTTTCGGGTGTGCGTGTTTTTTGTTTTGTTTTTGTTAATACGTGCTTCTCATATTGTCTGATGAACCCGATGTTTTTGTGATGATGAAAAAGTCTTCTACGCTGAAACGCAAATATTAATAAGAAAACATTATTCTTATTAATAATCGCCTGTGTCGTACTATTAAATTATGTAATTTCACATTTATCAATAATAAAAATAAGTTAACTGAAACACTACATTTTTGCGTACCGCAATAGAGACTAAAACATGAATTTATTTTTGAAAATGTATTCCCTATAAACGTTCCCAGTTAGGCCATACAGAATTGTTTCCAAAACATTAATTTTTAAACATTATAAACCTATGTTTTAAAAATGTTTAATTACCTATGTTAAAAATATAACTTGTGAGAAATATTAAACCATAGATGATATTAGAAATTTTCTATGCAAAGTAGGTAATTATGAACTCTAAATGCTTGTAAACAATAAAATAAATATAATTAAAAATATCATGTCGCTTACCAATTTTAAAAAGGGTATTTTAGATCTTCAAGATATAGGGATGTTATTTCATCGGAGATTGTATAACAACAATTTCACTTACCTAGGCTACGTATGTTGTTATATTAATATTGATTTATGTTCAAAAGCTCGAAGGAAAACATCCAATTTTTCAAGGTCGATCACACACACACATTTACTATACTTACACGTACACATTACAATACACATAAACGTAATCGCACGACGAATTTTAAACGAAAAACGAAATTGCCAGGTTTCAGTATACAGGTTGTCCCATTTAAATCGATCCCGTCGAATATCTGTTAGATTATTAAATTTACAAAATAATATTTCAAATAAAAGTTGAGCGGTTTCAGAGGCGCATAATCTGATATGATTAGTTTTGTTTGGTGAACTTGTAGATGTCAAATGAAGGACAATTTTGTTTTTTTAAAAGGGACTATACCTTTTTATTTATATATTTATTAATGCTTTCAACCAGATGGTTTATTTAGCAGATATAATAGTTATAAGTAGTTGGGTGCAGCTCGAGATTTCCTATTAAAAAACGTGGATGTCTTTATAGCGAAAAACTACTAAGTTAGGAGATATCTTTATTTGAATATCGCATAAATTATGACTAGATTACGGATCTTTATACACAATAAAAATATTTTGCATCGATTGTGGGAAGCAGTAGATAAATAAGAATTGATTTTATCCCTTAATAGGATTTTTACATTGAAAACAACATAAAAATATTCTTAGATTTACAAGAATGAAAGATTTTGCAATTATCTCGTAAACTAAAGCCGACCGATAAAAACTTTAAAGGAAAATGCTGATCAGAATGTTGACCTTGAAAACACATTTCAAGGTCACTCAAATTCGAGGATAGCCCTTTTGTATAAGTTCATTAAATTGTCTGCATCAATTACAAGGAGAGGGAAATACATAAAAATGGATTTCTTCTCTTAATAATTTCAAGTTGTTGTAGATAATATACCTGTAATATTATCGTACATTCATTTGATATTTCCTCCACCTTGTGTTTCCCTTCCCCATTGTGCCATAAATGCATAAAATTCGCAGTCTAGATAATAATTAATGAGATATCAACGAAAGTTTGATCCGCGTAAGATCGCGTTGAAAGATTAAGGTCTTGGAGTGTGATTCGCGAAGACGACGATGTTTATCTGATAATGTTTATCAACATGTCACGTATATACTCTTATTTCAATGCTGTCATTTAAGATTCTCGTGATAGAATTCTGATACATATAAGGTGTAATAAGAGCATTAAGAGCTCAAATTGTTTATGTTGGACATTTTAATCTTTATCAAGTGTCTTATAATAGATTGTCAAAATGGTGTCCGTTAATCTTTCAACGCGATCTTAGAAATTCAAACTTTCGTTAATATCTCGTTAATTATTAGCTTCAGAACAAACAATGTATAATATCTTTTTACTTGAAAATCTAGATCTGCCGTAAAAAGTGGTAGGACATTCCATTTAATAAACAAAGTTGACGTTTAAATCTCTTAAACGCATCCAGTTATAACGTACTCGTGTAAACCTCATAATGTCCCCCTGGATACCACGTAATATTTGTATAAATAATATTTTTATACAACCCATCATAGACCTACCCCAGACCATCAAAATCATACGAAATCCGAGTAAGTTCAATTTTGTCATTATTAACACTAAACCTACCGACCATCAAAAGTGACTGATGTGAATAGTATTATAAAAATAACAAGATTAAATTTATTTACATTTTGTGCGATTTTTACTATAATATATAATAAAGTCAAAAAATTTATTTAATAAATTCCCATGGAAATACCTTTACAATTTCAATAATTGTCAAATAAAAAATCTAAAATGGGTCATTTGACGACTCGTGGTAGGTTTAGTGTTAAGATTTTATGGATTTATGACAGATATCAATTGGTGAAATACAAGTATAAAACTGTGTGTAGATATTAGAATTTCAGAGTAAAGTCACACTATATTTTCGAGTTACTATAATTATTAAAAGGAAACACTCATTTTTATTTAACTGCTGTTGACACAGAAAATGTTTATTTTGCGTAAAAATCCGCAGTCTATACTTTGTCCAACGAGACGGGGCAGTAAACGTGAACATAACCGCTCGACTGGGACAATTTCTCGTAAGACCTTTCTCACGAAACAGATAAAATGATCGTGGACCATTCTATTTGTCTCTCTCCTAATTTTTGGTAATCCCCATATCGGTTACTAAACAGCGTATCGCATTGATGACGTCGCGTCGCGCGACGGCGTCGGGTCGCTCAAGCATCCTGAACGTGTCCTCAACCGAATCGAGCGAGGAAAAGCGAGTTAAGCCCCGGGAAAAGCAAACCGATTCGTTAACCACGTTACAGGCACGCCGGTATAAGCCAAACCAAACATTGACATGTTCAATCATTTCGATCCTCTCCACCTACCACCGAGCCCTACACTCCTGGCTGTTGTACACTCACGACTCACGGGAACCATGAAGAAAGAGAAGGAAGATAGTTGGAAAGGGAAAGAGAGCGTCAGCGTTCGCCATCTGGCCTCGGAAAAGGGCGCAGCGACCAAGGGGGTATGAATTGAAATGAAAACAGAGAGAGAGAGAGAGAGAAGAGTCTACCCCCGAACTTGTCTACGGTGCTCTTGTCAATGAGGGCTATTAGGGGACGATATATTTTTCTTCGCTCACAGATTTCTACACGAGGCGTTGACTTTCGACTTGTCAGCAGTTGATTCGCTTAACCTACCCTTACCCGTCTAAATTCTATATAGCGAAACCGTACAAATTTCTTTTGACGATCGCGGACTTTTGACCTTTTCTAAATCTTCCATAGACCCTCTTCACTAAAATTTTGAGCAAAAAGGTTTCAGAATCGGGGATCAAAATACACTCGAACCAAAAAGTATTTAAACACTGCATTTTTGAATCTCGAGAAATTGACACTTAAATCGACACTTAAATTATGATAATTTCATAAAAACAAATAATGCAACCATCAGCTTGGCCAAATTTTCAATCTTGATTTCAATCAAGTTTAATGTATTGAAACAATGTTTTCCCTATAAACTGACAACCCTTTCAAACTCCCAAATCCAAAATATTGTTCATTTCAGATGATTCTGTGATGAGATACAGCGTTCTAAAAACAAAATCGTAAAATTCAAAATAAAATTGAACGTGTTCCATACCAACTTGGAATATCAGGAAATGGATTTTAATGGTAGTTTTACATTTGTACTTAAAACATTTGTATTATTGTATCATTTGTACCATTATACATTTTGTAGATTGAATAGCAATCAATTACATCATAAGGAACAGTTAACTAACAAACCCCAAAAATCTAGCCATAATTGTGCTACACACAGTGTCCGGATAATTATATCAACCTGTACCTGTATCAACTTTCTACAGATTTGTTGACACGTCCGAAATAATTGAGCAGTGGCCTTATATCTTTTTTGAGATTGTCAAATTATAGCATCTACATAAAAATGTGAAACATTTCACCTATTGCAAATTAGTTTACTAATACTCAACATGACAATAGAATCATATGTGTTATTATATTAGGAGGCGCACTTCAAATATATAATCCAGTTTCTAGCATTTTTTAATCCATATACAAATAGTGCAAACTTTTAACAATTTAAACCTTTTGAAAAGTTTTAAAAAAATGATTACATATGCTTAACACGAGGATAGTTTTATATGAAATTTAGTCATTAATGAAAGGGAATATATACAATGGCCGGAATTAATATTCGGACGCTCTAAAAAAGACGATAACTTTTTTAATATTGTACTATATGATTTTTTGGGAATGAACTTTTTTGGGAAGTTAGAGCAATTAGTTTACTACAAGATGTGAAACAAAATTTTTTCAAAAATTACAATTTATCGGAATTATAGAAAAAATACTAAAAGTTGCATTTTACAATTTTTTTATGTGGGCCTATATTGAAAATTTTAAAAATATCTTTTGTAGATCTGTATCAATTATATACACTATGAAAGTTTTATCGAAATCGGTTGGTGCGGGAAAAAACGACAGGCATTGAAATATGTAAGAATCCTTAGATTTATTGCAGTTAGAGACCGGAAATCGTGGATGTCTGCAATTTTTACCATCTTTGAGCGTTTGTAGCTCATTGCAACGTCGACTGATTCTGACGAAATTTTTAGAATATGTTTAATTCACACAGATCTACAAAACGTATTTTTTAAATTTTCAATATAGGCCCACATAAAAAAATTGTAAATGCAACTTTTAGTATTTTTTCTACAATTCCGATCTATTGTAATTTTTGAAAAAATTTCTTTTCACATCCTGTAGGAAATTAATTGTTCTAACTTAAATATTTAAAAAGTTATCTTTTTTAGAACATCCGGATATTAATTCCGGTCACTGTAGGTTTTAGCTGCTATGTAATGCCTACACGTTTCATTTTTATACAGATTTTAAGAACTAGACGCATGAGGTATTCGACAATACTATACACACATATTCTTCACATTTAAACAACATAGGGGACTAGAACCATAATATTCAGTATAATATTATTTCTTGTAATATTTTAGTTATATTAGGTATACTAAATGCATTTTAATTCAATATGAACGTATTTTGAATTTTGCTTACACAGAAAGCGTGTTTCCGAACCATTGAAAGCATTGTTAACACGATTTTTCAAATATTTTTAATGATCTGACAAAAAAATGTTTCCAACAAAAGTTGATCAGTATTCACTTTTCTACAAATGTCAATATAAAAAATTTCTTTTATAAAACAATGATAGTCACCTCAATTTTTTAAATGTTAACATATATTTTTCACTTCATAATATTCTACCTGGTATCGATGCGAATTCAATAACCTATAATAACATAACATTAAACGTTGGAATAACGTTACAATAGTTTCGTCCACAAAAAGTGGGCTCCTGGCCCACTGTGCGGTGTTCAGTTTTCTCCAAGATATTTTTACACGATCTAGCAGGTGGGAAACCGAAGACCTATCATTCCTAAAAAATGCTGTAAAAAAATTCAACCTCCTACAAAAACTACTGTGACATTACTTGCTTTTATATTTTATGAATAGGCAGCGGATCTTTATGCAAAATAAAAATTTTCTACCTGAATTGCAACAATCTGGAGTGAAATAGACATTTATCATCTTTTTTGAAATGTTCAATAAGTTGAAAATAATATAATAGTATTTTAAAATTCTTCTAATGTTTTTACTTTTTTAAATTACACCTACTCATTTTTGTCATAAATGGATAAAATCTGCTGTCTATTTATAAACGATGCGTCGCGCGCATTTAGAAGAATGCTATAACTAGTCTGTGGATTTTATGCATTTATGGCCAAAATGAACAAGTCAAATACCAAACTGAAAAACATTCGAAGAATTTCAGGATATTTTTACATTATTTTCGATTTTTTAACGTGACTTAAAGAGAAAATACATGTTTATTTAACCTCATTTTTACAATTGATTTGGACAATTTTCATTTTGCATAAATATCTGCAACGTAGTTGTAACTACATATAAAAGCTGTGGTTGAAAAAGCGCTAGTACAATGATAAAAATCTAAGAAAAATAGTCCTCATAGCCTTTAATGATAATGACTAGACTGTGGATTTTTATGCAAAATAAAAATTGTCTGTATCGATTGCAAGAAATTCCCCTTAATGATTGAATGAATGAAATAGGAACCAAGTTGAATGTTATTTCTTCCCTTAATGATTTTAATCATTTTTTAAACTTTCCAAAAATGTTGAATTTCATCTATTGAATTTTGCTATAAATGCATAAAGATCCATAGTCTAGACATAATAATTGAACCGATACAACGATATTAACTTCGATTTCGATGTTTTTTGCCAACCTAACAATCGGGCGTGTTTACGTATTTTTACTTTCTTGAAAGAATGCAACCTGTGTATATAACCAGATATGCTAAGCAATAATGGTATTCAAACTGTATTCAGTAACGTAATGTAAATTACGTCTAGCAGTATAGACCCAATTTAGAGGTCTGGGTAAGTTTAAATGAAAAAGAAAAACTTCGATTTTTTTCATGTAAGCCATGAAATTCTACTTCAAATATCCTACGGCTTGGCGGGTCAGATCATTTTTTCAGTTTATCGTCTAACATATACGCGGCCTTATTGTTACCTGAAAAATAGGGACGGCTAAGTTATTTTTGAAGAATTGGTATATCATTGGGTGACGTTCCTTATCAATTGTAGAACGATAGCAAGGAAAAATTGTATGTATAAACATTAATACTCATGGAAAAGCGTGCGTATGTATCTTCACGGACAATTATTGATGAGAGCATGGGAACTGGGCTACGGTACGTCCCGATTCACCCATAAATCTACCTGTAATTTGTAATGCATTCCATGGACATCGGCGAAGTATTCCTCTGAAAGCGTTCACATTCGTTGTCGCTCGCTCGTAGGTGCGGCGCGGCAAGTATTGTCGCGTAAAACTGTTTTTGTGCACAATAGTCGTTGACAAAACCACAGACCGGTGACCGTGATGGATCGTCGCGTTTCTATTACGGCCACAATAGTGTGTTCTGGAACTAGGAGAACTGTTACATAGAACAAACGAATTTGTTTGTGGTAATGCTAGTGGGTGGGATGAAATATTTTCCAGTTCACCGACTGTTTTCTGTTAATCAACATATTCGAAAACTAATGTTTCATTTCGGAGATAATGCAGGAATCTTCCAATTGAATGCACGCATAGAACGCTTACAGTGAACCACAGTAATAATCGGACACTTTTAAATGGACAATACTATACTGTTTAAATATCAGATCATACAACTTGGATATTTTTTGAGAAGTTACAGCAATTAGTTTACTACAAAACGTGAAAAAAAATTTTTGAAGAAATTGCAATTGGTCGGAATTACAGAGAAAACGCTACAAGTTGCTCTTTACAAGTTGCTTTACAGTTGCTCTTTTTTATGGCGGCCTATATCGAAAATTTTAAAAATACATTTTGTAGATCTGTGTCAATTATACATATTCTGAAAATTCCATTTTAATCGGTCAACGTTGCAATAAGCTTCAAACGTTTAAAGATGGTGAAAATTGCAGTTTTTCACGATTTTTAGCCTATTACCGAAATAAATCTAAGGACTTTTGTATCTTTCAATATCTGTAGCTCTTTTCTACATCTACTATTTTGATGAAATTTTCAGAATATGTATAATTGACACAGATTTACAAAATGTATTTTTTAAATTTTCAGTATTAACCCACACATAAAAAAGTTGTAAATAACAACTTTTA
>CM052256.1:187636-319144 GCA_028455795.1 Lasioglossum marginatum | reverse complement strand
GTCCTTTTAAAAGTGTCCGAATATTACTGTGGTTCACTGTATGTATATTTACAACGCAATTTATAATATTGTTATCCTATCAGCACACACTTGAAATAAGTAGAGATACGAAGTAATGTAAGTGAAACACTTGGGTCCGTGCTGTTTCTTAGATCCTGTGGTTCTACTAATCTACTGTTTCTTTGTGATCTCGCCGACCGCACCGAACGGGGAAAAGGATAGCGCGTGTAAAGACGAACCGCGCCACAATTAGAGATTCAAATTACTCACGTTGATTTATCACAGTGGTCGCAAAATCACGATCACGGTCGTAATTTTTTCACGATCACTACTGCGATCTTAAATTTTTTATCTCGAGTCATAGTAATTCTTCATCTTTGAGTTAAAAAATTATAGATTTGTTATATTCTTCATTTCTTTCTTTTATTGGATTTCTATATTGCTTTTTAAGTTAAGTACTTTTATATATTTTTATATTACATATAGTTTACATAAGATGTATAAATATATTTATTAATTTTTTATATTCTTGTTTTTATTTAAATTATACTATTTGTATTAAGTTTTTATACATTTGTATATTTTTTATATATACTTCTATTATTCTATTATTCTTCTTGTTTTTATTTTTGTTATGTAATATGTTCCGAGAACACAGTCTTCTATACAGGGTGTCCCAAAATTCCGTCGCTTCCCGGAAATGGGAGGTTCCCGAGGTCATTTGAAGCGACATTTTCCTTTGCAAAAATGGCCGCTGCGGCTTTGTTTAAGAGTTATTAACGAGAAACACTGACCAATCAGAGCGCGACTTAGACACGCGTTGGCAAGGTCGGCCCGGAGCGCCAACTGTCAATTGGCCGACTGTACTAACGCGCGTCTAGGTAGCGCTCTGATTGGTCAGTATTTTTCGTTAATAACTTCTAAACAAAGCCGCAGCGGCCATTTTTGCAAAGGAAAATATTGCTTCAAATGACCACAAGAACCTCTCATTTCCGGGAAGCGAAGGAATTTTAGGAGACCATGTATACATAGAGTGACCAAGAACAGTTATGTTCCTATGCTCTCCACCAATCAGAAGCGATCACGAAAAATCACGAATCACTGTGAAATCTCCGTAATTTGGAACGAACATGATCGAATCACGAGTGATTCGAAAGTAGCAGTTCATCCCATCTCTAGCCACAATGCTGCGATTCGAGATGCTAGCTGGACAAAACCATCTTTTTTACTACCAATACAAAGTGTGCAGATATTCGAAATATTAACCCGCATAGATTTTTCTGCTTCTTCACATAACCTGTATCTACTATCCTGTTCAAAAAGTTCTAGAACAAGTCAAATAATACACGTACTATTCATTTATTTATCAATTTCTATTTTGTCTCTTTCAAAATAATCCCCATTGCTAACAATACATTTTTGTCAACGTTTTTTCTACTTTTCAAAACATCCCAAAAATTCAATTTCTGTGATGGCGTTTAAGGGTAGCGTCTACTGAAATGAGTGTGAGTGCACACACCGCTAGATCACGTATACGTACGCGAGGATTGCAAGGGTCCGAGATTTCACTACTGATACCTCAATAATGCAAAGACGGGGTTTCTTAGTAGTCAAAATAGCTAGATGAAAGATCAATCTAGACTGCTATTTGCCTCAAAAGTACTACTTTTACGTTTACTACTCGTAATTCTCATTATTCGGCAGCATGCCGCGGAGCCGCGATAGGCGGCACCACTGTCGCCTGTCACATTGTTTCTCGTGGCTCCGCGACATGATGCCGAATAATGAGAATTACGAGTCGTAAATGTAAAAGTAGGACTTTTGAGGCAAATAGCACCCTAGATTGATCTTTCATCTAGCGATTTTGACTACTAAGAAATCCCGTCTTTGCATTATTGAGGTATCAGAAGTGAAATCCCGGACCCTTGCAATCCTCGCATACGTATATGTGGTCTAGCGGTGTGCGCACTCACCTCATTTGAGTAGACGCTACCCGTAACTCTTCCAGCCAATTTTGTTTTAACCCCTCAATCGATTGAAATCGACGTTCTCGTATTTCAACATTATGAAAATCGCCGCTCGTTCGAACCTCAATTGACAAAATAAACGGCTATTTATAAACTATTTGACTGATCTGAAGTTGGCAAAGAAAATATGTTCTAAACAGGAGTAACTACATACAAAAAATAAGAGATATAGCATTGCACGGTTTCTTCTAAATAAGACTGTCCTGGAACTTTTTGAACAGGATAGTATACACGATCTCTCCAAAATATATTTATACAATCCATTAACATGATTGCCTTTCCAGAAATTCCTTCGTACCTCAAAATTTCAGATCGTGAAATAGCGGTTACTGTCACTAAAAATATAAATATTGTTCATTTCCGCCCATTAAAATTTGCATGAACAGAAAGTTCAGTCTGCTCTAATACTACTAATGAACATTTTTCCGTTTATTTTTTTTAGTTGCCTACTTTGAGCTTGTTGAATATTGCATACATAATCTTCATAATATATGTATATATAATTAACGGAATTAATTATGACAATAAAACGTACTTTCGTCGTTAGTATCCACTATAAAAATTTACTTTAGTACATTTTTGGATCACCCTGTATAAGTATAATTAACGTAGATCTACAAAAAGCATGTTTTAAATTTTCATTATAGGCACACATAATAAAGTTGTAAAAATTGACTTTTTCTTTTTTCTTTGCAATTCCAACCAATAGCAATTTTCTCAAAATTTCGTGTACCCGTTACTTAGTAAACCATTTGGTTCAATTTTAAGAAAACTATGCGATTTTTAAACGCGTTCGGACACTTTTTGCCAGAGGTTGTATTCGGAACCCACATTTGCTGAAATGAAATCCTATATTAAAACTGTTACATAAACAATTAAACAAATATTCAAATACATCGTCACCTTGTGAACTTATGAACATTATCAGCTTCAGTATATCCCTTCAATAGTTACGATTATTTCAGCGATATACAGGATGTTCCCTCTAACGCGACACACAATTTTTCATCCACTTGCAGCCATCTGACAAATAAAAGTTTACAACTATAATAAGAGTTTGCAGGGTATGGAGTGCACAATAGATATCAGTGAAAAAAATTTTGGAAACAGTTTGTTTTCATGGCGAAATCGTGGATACCTTGGGTTATACAAATAGGAACGCATATTTTTTTAGAGGACATCAAGACGAATTCGAAACACATATTACATGATATTTTTACTAACATATTACTCGATTTCTTATATTTTTTGATTTATATTATTCTATATATATATATATTATTTGATTTATATTATTTTTCGTCGTTTAAGACAATGTAAACATTATTTGATAGCGAAGAAGTTACTATAGGTTTTGCACTCTAAATTTGCCCTTCTGCAAATCAATTTCATCTTTTTCAAAATCAAATTGAACCTTTTGTAAACCAACTTCACCCATTAGGAATATTTAAAATTAATTACTTATTTATTTCGATTAAATTATTGTATATTTATAAGACTCAATACTAAATACGCTTCAATAAATACATATGTAGCTCAGATATTAAAGGCCTGTCAATTATTTTCGATTTTATTAGGCGATGTGCAATTAAAAACTAATTTCATTAAAGTAGTGTAACCAAGTAGAAGCTATGATGCGCATTAAGCTATTATGTAATATGTTAATATGTTCATGTATTGCATATGCTACATAAACCATACTTGGTTTAATAAAGCATTAAATAAATAATAATAATAATAATAAATACATATGTACTTTCATTTTTAAAATTGTTTAATCAGAAAATGGCTACAATTAATATACATATCTACACACAGTTTTCAATACATTACAAAGTTAATGAATTGGTAATTATTTATAAATAAGTATTTCATGTAGATCTTTGCAATGGATAAAATTTTGAATTTCTTAACAATTAATTTACATTTGATTTGATTTTTTTTACAGACACTTAAAAATGCTTTATTTGTAAAAGTTTGAATTTGATTTGCAAAACGGTGAAATTGATTTGCAAAAGGATAAAATTGATTTGCATAAAGTTGAGTTTGATTTGATTTGTGCAAAACCTGTCAAGCTAAATATTTCACATTCCCACTACTATAAATCGAGTAATATGTTACTGAAAATATTATGTAATATGTGTTTTGAATTCGTTTCGATGTCCTCTAAATATGGTAAAAAAAATATATGTGTCCCTATTTGTAAAACCCAAGGTGATCTCGATTTCGCCATGAAAACAAACTGTTTTCGAAATTTTCTTTACTGATATCTATTGTGCACTCCATTCCCTGCAACTCTCATTGTAAACTTTTTTTCATGAATAATCGTGCGTCGCGTTAGAGGCAACATCCTGTATAAACAAGAAAAGAAGAAAAAAAAAAGAGAAAAAGGTAACGAAACAAAGAAACAATATAGACATGAAAATGAAAAAGAAATATCAAAATTAAAAAGGACTCACGTTCTTCCTTGATCGGAAAACATCTTGGTCTTTCAATCTTCCGTTCTACAACAAAAGGAAAAGAATGAACTAATTAAGTCGATTAAAATAAATCGGCGTACAACATAAATGTAATCAAACAAAATATAATGAAATTTGCATGAAACAAATCGAATGTGAAATAAATCAGAAAGAAAATAAAGACAGAGAGAAAGAAAGAGAGAGAGAGAGGATAAAATAAATAATAAAATCTATTAAAATGATTATCTTGAACGGAATAAGCTGTTAAATCATTTGATTCCTTAACGTGATTATTATAACGTGTGTTTTACTGTCACGTTTAAGTTTTTATCAGATTTTAGATGTGGTTGAACAATGTACTGTCTGACGTTTGTGAAACACCATAACGTTTTTATAGGACATCCTGTTAGTCGTGTTTCAACCTTTCAGTACTTTTCTCGCTCGGCGATCATAAATAATTTACCTGCGAACAAGTTTACCTCGTTCAACGTGAACCCACCTGCACAATCACAAATTATACCTGCGTAATATAATATAAACGAATTGGTGCTTTAAACTTAAACGTTACAATTATTAAACATCAAAGTAATAGTATACACAATAATTGAATGCACGTACAAACAACGATGTTAAGGGGGTAAACTCGTCTCTAGGATTGCAAGGGTGCGGGATGCGCCTTCTCATTTCTCGATAATGCAAAGATGAGGTTTTTCTATTCTTACGTTTACGAGGCGTAATTTGAATATTTGGAAATTGGAGGGCCTAGAGATTTAAATATTAAAAATTTTGAATATTTGAAAATTGGAGGACTTAGAAATTTAAATATTGAAAAATTTGAATATTTAAAAATTGGAGAGCTTAGAGATTTAGATATTCAAAAAATTTGAATATTTGAAAATTGGAGAGCTTGGAGATTTAAATATTAAAAAATTTGAATATTGGAAAATTGGAGGGCCTAGATTTAAAATTCGGCAGCGTAATTTGCTTTATTCGGAAGCATAAAGCTGCGACTGTGAAAATAGAAAATTTGGGGGCAATCGCAGCCTAGATTGATCTCTTATCTAGCGCTTTTTACTACTGATAATCTCGCACCCTTGCAGTCCTGGAAACGAGACTACTCCCTTAATGATAGAGTAATAAGAACTCAGCTTAAGGAAGTAGTCTCGTTTCCAGGATTGCAAAGGTGCGGGATGCGCTTTCTCATTTCTCGATAATGCAAAGATGGGGTTTTTCAAAAGTCAAACGCGCTAGATAAAAGATCAATCTAGGCCGCAATCGCCCTCAAAAGACCTATTTTTATGTTTACAAGGCGTAATTTGCATTATTCGGCAGCATGTAGCAGTCACAGCTTTATGAAAATAGCTATATGCGCAGCTTTATGAAAATAGCTACATGCGCAGCTTTATGAAAATAGCTACATGCGCAGCTTTATGAAAATAGCTACATGCGCAGCTTTACGCATTCGAATAATGCAAATTACACTGTCTCTGATTATGTTCACTGAATAATGTAAATCGTCCCGTTTCTCTATATTAAAGTACAAATTTTTCTTTACTTAATTGTAAATAACACCCATCCCTATAAACTAATGTTTATTAGTAGACTGCGGATCTTTGTGCAAAATAAAAATGTTCTGCATTGATTTTGGGAAGATGGAATAAAATGAACATTGATTTCATCCCTTAATCACTTTTTACATTAAAAACGACATTACAATATTCTTAAATTTTTCTAATCTTTTACTGTTTTATATTTCACTCAACTAATTTCTTCATAAATGCATATAGATCCGCAGTCTATTTATTAGTTAACTTATATTTTTAAACTCAAATAACAGTTTTATATTTTAGAGATCAGTGAAGAAAATTCGAATACTTGGAACCAAGTCCAAGTGCCAAAACAAAAGTTTGAGTTCTCTAGCATAGTACATAAGTTGAGTAATCTAGCATAATCACTTAGTTCAAACTCACGTGATTAACATCCTGATATTCATTTGGTTTGAAACTGAATATACAGAATTGATTACTTATATGTATTTGCTGATTGTTTACCGAACAATGTAAATCGTCTCGCTTCTCTATACAATTAAAATAGAAAATTACTTATTCTTTACTCAATTGGAAATAACACATATAAACTAATGTTGATTAGTTAACTTATATTTTTAAACTCCAACAGTTTTATATTTTAAAGATCAGTGAAGAAGATTCGAATACTTGGACCCAAGTCCAAGTGCCAAAACTATCAATAAGTTTGAGTTATAATGAGCATTTTGCGGTAAGATACTAAATCAAATACACGTGTCTCTATTAATAACAAGGATCGCTTCAGTGAATGGAACTTTTGTCTGCACAAAATTCACGCGATATTTAATGTGTTAAAAAAGTTATTCTGTTCTAAACAATGCCCGAAGATTATCAAGTCACCGTATACGAAATTGTATGTTACTTGAGCTGCTGTATCGCCCTGGAAGTCACCGTCATTGTTCTCCCGTGTGATTGTAAACGTATTCGAATTCGAACGTATTTTTTCCGGCAGCAGTGGACCCTCTGTTATCGACCACACGTAATCGTAAGTTTGTATGAGCGCGGTTTAAACGGTGTTTAGTTCCCATCAAGAGCCACTTAATCTCCGATCGCGTAAACTCGCGCAATAATGGGGAACGCGTGGCCGAGAGGGGCACACGTGATTACGACCGGCGAAACATTGGCCGAGGAGTGAGGAGTCACGTGGCGTTGGAAAAACGGTCGGAACATGAACGCACGCCACACGATAGATGGCTCGCCATCGAAAAACCGAACCGCAGACCCGAAAAGACCCACGAGCACCACCGACCAACGAAAACAACCCCGAGTCACGCGTTCCCACGTACATGCAACGCGAGACCAGTTCCAACCCCTACGAGTTTTCGTATCGTTTCAGATTACACGTTATTTTGCTGTTACATATTGCTCTTATGGCTGGGTGTTTGTCGAGGCTCGTGATCGAATCGACCAGACAGCTCGAGATTTTAATGCCTTCTCCCATCGAAACGTTTATCATTGAATTATTCAATTTAGTATTACTTTTTCATAGTAATACTTTTCTAGCGACCTGACTTTTTTTGAGCAATTAGAAGAATTGATTTACCAAATGACATGCAAAAAAGATTTTGAAAAAATTTCAATTGCTAAGAATTACATGAGAAAGTAAAAGAGGCACCATTTATAACTTTTTTATTAGAGCCCGTAACGAAAATTTAAAATATGCGTTTTGTAGATGTATGTTAGTTATACACATGCTGAAAATTTCATCGAAATCGGTTGACGCTGAAAGAAACGACACGCGTCGAAAGATGTAAGAATCTGTGGGTTTTAAGCAGTATCTGACCAAAAGTCGCGAAAAACTGATTTTCATTACATTTAACCCCTTATAGCTCTTGGGTATGTTAATTGATTTTGATGAAATTTTCAGCATGTGTATAACTAACATAGATCTACAAAACATATATTTTAAATTTTCATTAAGGGACCAAATAAAAAAGTTTTAAAAGATGCTTTTTTTCCTTTTTCCATGCATTGGAAAATCTTTTATTTAGTAAACTAATACTTCTAATCGCCTACAAAACATCAGGTCGTTTGGTACAACTACAATAACAAAGTTATACAGTTTAAAAGTGCGTTCAAATACTTTCGTGGTTCACTGTATGTGAACACTTTTTATTAGACTGCGGATTTTATGCGTGACAAAGATGAGTGGATGTTGTTTCAAACAATAAAGAAATGTCTGCTGCGTTGTATTATTTTAGAAATTTTTATTTTGCATAAAGTTCCCAATCTAATTTAATCTCGTGATCGAATCGACCAAAAAGCTCGAGATTTCAGTGCCTTCTTCTATCGAAACGTTTATCATTGAATTATTAAATTTATATTCGAACTCGCTCAAAAATATGTAAACACTTTTCATTAGATTGCGGATTTTATGCGTGACAAGGGTGAGTGGGTGTCGTTTCAAACAGTAAAGAAATGTTTTTAATAATATTGTGTTGTATTATTTTCAGCCTATTTAACATATTAAAAACGAAAATAATTTTCTACTTCGTTCCGAGAAGATTTTTATTTTGCATAAAGATCCGCAGTCTAATTATCTCTCTCTCATCTGTATGAAATCTTCCAGGTATAATTTATTTTATCATTGTTAAATCTTGTTACAAGTATACAGTCAGTCAAGAAAGTCTCCGTACATACTTGAGAAGGGAATAACTTTCTTCGAATGAATTCAAACCACTCGAGCCTTTTTGAGATGTTAGAAGGTTCAGTTTACTAGCTCGTGTATAAAAAAGAACTTTCGAAAAATTCCAGAACACGTACTAAATATTGTCTGTTTACAATAATTATATGTAGGCCTCTATGTATATCAAGAGAGACACATTCTGACATTAATAGTTTTTTTATAGGTGGACGTATACATAGATGAAGGGCTTAGTGCATAAAAGAAAAATATGTTTTCATTTTAGAAAAAAGACCTTCATATATGTCGATCTACAAAGAAACTATTAACGTCAGAATGTGCCCTTCTTGATACCATTCGACCCTATGTGAACCAATTTCCGCTACGAATAATAATAAATAAATATTTTTTAAACTAAATCGATATTCTGTTTATACAAATTGACATTCACATAAAAATAGGATATTAATTAACCTTTAGCACTCGAATGGTGACTCAGAATCACCATCAAAAATTGCTGTAGGGGAGGCTGGGGTAAGACGACGATATTAAGCAAAAATACATATAACTACATATGTTATTTATTACATAAGATGAATAAAAATATACAGTGATTCCCACTAATATTCGGACACTCTTAAAAAGACGACAACTTTTTTAATATTGTACTATACGATTTGAGCTTTTTTGGGAAGCTAGAGCAATTAGTTTGCTACAGGATGTAAAAAAAATTTTATCAAAAATTGCAATAGATCGGAATTGTAGAAAAAATACTAAAAGTTGCATTTTATAGCTTTTTTATGTGGGCGTATATTGAAAATTTAAAAAATACGTTTTATAGATCTGTGTCAATTAAACATATTCTGAAAATTTCGTCAAAATCGGTCGACGTTGCAATGAGCTACAAACGTTTAAAGATGGTAAAAACGGCAGATTTTCACGATTTTCGGCTTCTAACTCCAATAAATCTAAGGATTCTTACATCTTTCAATGCCTGTCGTTTTTACCCGCATCAACCGATTTCGATGAAACTTTCACAGTGCATATGATTGAAAGACATGATTGAGATATGATTGAAACCGTATTTTTTAAATTTTCAATATAGGCTCACATAAAAAAGTTGTAAAATGCTTAACTTTAGTATTTTTTCTATAATTCCGATCTATTGCAATTTTTGAAAAAATTTCTTTTCACATCTTGTAGTAGACTAATTGCTCTAACTTCCCAAAAAGTTCAAATCGTATAGTACAATATTAAAAAAGTTATCGTCTTTTTTAGAGCGCCCGAATATTAGTGGGAGTCACTATATGTATATCACTCTCACATGTTTTAATAAACTGAATATTAATATAAAAGAACATAATTTTGAAATTACAAGTAGAAAAAAATGAAAAACTAATCCTACCAACTAACAACCACTGGGTAAGATGGCAAAAGTATTGGCGTAAGATGGTTAATACATTTAATGGGTGATACAGTTTCGGCATTTGAACGAACCAATGTTCTTATAATTGGTGTGATTCATGCCGCCAACATGAACATTTAAAACATTGTAGCCAGTCTTCTACATATAGGAGGATCTATAACCTTGACAGACAGTAGATTCTTTGTCAGCCCCTTTATTTTCTTCTTACTCACCCACCATCTTACCCGCACCGTCTTGCCCCATGAAGGTTATGTTTATAATTTTAATGTTAAATTAATGTGTGATATTAAAATCTACGCCATTACAGAATACCTGGATTGTTTCTTATGTAAAACTCACCTTTCATTAAGTTTTTATCGCTAAATTAGATTTTTATGTTCTTACATGCCACGTGCTTGAAACGATTAATCCCAATTAATTTCCTTTTGTTTAATCCAATCTCTACTTTAATGACAAATGTTAGTTCGCCCAGTTATAAGTATAGATGGCACAATAAGTAAAATGAATATACATATTACGAATAAAGGCAAAACATTACGCGCCGCGCGCGCGCATTCGCTATCTTACCGCAATCTCCCCTACCATTTATTCAAAATATTGTTTACATTATTAACACTAGGTTTACGGAGCTCTAGAAATAACTATTTCACATTATTGTATAAACATAACAAGAATGTGTCTATCCAAATTTTTGGCCATTTCTCCAATATGTATTCCAAAAGAAATAAATTTGGTAAATAATTCCTCAGGGAAACATCTTTACAATCTCAATAATCGCACATTAAGAATATTAGAAGCCGTCATTTTGACGGGTCCCGTAAACCTAGTGTTAAATATGTTGGGATCTAACTACTTACAAAACATTTAAGTATTGTATGAGATACATAGTGTTACGACAGCTCTAAATGAAGTTGCCTTTTCCCGCGTTATTCCGAAGATATCGCGGAGATCGAGAGAAGTTGGCCATCGGATCGATATTGTGGTATCCGGCCGGCTTCTTGTTATTAACAAGAAGAACAGAGAGAACCTCTTGAGTCGTTGAAGCGAGAGGACGCACATTCTTTGCATCTTAGATATTGTCTCTTGTCGTATAATAAAGAGTTCTAGTTGTTTGTAGTGTGTAGTACTGTAAGTTAGTTGTTGTGATGTGTTCATCGGCGAGGCGGGGCCGAAGCCTCCGCAACAATATTATATCAATTTCCAATCATAATCATAATATCCATCAAATGAAAAAAATCATATAGAATGGAATTATTCTGGGTCGAAAGAAATGTTTAATTTTCGAATTAAAATAGCTCCGAGTGCAAAGGGTTAATTTTCTGTTATGCGTTTCACGGTTACAGTTATTTCTTATAGTTCTAGTATAACACGTTTACTACGTAACTACGTTTAACAAAATATTGGTACTTTTAACTTGTTACACAAAATATATAATCTTATCGAGTATCAGCCTCTTCAGACGCATTGTAGTAGCGATTATCTCGTTTCAACCAGTGTGTTAACTGGAATGGAAACTATCGAAAAGGAGGTCGACTCTACTCCGGGCACGTTATCAGATAGAAAAATTTTGTAACTTATGCGTCTATCGTGATTCATTGTGCAAGCAGTTGTTCTTGTTATTACAAATATAAGGTATCAAATAACAATCGGAGAAATCGTTGAAGAATCAACAGTTCACGAGTAAAAGAAATGACAAATAACATTTATTTATTTATTTATTACTGTTTTTCATTCAAATTTTCATTACAACATTTTTAAACTAAGAAACAGAAATCGTATTTACACTTACATCTCCAGCCCTGTCTTTTGTTGCTTTTTATCTACCTACCTGTGTAAGCGATAGTACAAGTATTAAATGTTCACTAAACCTATTATAAAACTTTCCTTAAGGGAGTGTTTAATTATTTTTTAAATATTGTTATCAATACTAAATGTGTAAAACCACAATCTCCTTCTTAAACCCGTACGTCATTATGCAACATTTCAAGAAGTTTTATAAAATTGTAATTGTCGGACTTTTTTTATTGCAACATTTTAACCCCTTGTCTCAAAATGGAGCTCCACAGACGTCGTGGATTTCTAATTATGATTAATCAGCATAAAATTCATTATTTACTGTTATTGTTAGTGTATTATTATAATTATTAGTGTTGCTATTATATAATTATATATAATTATTACTGTTATTGCTATTACTGTTATTTATGAATGTTATTATTGTTAGTGTGCACTATTATTTGGTACCACGTCAATGGGAAAGTGAAATAAGTTGACAGATTTTGAAAAAAGCCAAATAATGGCACTTTCCTCCGTAGGAAAAAATAAAAGAGAAATAGCCAGGAAAAAGCGATCGGATCATGTTCGAAATTTTCTGGCGAAACCAGAAAAATATAAGAATAAATTTTTATTATTACATAGGTGCGTCTAAACTTTTGATTTTCAAAATCAGTAAACTTATTTAACTCTCCCATTGTCGATAAAATGAGTTTAACAATGTCGATGTACTATTTTTAATATATGAAAATTATTAATGAAGAAAATAAATTTTTACTTAACTTCTACAATTTGCAATTGATGTAAAAAAATTTCATTTTGCATAAAGATCCGCAGTCTATTGATTAGATACCGACATATTTAATAATGTAAACAATATTTTGAATAACGGTACAGCAATTTTTAGTGGTGCCTCAAAGTCATCATTCGAGTGTACTAAGAGTTAAAACAATATTTCAACGTTTTACAAACTGAAGCCAGATGCCATTTATGTATTGTTACATTATTCGACATCTTTATGTCTTGTCATACGAAAGTATTAACGGGCTATGATAACTAAATTTTTTTATAAAATCGGTAGACTGATGGGACCTGGACAAAAATTGATGTTATGATTAGGTGATTCCAAAAATATATTTTTTATTTTGTATATTTTGCATATTGCACATGTTTTGCATAAGTACATATGTCTTGCATAAACGCATAGATTTTCCATATGTACATACTTGGCTGATAGCCTATGAAACGAGAACAAGCGAGATACAGTGGCCGGAGTTAATATTCGGACGCTCTAAAAAAGACGATAACTTTTTTAATATTGTACTATACGATTTGAACTTTTCTAGGAAGTTAGAGCAATTAGTTTACTACAGAATGCGAAAAGAAATTTTTTCAAAAATTGCAATAGATCGGAATTGTAGAAAAAATACTAAAAGTTGCATTTTACAATTTTTTTATGTGGGCCTATATCGAAAATTTTAAAAAATACGTTTTGGCTACAAATTCGAAATACTTTATATTGATTTGTGTGAAGCTATGGTAACCATGGAGGAATTTTCTTGAACAATACATAAATCAAGATATTCCAAATGAGTCGACGCCTCGCAAAAATTATTTGTACGAATGCTATAATTTAGCTGTTGGAATAATAATAAAAAAAAAAACATTCGGAAAGATATCGATGACAATGATGTCTGGATATCCGTGGATGAAACTACGGATGTAATCGGCCGATATATTGAAAAATTAATAGTACCCAACCTTTGTGAAAATGAAAAAACGCAACCTCATTTGTTAGCTTGCAAACAATAAAATTCAACCGATAAAAGGCACGATGTTACAGGTGATAATTTAGAAAAAACTACAATGTTTTCACACAACCGTTTCTGCGGCTATCTTCATGTTGAGTCTAATACTTTACTAACTTCATTCTTATAATGAATATACCTATTGGTGTACGATATGAAGTTACAAACAACAAGGAAAGCAAATGCATCTAACTTCTGATACGGTTCTTTTTCATATTTTGCCTAAAAATTCTTCCCTACAGTGCCATATATGAATAGTTTTAGTAGTAATTAGTAATCATAATTTTTCAAAGTGACCTAAACATATGATTAAAAAAATCAATCGAAGATTCAACAGAGGATACGTGAAAGCAAAAGAAAATCGACATTTCGAATCACTATAATTGGTTATTTCTTTTGTTGCGCAACCTTAATTTTCGGCCCCGTTACGTGGAACGAGCGAGGTTCTACTATATAAGGATTAATATTATAGGAAAATCAGTGTAAAACCCGCAATATTTCCTCGGTAAGCGACCCTTTGCCCGCGTTTAAGAAATTAACCTCGTCCTCGCGATGGTCCCACGAGTATACCCGAAAGATTAGAACAAGGGAGAAGGATAAAGAGCGAGCGGTCCAGGTAAAAAATGGGTCTATCGATCAAACCACAAGTTCGAAACATTAGACCGGAAATGGACCGATTTCAATCGCTCACGAGCGAGAGGAAAAAAGTCGTAACGCCGTAATAGCGACGGGGTGAGATGGCGGTAACTTGATGCCGACGCTCGTCGCGTGCCCGAACAGCCCTGGAACAGGAACAGTAACAGTTCCTTTCCCAGAGATACTTTACGCACCACTTGCCTTCTTCGTGTGTCCTCGCCCGGTGCGTTTTATCGGCGCATTAATTTTCGCGGTGGTAACGTCTCTCGCGGTGAAAAGCCACTTCGCGTCCCGCCATTTGCCAACTTTTCACGCGACGTCCCGTATCTTGCATCGCGACCAAGTTACGGCGCGGCGCGTCGCAACTGTCCTGTCAACGTTCACCGGAATGCGTCCGATCCATTGCTGCCTTGATTTATTCACTTAGCAACCCGGTGACGGATTTCACCAGTCCCGCATTCAAGGAATCTAACTGAGAAACTTACAGTGTTGCAGTTCACATACCCTGTGCTGTGTCAATTTCACGTGAATTGACATGCACTTCGCCAAGCCACATCGCACAGTGGGCCAGGAGCCCGCTTTTTGCGGCCATAAGTCAATTTTGCAAGTTAAATGTATTGAAACAATTTTTTCCCTATAAGCTCTTGTCAATGAGTGCTATTAAGGGACGATATATTTTTCTTCGCTCACAGTTTGATTCGCTTAACCTACCCTTACCCGTCTAAATACCATACATGTAGCGAAACCGTATAAATTTCTTTTGAAAATCGCGGAAACCTTTTCTACATCTTCTACGGACCCTCTTCACTAAAATTTAGAGCAAAAGGATTTCAGAACCGGGGATGAAAATACACTCGAACCAAAAAGTTTTTAAACAGTGCACTTTCGAATTTCGAGAAATTGTCGACATTTAAATTGTGATAATTTCGTAAAAACGAATAATACAACCATCAGCCAGGCCAAATTTTAAATCTTGAAGTCTCTATTTTCGCAAGGCGGTGTATACTTAGCCAGGAGCCCGCTTTTTGTGGCCAAAAATCAATTTTCCATGTATTCAGATGAATGTTTTCCCTATAAACTGACAACCCTTTAAAACTCCCAAACCCAAAATATTATTCATTTCAGATAATTCTATGATGAGATACAGCGTTCTAAAGACAAAATCATAAAATTCAAAGTAAAATTGAACGTGTTCCATAACAATTGGGAATATCAGGAAACGGATTTTAATGATGGTTTTACATTTGTAAATTTACATTTGTATCATTGTATTGACATGTAAGGACAGTTAACTAACAATCTCCAAAAATCTAGCCATAATTGTACTACACACAGTGTCCGGATGATTGTATCAACCTGCACCTGTATCAACTTTCCACAGTTTTGTTGACAAGTTCGATATAATTGAGCACTGGATTTATATCTTTTTTGAGATTGTAAAATTATAGCATCAATATAAAAATATAAAACATTTCACCGATTGCAAAATAGTTCACTAATACTCAACATAACAATAGAATCATATGTGTTAGGAGGTGCACTTCAAGTATATGATTCAGTTTTTAGCATTTTTTAATCCATATACAAATAGTGCAACTTTTAATAATTTAAACTTTTCCAAAGGTTTTAAAAAAATGCTTACATATGCTTGACATGAGGTTTGTTTTATATGAAAATTTAGTTATTAAAGAAAGGGTATATACAATAGATTTTAACTGCTAATACCTGCATGTTTCATTTTTATACAGATTTTAAGAACCAGACGCACGAGATATTCCACAAGATTATACACTAGGGGTGTGCGAGTACCCGAAATTTCAAGTTCGGGTCGGGTCGGGAAATTTGTACGGGATGGAGTCGGGATCCCGAAAGTTTATAAACTTGTATTGTAATCGAAATCGTAATCGAGTCGGGTCGAGTCGGGGTCCCGAAAGTTTGTAATATTCGGGTACTCAAAGTTAAAGTTGGGGCAAGTCTGCGATCAAATCAGCGATAAATAACTCTGTGCATTAGGATGTCTTGCTTGAAACCGAAGTTTGATAACCGATTACACTAAAACTACAAGAATCATTCTGAACTTGCCAGTGAAAATAAAAGGTTGAACTGAAAAATCATAGAACAGCATTATATAAATACAACTTTAACTTCGAGTACCCGAATATTGCAAATTTTCGGGACCCCAACTCGACCCGATTACCATTTCGGGTACCCGAACTTTGTAAACTTTCGGGATCCCGACCCAATCCGACTCGATCATTGTCCGACTCGACCCGAGGCTCGGGTACTCGAAATTTCTGTTACCCGCACACCCCTACTATACACTATACTATACTACTATACTACTATACTACTATATATTCTTCACTTTATTTATTTAGTTTAGAGAAAAGAGGATAGAGTATGACATACCCTCTCATTCTGGTACTAAGCAGTGTCGAGCGAACCACTTCAAAAGAAGAAGAGGGGATAGCGACTTTCTTATTGTGAAATAAATATCGTCTTATATTCTTTTTTTGATACTATTATAGTTTTAAGTTCACTATAAAATTAGGCGACGAATAAAAAAAATAGATCCCATATTTTCGGCTTATTTTCTCATGTCGAATCACCCACTCCGTAATGGAGAACATTTTGAGCATTATCTATTTTAACCCTTAGCACTCGAAGCTAGAGATTAAATTTAGCGACTAAAAATTGCTGTACCATTATTCAAAGTAATGTTTACATTATTCAATATGTTGGTATCTAATCAATTACGAAACATTTAAGTATTGCATAAGGTATTATATCAATTTCATATTCATGCTAAGAAAAAAATCAACATAGAATAAAATTATTCTGGGTCGCAAGAAATGTTTAATTTTCGATTTAAAATAGCTCCGAGTGCAAAGGGTTAAAAATCATTTATAGTGAATATCTCGGTAACTATTAGTTTTTCATTATATATACCCTTATAGATTATTATACAGAATTCAATTTCCTCTTCAACCATAAGATCAGAATTTACCCTTTATAATAAATAAGCTTTAGGTGACCTTCATATCTAGATAAAAAAGCGAAACAGAAGAAGCTAATGACACTACATTGTATGGTACTCCTGAAACCATACAATTTTCGTTTTAACTATTTCTTGATACACGGAATAGTTTCCATTTAATTTTGGTGGTACAGTCAGCTGGATCAGCCTGTATAGTAGGGTGGAACGAAACATAGGGACGAAAAATTGTTTTTTTATTGCTGACTTAAAATTTGAATACGATTAATAAATTTTTTAAAGTGCCGCCGGCTAGTCAAACTTTACTTTTATTGATTTTACGAATATTACTTGATTTTTTCAGTAGCTTAGCTTTTGTTTTTAAGAAATGCACTTTTCTTACTATGAGGATTGTGTGAAATAATTTGTGGATAAAGATGATCGGGAAATAAATCAATAAAATATTATATTACACATGTATTGTATGGTATTTGCTCAGTATACAATATTATCATGTTGGACATCATTTTACATATTCATTTTAGAATATTATAAATTGACAATGCAGGAATGAAGAGAAACTAAACAATATACTTAAAGCTAGAAAAAGAACTATTTAACAAATATAATAAAAATAATAAAAGCGAAATTAATTGGAGTTGAAATGTTATAAGCACATAGAATTCTAATTGTACGTATACGATATTTATTAAAACCTATTTACTTCGAATTGATTTTTGGTTTCAAAAAAAGAGATAGATTTACGTGATTCAATTCTAGCCATTATGAAGCTTCAGTTGTAAGTTTCACCATTCTCTCTACCGCTTGTTTATGACTAGGAAATCGTAGAAACTCAAATGGTAAATGTTCAATGTGTTCTTCTGATGTTATTTCGAGTAATTCATCTTCTGTAATATCTTTCAGTATTGGAGGCATAAGAATTTCACAATTGTGCCATGAAATTAAATCAACGTAGCCATTTGTGTCAAAGTTGATTTTTGGAATTTAAAATTTTCTGGTCCCCTTTGTACAAATGGATCTTGCTTTCAAAATTCTACCAAGTCCCAATTCTTGAATATTTTTTCGTTTATCTGTAAGAAGTGTCAAGAGAAGACTTTCAGGAGCAGACAAATAGACATTTCTTTAATTATTGGATCCATAACGCTCAGTAGATGCTCTGGAAGGTATCGCGACAATTGAATCAATCGCCACGAATGCTGAGAATCATAAATAAAAGGCGGTTTGAGTTTGATATTAAACCAAAGTGGAGCGTAAACTTTCATTATATATTCAGTTTAAATGTATAACTTTGTAGAAGGATTTTCACTGCCAATGTACAATCGAAGAAGGCGATTTGCAGTTGTGAGCCACCGTGAATGAGAACGCTTACCTGGGTTCCTCTGTGCTAAATCAGGAGAACATGTGCCACAAGAAATTGCTTGACACATTTCTGAAAGGTACTTTTGATCAGCACTTAAATCTTCTAATATACATTTAGCATCTCAGGTAGTCATCCTTGTGAATTGATTCAAAATTAATGACCAGAAGTTTTCCACAATTATTGGTTGGGGAAAAAGAAATCCATTATTTTTATTTCAAGATTTTATTTAACATGATTCGGATTGTCCGATTTGGGTCTAATATGCACCGTTTTGTTTGATAATTTGTTGTCATTTTAAAGGTAACTTCATAGTGCCTCTCTCGTAGAAGCCCTGGTCCCAATTGGCGAAAAACTCGACTAAGCGATTTTCACTTCTCTTGATGCCAATTTCTTATAACTAAGGAAGTTTTGCAATGATAAAAAAAGATGGTAATCACTTGGTACCAGGTCCGGACTATAAGGTGGAGAGAGAGATGCATCTTCCCAACCAAGCTCCCGGAGTTTCTAGCGAGTCACTATATGTAGACGTGTATGGCCTGGCGTTGTCCTGATGGAACACAACACCTCTCCTGTTGGCCAATTCTGACCGCTTCTGGTCAATCGCTAGCTTCAAACGGTCCAATTGTTGACAGTAGATGTCCGAATTTAGTGTTTGGCCATATGGAAGCAGCTCATAGTAGATGATTCCTTTCCAGTCTCACCAAATGCACAGCAAAACCTTCCTGGCCGTTAGTCCTGGTTTGGCCACCGTTTGAGCCGCTTCTCCGCACTTTGACCACGATCGTTTTCGCACAATATTGTCGTATGTTACCCATTTCTCATCCCCAGTCACCATCCGTTTAAGAAATGGGTCGATTTCGTTCCGTTTGGCCAAGACGTCGCAGATGGAAATTCGATCCATCAGGTTTCTTGCGTCAATTCGTGTGGCACCCAAACATCGAGCTTCTTTTTGAATTCAGCTTTATGCAGGTGGTTTAAAACTGTTTTGTGGTCGATCTTTAGCTCCTGGGCGATGCTACGACTGCTAACATACCGGTCTACTTCGATCATTTCCATGATTTTATTGACATTTTCGACGACGAGTCTGTGCGAGGTGCATCTTTAACAACGGAAATGCCGGAACGGAATCGACGAAACCAAAATTGGGCGTAATTAGCCGTGACAGTATCGGGACCATAAACTCCAAGGCGGGAAACAATTTCAGCCGCCTGGCTTGCATTTTCGCCTTTATCAAAAAATTGTAAAATATACCGAATTTTCTCTTCGTTAACTTCCATCTTTTACACCCTATAACTCACAACTGAATCGACCAATCACAAAACTATATAAGAATTTTTTGTAGTACGGAATGTCACTTTTTCAACGAGCACAAGTCTGAAGTTGTTTGACCAATACTTCACGAGATATATATCAATACAGCCATCTAGCAGAGAAATAATGGATTTCTTTTACCCCAACCTAAATTAAGTTTGATAACTGAAGCTCCATTTGCTGTCTGTGGAATAACTGCAATGGTTAGAATTCATAGTAAATGCAAAGATTTTAATAAATATACAATCAGAATTCTAAGTGCTTGTAAGAAAACGTGGAATTAAAATTTATTTGATACAACCCAACTTGTGCAAACTTAATCTGAAGGATAAAAGGCAACTTTATTTCACTATTAGATAATAATCGTACAATTTTGTTTTTTTTCGTTCCACTCTACTGTATAGCCTTTGAAGAACCGCATTCTTCACGACCGTGTCACAAATTGCCGACGATTCCTACCAATTGAACTCGAAGCAAGGAAGAATGATACATCGAGCCGGCATCGATACGTGGGCGTCTAATAATTTTCCCTCATAAGGACAGGGCCTGGTCATAGCTGGTCGATAACCAGTATTTAACGACGTTACCGGGCCGATGTATCAAACCGAGTGGTCGCTCGGGGCGAAGCCGTGGTGAGAAAACGAAGAAAACGAGAGAAGAGAGCTGGCAGAGTTCGTTCCACAGCTTTTGGGCGTGGGTGGTGGAAATGCGGCGGTGCCGTAAAAAAAAAGAAATAGGAAAAACCACCGCCACCGCAGAAACTTTCGACTTGGGAAGCAATTCCCTCTCGCCGGTCCGCGAGCTCTCCGCCAAGAGAAATGTAGGTGGGAAAATGTTCCTGCTCTTTTATACAGAAGACAAAGGTCCGGGCAACTTTTTATTACGTCGCAAGATTTACTATACCTGACCGTTGTAATCGATTTGTGATGAAACCGCCATGGTTGAATAAATTTTCAAAACTTATGCTTCCAAACGCAGCGCAATTTTCAGATCTTAAAGGTTCTAAGAGTCCTAAGGTTCATTCTAAAATAAATAACTACTTGAGGTTAGAATGAATGGTGGCAATATGGCCTCGAGTTTTGTATATATTTCCTCATAAAATCTAATTCATAAATTAAACTGCTTTGCGCTCGATTGCCGAGTCTGAGACGTCACGAAAAATTGCCAAACCAATATGTAAACCACTATAGTGTATTATAGTATTATAATACATGTAATGTAAGAAATCTTACTATTATAATATATGTATGTTATATGTATGTAAGAAATCCGTTCTATGTACTAAGTAATTGTTATCTCACAAAAAGTCTTAAATGTAAAAATAAAATACTCTTATAATACATATATATGTATATAATTAATTGACCCTACAGAAAGAATCCTCTTTCCGTATTACAGTAATGTAGGCCCTACGTTGGGTATTACTGTTGGCCCGACGTTGGACGTGAACGTTGGCTGTATGTTGGGTGTGATCGTTGGTCTTACGTTGGCCCAACGTTTGCCCTGACTGTTGGCCCAACGTTTGCCCTGACTGTTGGCCCAACTGAATAAAGGGCGACATTTCTAACGATTGCCCAACCGATACCGCCAACATAGGCCCAACAAAACGCCAACCATAAATGCTACTAGGGTATTTACATTACTAAATTTGTAGTAATTTAATAAAAAAAACTAGGCTGGAATTCTAATGCATAAATAAACAAAATTATTACAAATGTAAATATGCTAGTTCAGAAGAAATGTCGGTTTTGAATTTCTAAAAGAAATAGAAAAACAATTTCAATGCATTGAGTTGTTTAGTTCAAGAACTCAAGCCTGCCTTGTATACTAGGCCGTTGAACTCGCCTTGACAGCAACAATATTATGGACCTACTGAAAAATGTAGGAAGAAAGAAGTTTGCATGTGACTTTTGTTACTGACAATGAAAACTATAAAACTAACAATGAACATTTTTATTCTGCCTAATGATCTAGTCTAAGAATCACCCATAGAATGTGTTAATTTACTATTACGATAATCTTCCGTCAAAATGACTGGTCTTTAAAAAATACGTAATAATAGAATATATTTATATTTATTGATGCATTACTATCTTACAAAAGGAATACGGGGCCGAATACGTCTTTGAAAATATTATGTAGTTATAATCTTCCAGCACAGTAGATCCTTCTTTTATTTTTTACCAACTGGTCCCGTCTGCGGAAATTTCATTTTGATGATCTTGTACATTTCATTTTCATCTTCAGGACTTGAAGGCACACAAGCACATCTTCCTTTACGTAAATTCAAAATAATATTTTCTTATTCACTTTCCGAGGAGTCCTGAACATTTTCTTTGTCTACAATTTCATTATCACTATTATCACTAGACTGCGAATCTTGATGCAAAATAAAAAATGTTCGCGTTGATTGCAAGACACAGAAGCGAAATAAAAATTGTATTCTTCTTTTAACTATCCTGAAAATAATACATTGACATTCTTAAATATTTTTAACATGTCCGCTGCTTTAAATTGTACGCACCCCTTTTTGCCATAAATGCATAAAATCCGCAGTATAATTATCACTATAATGACTATACTTGCAACAATCCAGAGATTTGCAATCGTTTTGCCAATTTTAGGATTTGTAAAACATCGTTATATAAAAAATAATGAGTTCCTATTCCAACCACTATGAGATACAAAATGACCGCGTGAAACAACATTGATGACTATGTTACGTTACATGCGGCTATGTTTATGTTTATGTTGTGGCGCCAGAATAAGACGTTGCATGCGATATAATTTCATTACAAAACATCGATAAATCTATCTAAATATCTAATAAACGATTTCGGGTTCGGTAAACAGATTGTAAGATACTTTTCCACTTTGAGAAGTACCAGTCAAAATGACTGGTATTGATATAAGTAGCCATGTGTTAGAATTTATTTAACACTAGGTTTACGGGACCCGTCAAAATGACGGCTTCTAATATTCTTAATGTGCGATTATTGAGATTGTAAAGATGTTTCCCTGAGGAATTATTTACCAAATTTATTTCTTTTGGAATACATTATTGGAGAAATGGCCAAAAATTTGGATAGACACATTCTTGTTATGTTTATACAATAATGTGAAATAGTTATTTCTAGAGCTCCGTAAACCTAGTGTTAAGTACGGGGGAATTTACTCCAATATCACCCTTATCGGTGGGGGTAGACATTTGAAATTTTACACAGTGTATTTTTAGACATAAAGCGATGTTTTAAGACAGGAATCAGAAAAATCGGAGCGGGGACCGCTGGCCCATGCTTATCCGGCTATACCCTTTACTTCTCCCTAATAATTGAGCTATTATCTCCATAGCTTTTGCCTTCAGTATGCCATTAAATTATCAATTTCCTATCAGTGATGCTTGTTTCTGATGTTTTTGTATACATTATTAATATCTTTTACAATCTTATTAATGCTCGCAGCATTGAACGCGGGAAGTATATAATGCCAACTGAGAAAGCCAATGTTTACAGTTTGTCACATTCAAGGTTTGTTTTGTACATATTACAAGTTTCATCGTTCGAATACTTTTGTGGCGTTCATTTAGCCGATGTTACTAAAAAATGTTTTATATGTATTGCTTATGTTATCAAAGACACTTTAAATTTAACATGTATAATCATGATACTTATTTGTTACTATAGAAATAAAAGTATTTTATAATTCATAATATGACTTGTATTTTTTAAGCGTGAAACTTTTCATTTTAGAGCGTTCGAATACTTTCGTGACTCACTGTATGTACAGTGAACCATGAAAGTATTTGGACGCATTTTAAAACAGTATAACTTTTTTATAATTGACACCAAACGACCTGATGATTTGTAAGCAATTAGAAGCATTGGTTTACTAAATGATCTGCAAAAAAGATTTTCCAAAAATTACAATTTACAAGGTTGCATGCAAAAATAAAAAAAGCATTTTTTAAAACTTGTTTATTTGGGCCCTTATTGAAAATTTAAAATATATGTTTTGAAGATCTATGTTAGATATACACACCAGTGTGCTTCTTAATTTTTGACTAACGAATATAATGCAAGCCACCCTCCAGAATTGTTCCTTTAGGTGAGAAAAAAATTTGTGCAAAGTTTGAGATCGATCGGATAAAAAGATCACGCGCCTCATTTAAATTGAAAATTTTGTAAATTTTGAAATTCACCTCAACTATGGAACATGGCACATCGTTGGATTTGCCTTTTTTTCTGAATTGGAATATGGAAAAATTATATGACCTTTAAATAAAAACAACGATGACCTTGAAATTTCGAAAATATGATTTCCAAAAAATTTTTTTATTTTGCCATTATATTTACCGTATTGAACAATTTTCTCCTCTGACATTTTTTCGTATAATCACAAATAACAGAGATATTTAAACATTTCCATGTATTACATTTTATTTATACCTGTACTGAAACAAGACTTTAAGAAGCCTAAAGTGACAGTTTAGCCACATTAGCATTGAACAATAAACAAAATCAACTTATACTTTGCATTACGAAGTACTTTTGTCAACTATTAAGTAAAATAAGTTAATAAGTAAAACTATTTCAGAGATAGTTAGGATAAGAAGACGGGTCGACCGTGACTCCGTCAGTTGTCAACTAAGAGTCAGTCGAGACCCCGTCTAATATACGTGTTGTACACTTATACAGTGAGTCACAAAATTATTCGCTCACTCGCTAATGCAGCAAAGATATACGAAATAATCAGACAACGCAGGGTATTTTTCAATTTTTTATTTGGATATACAATATTTGGATATACGATATTCAAAGTTTAATTCAACAGAATCGTAAAGAAAAATTGCGAAATTTTCATTTATTATTAGAGAAATATGAGTTTTAAGAAATCTTGACGGTTTTTCACGCCACAAAATTATTCGCTCATTTTAGATTAACTATTATTATAACAATATTAGTATTTGGTAGGATATCCTTTTTGTCTTATGACTTCTGCAAGACGTTTGGGCATTGATTCTACTAATGTTTCCAAATATTTTTTGTCTATTTTTGGCCATTCCTCCTGTAATCTGCTTTGTAACTCTTTTTTATTGGTAATTGAATGTTTACGAATTTTTGTGTCCAGCATGTTCCATACCATCTCGATAAGATTCAAGTCGGGACATTGAGACGGAGTTTGCATTATTTTGGGACAGTTATACAGTAACCATTCCTGTACCAATCTCGATTTATGTTTGGGGTCGTTGTCCTGGTAGAAGTGAAACACTTCTGAAATCCCCATTACTTCCGCACTTGGCTTCAAATTTTTTTTTAGGATATCCATGTACATTACTTTATCCATGGTAGCCTGAATCATCTGCAATTTCCCAACACCGTGATAACTAATGCAACCCCAAACCATCACATGACCACTTCCGTGCTTGACTGTGCTACACAGGTTCTTGGGATCCCTTTTCTTCCTATTAATTTCGCTTACGTAAGGCTTTCTTCTTGCTACGCGGCCGTTGTACCCGTTCTTTCACAACCAGTTCTTCGTACTGTTTCATCAGAAACTTCTTTTTCACTAAAATTTTTCAAACTTGCATTGATTTTGAGAGCACTTATTTTCAGATTTTCTTTAACTTCTCTCACAACAAAACGCCCTTCTGAGGAATTCAATATCTTTTTCCTACCACGGCCAGCTTTGTTTATTATTCGTCCTTCTTCTTCGTACCGTTTTATAATATAACGTACTGTTGAATAACTTCTACAAATGATATTTCCAATTTCTCTGATGGATTTTCCACTTTTCCAATGAAAAATTATAACTTCCCTAATCTCTAGACTAGTTTCTTTACTTTTTCTACCCATTGTAACGAATTCTTGAAAATCAAAGAAGTAGATGAAAATAGATCCTTACTGAGCGATTGTTTACGTTATACTGACTCTCTTTAGCAACTCTCAGAAACAAATGCCTCTCAGAGTTTGTAAATTGCATTTGTTTCAGTGGATTTCGTGGCGTGAGCGAATAATTTTGTGGCGTGAAAAACGGTCAAGATTTCTTAAAACTCATATTTCAATGGAGTCCAATGCGAGCGATTGCGATGCAACAGAACCTGGTCCGAACGAATCTAAGAGAAAACACTTGATAAGTGTAAAGTTAGTAAACGCGATGCTGTCCGTATAATCATAGCAACTGCTCAAGCTCTTGGCCACGACATTAACGATTTGATCATAAGTCAATCATCGATTCGTCGTTATCGAACACATTTGCGCGAGAAACACAGTCAAATGCTACTTGCAGCTTTTCCCCAACATGAGATTGATGCAGTTACTGTTCATTGGGATGGTAAAATCTTATCTGCTCTAGTCGGCAAAGAAAAGGTGGAAAGGCTACCTGTCGTTATAACTTGTAGAGAACATGAACAGTTACTTGAAATTCCGACAATTGCGTCTTCGACTGCGTTCTTTGATAATGAAATTCCGATAGAAACAAAGAAACGAATGGTGGAGGCTTTAAATAACACTACTAGTGGCGGTGATTATTATAAAATGTTTGTCCTCCAAGTGATGTAGCCGACCATATGCAGAAGGATATTTTATATTAGACGAAAGTTGGAAGCTTTTTAGTAGATTCGGTATATCGGCAGAATTTTTAGAAAAAGATCCTGTAGTTTGGCAAGATTAACCATCTTATAAAATAGGTATAGATATAATTAAAGCTTTACCGGTGATTAACGATAAGGCAGAAAGAGCTGTTAAATTAATGCAGAACTTTAATCAGATTTTAGCGCGTAATGAGGAAGAAAAACAGATGATATTACAAATTGTAAAAGATTACCGCCAGCAATATCCTGATGTAAAGAAAGCTATCTTAGCGAAAAATATGTAAATATTACATATAACTTCGTTAGAATATAAGAAAGAGTTCCTTATTACTATCCTGTAGAATATGTATATTCATTTACGTAAATATTTAAATATCTCTGTTATTTGTGATTTTTAAATGTCAGAGGAAAAAATTGCACTGTTAAATACGGTAAATATAATGGCAAAATAAAAAAATTTTTTGGAAATCATATTTCCGAAATTTCAAGGTCATCGTTATTTTTATTTAAAGGAGGTCATATAATTTTTCCATATTCCTATTCAGAAAAAAAAGACAAATCCGACGATGTGCCATGTTACATAGTCGAGGTGAATTTCAAAATTTTCAAAATTTTCAATTTAAATGCGGCGAGTGATCCTTTTATCCGATCGATCTCAAACTTTGCAAAAATTTTTTTCTCACCTAAAGGAGCAATTCTGGAGGGTGGCTTGCATTGTATCTCTATAAAAATTCTTCTTCAAGTATAACTAAAGAACAGCCTAATACACACGCTGATAATTTCATCAAAATCGATTAACATACCCAAGAGCTACAAGTGGTAAAATGTGGTGAAAATCATAGTTTTTCGCGACTTTTGGTCAGTTTCTGTTTAAAATCCACAGATTCTTACATCTTTCGATGCGTGTCATTTCTTTCAACATACTACAATCTACAAAACGCATATTTAAAATTTTCATTACAGAGTCTAATAAAAAAATTATAAATGGTGCCTCTTTTACTTTTTCATGTAATTCTTAGCAATTGCAATAAAAAAGTTATACTGTTTTAAAGTGCGTTCAAATACTTTCGTAGTTCACTGTATGTACGTTATTAATAGACTTGCGGATGTTTATGCAATTTGCAATTTTTGTAAACGTATTTTAAATAATCCGAATCAAATAAAATCTTATTTTCCGTTGTATTAGCCTTTTTAGATCTGAAATAAATTAAAATCGTACTGAATTCTGTCATATTTAATATACGTACTAGCATTTTTTGAAAATTTTCAAAAGCCGTAATTGCATAAAAATCCGCAGTTTAGTTATTAATTTCCTTTGACTTTTAATTACACGTATAATTATATGTATTAAATCGTCCGGAAAGTAATTTCGTTTTTCGTGTAGAGACGACATTGCTTCCATTTGTTATTAATGCTTAACCTTGCTTTAAATCGCAAAATCGTGGTATATCTTAACAGCTGACATTTCGAATATGCAAAATCAAAGTATGCATTTCCAACACCTTTTGCTTTTTTTATTACCGCGAGGGTAAAAATGCAGTGCACAAAAGAAACAGTTGTGTGCTGTTTACGGAGAGGATGTACTATCAGCATTTTTTTCAATTTTTTCATCATTCTGAAATGCGATGCAAATTTTATTTCAAATAAAGACGTAAAAATTTTTTTCTAATAAAAAACAGAAATTCTACGAGCACAAAATGTTGTAAAACCTATTCTAAATAGTAAAAAGTTGGCTTGTATTTTCCCTTGAGAAGACGAAATGACTTTCCAAACGACCTAATATTATTATAAGAGAGTATGAAGTTACAAACTTAAAACTTTAAATTTCATATTTCAAGCATAGGCAAAGGTGTCGAATACACTAGCAAATATTTATTTTGCATTGAAGTAGTTATTTTAGTGAATAAAAATTTACTTATCTTGGAGTCAGTGAACCATGAAAAAATGACAAGGGACCAAATGACAATGGTTATTTTTTTCGAGATTTCAAGATGTCCGAAATTTTCTTTAATGGAGCTGTATGTTTTGGTCATCATGTTATGATAGCCGAGGTCAAGACGAATTCATAGCCAATTATACATAGGCAGGGGCATGTCAAACCCTTTTACCACTAACGGCCTCATTAATTATATATTATAAATTAATATATTATAAATTAATTCGAGGGTCGCAATAAAAAAAGCAGACGCGAAGCAAAGAAGAAAAACATTTTTTTTATTAACATTGCAGTTATACATACAAAACATAACATACGTAGAAAATACAACAATATTACAAAAATACATATGAAGTATAAAAGTTGTTTTTTTTTCAAGTTTACTTTATTTGAATAGAACTATATCATTTTTGTTTCGAAGAAACTTGGCAACGGTTTTCAACAACCAAATTTTCAAAATTTGGTTGATTTTGTTGAGCTGTAATTATTTTTGAAATTGATTATTAGACAGTAGATGTTTATGTAAATGTATATTTTTATAGAAAGTAGGTAAAGTTATGGGACCTGGATAGAAATTTACGATGTCTGTAGAAGATTTTGAAAATATAGTTTTTATTTTACATATTGCATATATTTGACATATTACATATTCTTCACATATATTACATATTTTTGACATATTTTGCATAATTGTACATACATACATACAGTGACTCCCACTAATATTTGGACACTCTTAAAAAGACGATAACTTTTTAAATATTGTACTATACGATTTGAACTTTTTTTGGTAAGCTAGAGCAATTAGTTTGCTACAGGATGTAAAAAATTTTTTTACAAAAATTGCAATTGATCGAAATTGTAGAAAAAATACTAAAAGTTGCATTTTACAATTTTTTTATATGGGCCTATATTGAAAAATTATAAAATATGTTTTGTAGATCTGTGTTAATTAAACATATTCTGAAAATTTCGTCAAAATCGGTCGACGTTGCAATGAGCTACAAACGTTTAAAGATGGTAAAAATTGCTTTTCACGATTTTCGGCCTATAACTACAGTAAATCTAAGGATTCTTACATCTTTCAATCCTGTCGTTTTTTTCCGCATCAACTGATTTCGATGAAACTTTCACAGTGCATATAATTGACACAAATCTACAAAACGTATATTTAAATTTTCTGCAATTCCGATCAATTGCAATTTCTGAAAAATATTTTTTTCACATCCTGTAGCAAATTAATTGCTCTGGCTTCCAAAAATGTTCAAATCGTATGGTACAATATTAAAAAAGTTATCGTCTTTTTAAGAGTGTCCGAATATTAGTGGGAATCACTGTATGTACGTGTGTATATGTATAATTGTAAAGAACCGTTATGTGATATGAATCGTATTGTATCATATGATTCTCTGAAGAAGTGATGCAAAATGAAACATTATTTGATGACTTAAATTATATTGCAACTAATTTCTGGAGATTGCCAGTTACCATAGTAAAATTAGAGCAAAAGGACTCCTATTGCACGAATCAGTAAAATTAGTTGCTGATATTACTGAAGAGCTGGAACAGGTATCTGGTGCTTGTGGAGAAATAATTCGAAATAAATGGAAGAAGATCTTGTTAAAACAGATTATATATAATAATAACAAAGAAGATCTTTGTTAAAACTTAACAAAACTCTATATGCATCCACTAATGAAGGACCAGACGAAATTGATGCAAGATATTGGAAAAACTACATATGCACCAATTACGTCCTGTGATGTTGAAAAGACATTTTCAGTGTACAAATTAATCTTCAGCAATATGGAAAAAATCATAGTTACATATTGTAATGCAAATTACAGCAAACAAATGAAAATATGTATACATTGTATAATTGGTTTCACTATTTTGTATATATTTTGCATCTGTTTTTGCATATGTCGTGCATATATTTCGCATATGTTTTGCACATATTTTGTATATATTTATGCATATTTTGCATATTAATTTTGCATAAAGATCCGCTGTCTATTGATTATACACTCTGGGAAATGTGGAATCACAACATCCATATATTTTACTTTCAATACGGAATCATACTGCATTTCGATTAATCCTTCGATTATTAAACATCGATGACTGTCTTTTCGTGATCTCTCATTCATTGGTTCATACAATTTGATACCGATTGCTATACCGGCGCGCCAGTGGTAGATTTAGTGTTAATAGATTGAAAGATCATTGTGAACGAGTAGATTCTGTAAAATGATCTACGGAAACGTGTGAGAACGTAAACATTCTGAGCGTACTAAAACTGCATTGTAGAATCGATGGTATCTTCGGTGGATCAGGATCACGGTAGAAGTGAATCTAATGGTCAGCCGTTTAATCGACGTGTTTAACGGACGCGTTTAATCGGCGGACAGGACGCGTAAAAGGCTAACGCGCAGTTTAAGTCCTGGTGTTTGGGCCTAAGTTTAGATTTAGGTTTAGATTTAAGCACATTCGCTATCGTGCCCGAAGCAATACCGTATTGATTGTGGGGTGGCCGAGCCTCCGAACACATTACATGATTAAACCGCCCCAATGGCATAGCAACCGGCCTTGCAGCACTTACCTTATTAAAATATCCACCACCCTCACCGCGCCCTTTTAACAAAACCTTCACGCGGACCCGCGGACTGTTCTATCGCCTATCCTTTATTATCGGGGAACGTTCAAGCGGCTAAGTTGTTCGAGTCAGCTTACCTTGTTCCTCGATCTGTTTCGAAACACGTTAATTAGCGCAAAACATTCGATCTTTTTATCATACTTTACGCTCACAATTTTTATCTGTGGCGATAACATTTGTATTAAGCCAGGGACAAAAAGATAGGGCGCTCTATTAATTTGTTAATTTTTATTTAACCCCTAGCCCTACAATATCGAGTCAGACTGCTAATGAAGATTCTGAACAGAGTTTAGAACATCCTTAGGATTTTCAAAATTTTTGTTCTCAGAAAAATGATTTTTTCGAAAAATTTATCGGACAGATCTATAGGCCCCAAGATACGATATAACTTTTGCTTCAACCATTTTATGATATCTTTTGTGGTTTGTGATTTGTAGGCACTTACCCGAAAGGATAGAAGGGTTGATTTCTCCCTTGAAGCAAACAACGGGAGTAACGGAACATGGCTGAATTGTTAAGTGGGTCTAATAAACACTTGTGAAAAGTTTCGTCAAAATCGGTGTGTATCAGTCGCCGTGGTTCCCTCGTGAGAATCGAAAATACGACGCATGTCCTATCATTAGACAGCGGATCTTTATGCAAAATAAAAGTTTTGTACCTGAATTGCAACAAACTGGAGTGAAGTGGAAGTTCATTTTCTTTCTTAATGTGTTTAATAGATTGCAAAATAATGTAACGGTATTTTTCAATTTTACTAATGGTTTTATTATTTTAAATTACACCTACTCATTTTTGTGATAAATGCATAAATCCACTTGTTTACGTCTTTCCTCACAACTTTTCTTGGAAACGATTACCACGGACAATCTTCCGTACTTACAGCTATCTGTACAATTATTATAATTATTATTAATTTTAACTTACTCTCTCCTGTATTTGCGGATGTTATGATCTAAATGATCGTCAACACTGAACACCCCTCTTATATCTCTTAAATAAATAATTTTTCCACATATGTAAGTCGGTTAACACATTCTTGTAAAGAACATGAAGATGCATTAAGTAGTGAAATAAAAAATATACGTTAATGACCTTCACATGTCTTCTACGCGTGCATTTACAAAAAAAGACTATTAATGTCAGAATGTGTCTATCTTGATACCATCCAACTCTATGTGAACCATTTTTCGCTACGAATAATGATAGTCGTGTAAATCGAAGTGGTAATATGTGGTGACTCACCGTGTATATATTAGGGGGACCGGAAAGTAATGTATTTTTCGTAAAATCAGTGGTCGGCAACGACCGTCACTTTTCAGCCGATTTTCGAGGGCTACACCTCCTTTTCCCGGCCGCGCGTCTCGCTCCCCGTGAAGGCCATAGTTCTCCTAAGGCACCACGAATAGCGACTATGGAACGCGCCTGTGGAGCTTCGAACTAGGCCCACACGGGGAGCGAGACGCGCGGCCGGGAAAAGGAGGCGTAGCCCTCAAAAATCGCCTGAAAAGTGACGGTCGTTGCCGACCACTAGTAAAATTAGAATACAGCTGCCCCTAAAATGTCATTACCGAGTGCCATAGGCCTTCCTGATCGAGGTGCGTCAAAAAGATCGAAATTGCCCGATTTAAATTTGGCAAACCATCCTTCGCATTTACGTACAGCCAATGTTTCTGGATAAACATCACAAATGTTTCTTGTAGCTAGTAATGGGATCTGAAACACTTCGAATCATTTCGATCCAATGTTTACGACGAATAATTCGAATCACTTCCAACATAATCCGAAACTTAGAACTCTTGAAGATCTTAAAAGTCTTGAAACCCAAATCTAATCCAGACCTAATCCATGCATTTACACATAAAGTTTTTTGCAATTATCTCGTAAACTAAAGCCGACCGTTGAAAACTTTAAAGGGAAATATTGTTCAGAATGGTAACCTTGACAACAAATTTCAAGATCATCCATCAAGTCGGAGAGGAGGTATCACATCGATAAATTCGAAAGTCTTGAAAGTGTTGAAAATCTTGAAAATTTGGAGTCTTGATCAAAACTTCCAAGAGTTTCAAGAATTTCTGACTTCGAATAAATATCGAATTGAATCGAAATCTTGTAGTGATTGATTTGTTTGAAAACTTGCAAGAGACATTTAAAAAAATACTGATGACCTTCATATCTCTTCTACGCGTCCACCTACAAAAAAACTCGCAACACCAAAGTATGCATCTCTCGAAACCATTCAAACTTGTGTAAATATTCTTCGCTACAAATAATAATAATGACGAAAATCGAGGTGATAATATCTGGTGAACCGCCCTGTATAAGTGTACATCGCATAGTACTCTGGAACTTTATCTGTGAATTTTAATTTAAAAACGCTACAAACACTTTCGCTCCAACTCAATACTTTAATTGCAGAGCTGAGGAAAATAGTATTTTAAATAGTAAATAATAAATAATCCTATTTATTTTAAGAAGTATGTGTATACAAAATATTTTATTTGACGCAGTAATTTTTGAAAATAAAATAATTTATTTGAGACTTGATTGAGTAATTTTTGAAAATAGTATTTGAAGAATATTGCAAATATTTGTATTTTGTCTCTTTATTTTCAAATTTCAATTTTAAATATTATTGCTGATTATAATGGTTCGAATTCAATACATTTATTAGTGTAAATCGTTTCTTAACGATAAGATAGACTGTATATTTATGCGGCTTCTCACAGTATTATAACAGTGCAAAAAGTAAAATATTTTTTTCGTGTTCCAGATTGTTAAAATAGAAATATTTTATTTTGTGGATCAAATTGTTGAAATAGAAATATTTTATTTTGAGGTTCAGATTGTTAAAATAGAAATATTTCATTTTCTAAATTGTGTATCTTATTTAAAATACTATTTTCTTTAAGCAAAATAAAATCTAAAATATTAAATAGTATTTGAAATATTTGTTTCGCTAAATAATGCCCACCTTTGTTTAATTGTATACATGTAGGTTGTATTGTACACAAGTTGCGTTGTAAACAATGCAAATAAAAATTTTTAAGATTAATAATTTTCATTGCTTATGTTTTTGTATAGAAATATATTCCTATAGGTACACTTGGGATATGCAAATCAATCTTTTATTCGAAAACTACGTGATGCACACAAAAATAACGAACAAATCAATTTTATTCGTTGTTATTTTATTTATTATTCTGAATAACATTTGTTCAACACTGGCATAGACATCCCAGATGTCTCATTGCGTTATTCAGATTTCCATTAAACTCTATTAATACTTGCATAAACTCGAATTTATGTATAGCTTACTGAATGATCGATTCACAGTTATTCGTAGCAGTGTTTATAAGACCAAAACCAATATCTAAAAATAATTAATTTATTTTAAACGAGTATCTATTTCTATGTTTATGAAATATATTGTAACTAAATTATGAATGATAAATTCTGCATCGTGTAGTAATTTATATTTATTATGTCGTATTACTGGCGATCATCTATGATATTGCAAAATTATAAACGTTCTGCACTTTGTAATATACGCAGACCATTTTATTAAACAATATTGTAATATCAAACTTGTTCCTGCATAAACTTGATATCTATTTTCAAAAAGATCAGAAGTACATCATAACAGCTTTTATATAAACAATGAATTATCCATTGATAAATTTTTAAAAAAGTAGCAGTACCTTCAAAGTTTAACTAAGGAATAATTCGCAGAAAGCAATTTATAAATTCTGCAACCACACAGTTTTGCATTTACATTAAGGTGGTAGATCTATGAAAACAGGAGCTTTAGGATCTAAGAAAATTGCTTATCCCCTCCACTGTGGGACATATCCCACGGGGGCTAATCCAAATACAAAACTTCATTATTTTTCACTATTTTTTATGGGACTTTCACCAACTTATTTGTGGCATTTTTCTGATTATAATGACACTAAACATGATATAATTTCAACTGTATTTAGTGGTTTAATCGGTTGTCCTTTCCTATGTTCAGCGCGGTCGGTGAGGTCACAAAGAAAGAGTAGAACCACAGGATTTAAGAAACAGCACGGACCAGGGGTTTTCCTCAGATCAAGACTTTACTGTATTCGCTTTTTCTGGTTATTGACATAGATAAATAATGTGAATTTTTTCAAAACAAACGAACATTTTACGACTTAAATCTTCTTACAACCTGTTAGTTGATTATAAATCTAATATATTTATGCAATTGGTTTATTATATAAAACGATTTATGCAACTATTTATGCATAAAAATATATGCAATATTTTTTATCTTTATCATTAAACGAAGTAAATTTATGTTATATGCAGATATTTTTATGCAAGCTAATTGATGTATTTAAAAAAAGAACTAATTCAATCGAGATGAAACATTAGTGAGAAACATTAATGAAGTTAAAATCACGACCGTGATCGTGATTCTGCGATCACTGTGATAAATCACGTTTAGTGATTTTGCACGCCGTTACTAATCGTAACGTGTCCACTGAATGAAAGATTAAATCGCGCGTGCAGATATCGAGACGGCATTATAAAAGTAGTAAATATATGTTGCACCTGCAAAATTATCAAATTAAAATCGTCAATAGTATACAATAATAAAGTCGTCTCTCTTTTGCCTAATCTGTACTGGAGAGATAAAAAGTGACGAGACTTTTCACTGATAAAAAAGCGATCGTAATAAATCATCTCGAAATACAGTAGAACTGTAGAACTACTCGATAGAACTCTCGATAGATACTACTTCGATAGCTTTATACATGTTTCGAACCTGCACAACCTAATTGCTCTCTGCACGATTTGAATTAATTTAGTTTGTCGGGTTCAGAAAAACTGAATCTTTCGAGATCGATATAGCTACCCAGTGGCCCAAATGTGACAATCACGCCGTCTCGAAAACGGACGTTAATCTTATCGATCATTCGGATCGAGAGTTTCTTATCAAGAGCCAGCCACTGTTCGCGTAATGTGGCACAGAAATTTCAACCTGACCTGATATCACAAGAACATCGTGATAGCGACGAAATCATCGAAACTTGTGGTTCCCGTTTCTCGAGATGGTTCAATGAATCCACCAAGGTAATTGCAACATGCTCCTCTCGACAATTATGTGAAATCGACGATCCTTCGCTAAATCTGGTTCTCGTCAATTAATTCTCGTTCAGTAATTGGCTTTGCCGCCTTAAAGATTCACGACAGTGAGCGAAGACATGAAATCGATACTAATTTCATAGCCGCAGCTACATTTTTTAATTTCTCCACGAATTTTAATACGCGTCGAAATGCTTCCGTTTCCATTTCACACAGACTCATTTCAGATCATTTTCACATTTTTAACAGTAGCGCAATTAGCAACAGCGTGTTCTGACATTTACATGAATTATTAGATAAACTACAAATTTTCTTACTCCTTACATTATAACTAGACTGCGGATCTTTATGCATTTATGGCAAAAATTAATAGTTGTAATTTAAAACAGTAAAAAGCTTAGAGGAATTCCCAAACTACCGTTGTATTGTGTTCAACCTATTAGAAAATAAATTTCTATTTCATTATAGTTTGTTATAATTTATGTAGACATTTTTTATTTTCTGTCAAGAATTATTTGTTACAAAGAACATTGACCTTCATTACAAATGTTCATGTTGAGAAACATTACAATTGTCAATGTGAAAAATATTAATAATGATGATTGTTCAAACTACCGTTGTATTGTATTCAACCTATTAAACATATTAAGACAGAAAATATATTTCTATTTCATTATAGTTTGTTATAATTCATGTAGACATTTTTTATTTTGCATAAAGATCCGCAGTCTAATTATAACGTTTATGTGATATTTTGTTCGTCCAGCGGCGGACTCTTAATTTTGAGCCCCTCGACTAACACTATTTGGGGGCCTACCCAATTGACCCAAATTATCTCAAGTATCAAAAAGAGTTATATAATTTATTTTTTCTTACATTTGTAATTTAAATTGTTTTTATTTTCATTTTTCTGACCGCGAAGGGGGCCCTTTGACTGAAGGGGACCCTGAGCTAACACTGTTTGGGGACCTACCCAATTAACCCAAATTAACTCGAGCACCAAACATTTTTGTATAATTTATTTTTTCTTTCATGTTTAATTTAAATTGTTTATATTTATTCTTTTGGCAGGAGCCTTTTGGCCGAACGGAACTCCGAGTTGCGTTCCATAAAGTCCATGCCTAAATCCGCCACTGCATTCGTCCTTACATTATAAACGTTTTTGTGACGTTTTGTTTGTCCTTACATTATAACTAGACTTCGGATTTTATGCATTTATGCACTACTGTAAATCGAGTAATATGTTAGTAAAAATATATGTTTTGTATTCGTTTCGATGTCCTCTAACACTAACCGTTACCACGACCGTTCAAATGACCGGTGTCACATTTTCTACTTTGTAATCATTGAAGTTGCAAGGATAATTCCATTAGAAATATAGAAATTATTAAATATGTGAATTCCCACTCCTCACTGCACACTAGAACACAATGCGACAATGTCGGACACGCCTCCCCGCACACTAGAAATTATTAAATGAGTTTCTTCATTCAAGCATGAATTGTTACAAAAATTGCATGAAATTTAAATGAATTCAATGTTGTCATTTCTATGAAACAGTGTATAGCAGTCGCATTTTGTGCTCGGAGGGGACGGGGGCTTAGTGCTAAATATGGTAAAAAAAATATGTGTTCCTATTTGTAAAACCCAAGGTGACCTCGATTTCGCCATGAAAAAAAACTGTTCTCGAATTTTTTTTTTACTGATATCTATGTGCACTCCATACTCTGCAACTCTTGTTGTAGTTGTAAAGTTTTGTTTATCAGATACATAGCTGCAAGTGGGTGAAAAATCGTGCGTCGCGTTAGAGGGAACAGCCTGTATAACGTTTCTTAAAATCGGGAAGCGATGTTAGTTATTAATAAAATATCATATTGGTTTACCCCCCCCCCCCCCCTCGTTGTCACTTATTAGTACACAAGACACAAGTTTGAGTGTGTTAAATGTCAAGATTTTAGTAGGTAGATCGCGGCATATCTTTAAGAAAAAACGTTGATCACATATGTATACACTAATTATAAGATATAATGACAAACAATATCTTTATGTAGAAATTGTATTGTACAATGATTGATTTATTGCATTTAAAGTATTAGATAATTCGCAGTAACACATATTCTCAGAACTATGCAATTAAACAGCGGAATCCGATGCTCTTTGAATCTGTTCATTAACGTGATGTTGTCTGCCTGAGGAACTACAGCTTTTTATAATTCTCAATGTCCAGTGATCAACTTTTCTGACATAGACCGTTTTTGCATTGGTCGGTTCGAATTACATTTCATGTAATCGCGAAAGAGATGAATCTAGACAGCGAATTTTACGCATTTATGAAACGGATGAGTATTTAAAGAAGAAGAATTTCAAAATATTGTTATATTATTTTCACAACCTATTAAACACATTAAGAAAGAAAATACATTTCCATTTCACTCCAATTTGTGGCAATTCAGGTAGAAAATAAAGGTCATATTAATCATTGTACTTTATGCAAAAACTATAAACTGGTGGAAACGGGATTGTCACCCGGAGGAACAAGGGTTAAAGTAAACATGACGAAGCCCATGTTACAATAAATATAAAATCCTAGCTGCGCTCCCTACCGAATATTGCTTGCAGAGAAATTATTACATAAAGATGTCGGTACGGTTTATTTTGCATAAAGGTCACACTAACCCCTTGCCGTATTTTAACGAGTCACACTCGTCATGAAGATGTGTTACGCCTTTCTTTTTAAGTAAAATAAAATTTGATTCGTTCGTCATCAATATTTAAGCATTAAAATAAAAGTAGCCGTACAAAAAAATATAAATTCTCTTTTCTCTTCTACGACATATTTGGGTATACAGACATTTTGATCACTGTAACTGCAAAGAAAATGATATGGCAAGGGGTTCATCATTTTACTATATGCAAAAAACGTAAACAAGTGGATTTTCACCCACCGGAACGAGGATTGTAAACATGACGAAGCCCATGTTACAATAAATAAAATCCCAGCTGCGCTTTCTACAGAATATTGCTTGCCGAAAATTTCTGAAAAGATCTCGGCATGGATCCCTAATCGACGGAACCGTGTATATCATTTGATTCGTTCGAGAGTCTCAATGTCCAGTAACCAGCTTTTCTGACGTAGACCGTTTTTGCATTGGTCGGTTCAAATTACATTTCATGTAATCGCGAAAATGATGAATCTTTAGACAGTGGATTTGAAGAATTTAAAAATATAGTAATATTATTTCCAGTCTATTGAAAGATACATTCAGAAAGAAAATAAATTTCCATTTCGCTCCAATTTGTTGTAATTCAGTTAGAAAATTTTTGTTTTGCATAAAGGTCATATCAATGATTGTACTCTATGCAAGAAAATGTAAACGGGTGAATTTTCACCCGGAGGAATTAAAGTGTTTCGAGTGTGCTTTCTACAGAATATTGCTTGCCGAAAAATTCTGGAAGGATCTCGGCACGGTTCCCTAATCGACGGAGCCATGTATATCATTCGATTCCTTGGTGATCGAGGGATCGCTAGCAAAGCCGCGAGTCGAAGGGTACGTCGCAAAAAGCAGAGAATCCTTACCTTCTAGTTTCTTGTTCCTGACGAGGATAGCGCGAAGGACGTCCTGGTTGGGCGCCTCGGCATCCTCGGCCAGGTCGGCGGCGTCCTGATGCGAGGGCGGCAGAGAGGGTCCCAGGGGTGGCATGACGGTGGTCGGTGGTCGCGACATCATCACCGGCGCCGACCCCAACGGCGGCGGCAACGGCAGGTCCCCAGGTGTATGGTGAAGAGGATTATGCGACGGCGGGCCGCTGCTTGTCAGCGTCGGCAGCGTCGGCAGCGTCGGCAGCGTCGCGACCGGTTGCACTGCCGCCGACATCGACAGATCGACGCCACCCAACAGAACCGGACGACACCCTCCTGAAGCGGGACCACTGCTCACCGCCGGGAGGATTCCGCCACCCCCCGGCAGTGGTGCGTACGGCAAGTACAGCTCCAGTATAAGAGCAAAAACCAACAGTCGCGAGAACACCAACCGATCCTATACCGGTCCTCCACGTTCTAACAAGTCCACAGGATCCAAGTACAAGCTACAACCTTTCACTCGAAACGGTTCCTACGTCTCTATCAACGAAAATCGAGATTCAACTTCCAGGTCCAGGCTTTATTCTTCGCTAACAATTCAGAGTCCACTGAAGAACACTGTGCACACACCTTTTACGTGTACCAAGTATATGTACATTCACGGATCCACAAAATCACATTCATTCCACAATGTCACTGTCCCAGTTCTTCCGCGGGATACATTTAATAATTCCAATCAACGGCCATTGCGAGTCCGATCGGGATCGTCGACGACTAGTCTGGTGCACTTCACGTACGCGATATTGTTTCAGACATACAAGCGCTCCTTCGGTAGCTCGCAATTAGACAAGGAAGGTCTGGTGAAAACACAAGTTTTCGTGTTTGTTCTTCTCTTTCGAGTGGTTTCAGGTCGCTGTTTCGGTATCGTGAAAAAGAGAGAGCAATCGGTCCGCGGTTCTTTATCGATCGATCGTCCAAAGTTCCGTCGTAATCTCGTCGCGAAGTAGACGCCGATGACGATCGGTCCTCAAGGAGCCTCTCACTTCTGTCACCTTCCAATGACTTTGTCTATCTGGATGACGAGAGAGAAAACGTGCGACCACTTGTCAGTCGAACGCGATCGTGTATGATCGCGTGCAAGGGAGGCGGGAACGTCTCCGCGGTGTGTGGATCACTGAGCGTGGCGGGCGAACGCTTACGAATGTTTACGAGCGCCGCTAGTAGGATGGGTTGAATGACTTGTTTGTAAATAGTACCGTCTGCGGGCTCGCGAAAAGGATGACCACGGTTCAGCGTGAGTGATTCAAGAACGCCGCCGGTTGCGCCGAATGATCAATGAGATCAAGCTTGTCCGACGACGTCCAACGGTTCATGAATTCGGTGCCGGTGTTGTGTTCCGTCGCAATGGCGGAACTTTGGAAAATCCTTCGACGACGTGGATCTGCCGAATCGAGATTATTCGACCGATGAGAAACGTAGCGTCGCTTTAAATCATCCGGCAAAACAGGAAACTGTCACACGAAAACAGACACGAGCGGCGATCGCGGCGGGTGTCCGGCATCGGTGAAATTCTCCAGCGGAATTTTTGTCGCTTCTGCGCAGCTTGATCGTGTCGAATCGAATCGACAGGTGGAGATCGTAAATCGAACTGGATGTATCGGCCAACACCTTCCGACAAGATCCGAGCGGATCTCTAACCAGCCGCGCACTCGTTCGTCCCTCTCGCGCGCTAGCCTCCGAAGCGGCGGCGGCCGTCCGCGTCTTATCGGACTGTTCACAAGCCCCGGTTTATCTCGACCATAACCTTGGTTATGTTGCTGCAATCGCGGCGATCTTTCTTCGTAAAATCGTGCGCGACGTCTCTTCTCCCACTTTATCAACTATTTCGCTGTAGCGAAACAGCGTCCTCCACCTCGCTCGGGATTATCTCCGGTCGCCCTGACACCCTCTACTCGGCAGATCCCTCATGATTCACGCGCGACAATTTCGTAACAGACTAATACAAAGTGCATCGGGAAGCTTCCGCGATTGCATTACAATTATCTCGAACGATTCGAACAGCTGTGAGCAGCTCCAAATAGTTGGTCTTTGTCTGGGGGCCGGTAAAAATTCTCTTAAAATAGGACACCGATAATGCGTTTCGTTATCTCGAATATGCCTCCGTGCAGCAGCGCGACGTTTTCGATTTCTAATCGCGGATTGGATTGTTGCCGTTCCGGCGGAACGGGAGAATATGGTTTGCCGGTCGGGGAATCGCGATTCGACGAGCAGGGACGCTGCTAAAGGCGATGCTTTTCTTACGACCGTGTCCCGATCCTAATACGAATTTCAAAGGTTGCAGTTGAAACGAACGTGGTCGCGTCGCGTCGCGTTCGATCGACCGGCGAAGATCACCGATAGGCGTGCACGCACGCTTTGTTAGCCTCTATCCTCTAATCCGCAGCGCGTCTATCTCCTTCGTTCTCCTTTGATCGGCAGCCGGGACGGCCGTGCGGTTTTTACACGCGTGTCGATGGAAATCGTGGCCCGGCCCGATGTAAATCCCGAATGCCGATAGAGAGAAAAACCCAATGAATCACGTTGCGGCGATACCTCCTCGGCCGATCGGGCCGAGCGTCGCGTCGCGTCGGTTGTCGCCGGGGTCTTCTTTTCGTCTGGCGATTCGACCCGAATACGCTCGACCGCCGACGACCGGTAAGAAACGGCGAATTCCACGGCTCTTGAATCGCGATTTTCGTCTTGCCACGCTCTTCTTCTCTTTTTTCTCTCGCATCGGTGCAACAAACCCGTCCGAGGCTCGTCATCGGCCGGCGGTCGCGTCCATTCAGCCGACTATGATATTATATGCCGCGCACTATCAATGACTTTCTTTCACCTTGTCTCTCACGTACGAAATTTTTCCTCCCGGAATCTCAAATTCCTCGTGTCCGCCGTCGTCGTTATTGGTCTTCCAAGTCGAAGAAACTCGCCACTGAATTAATCTTCCTTTCCTTTTATAGTCTCGATGCGGGTACGGAAGGCGCACGAAAACAAATGGAAATCACCGGTGGTATCCGTTCCGGTGTCTTGTCCTTGGTGATTTATCGTCCTCTTTCGCTACAGCGCGCACAGTAGTTGTCCATTCGGGATCACGGTTACGTCGTCGTCGTCGCGAATCACCGTCGTTCCGCGCGGCATGCGACCGTGTGACAATGAAATGTCAACATCTCGATAATCGTGGATGATGCGCAACATACGGAATTGCGATAAAACGCAGAAAAGATCGAGGAATGATCGAGGCCCGACGCCCGAGGTTTGCGGGATGGGACCGGAAACGGGTCACTACCGCGAGATCTCGGAATGTGCGATTTGATTAGCGGGTACCGCGGCACTATGGAGCCGACTTCGCGGGGTTCCTGGCTTCAGCGACGAGGATCAGAGACCCGGAGGGACCTGGAGGGACTTGGAGGGACGCATAGAAAGGTGGAGGTGGCTCTGAACGTTCTGTGGAACCGTGTGCATCGCCCTGTCGGAGGAGAGGCTTCCACCCTACCATCGATGGCCACCACCAAGCCGTCTCGTACCAGCTCCGCTGTAAAAGGGGGGAAACTTTGGTGGGGTATCGATGATGGCACGCGTGCGCCGCAACCTGTCTCCCTCGTGCGAGAAACCGCGCGGGGGACACCGGCCGCGGAGCGCACACGCTGGTGTTAGAAGATTTTCGGGCTCGAGTGATTTGCGGTGCGCGCTCGCCGAATCCAATGGAACGTCGAACGTGGAGAATCCCGTAAAACGCTTCTTTACTTTTACGTTGTATACAGTGCGTATCAGATGTTTAGACGCACTCTATTATTTGAACGAAAACGCACCCTCTGATGAATCTTCGATTGATATTTATTATTGTATGTTTAGAAAACTTTGTGGAAAATTATGATTACTACTAGAACTATTCATATATTGCAATGAAGAAGTTTTAGCCAAAATATGAAAAACGGCCGTATCAGAAGTTCATACGCACTTGCTCTTCTTAATGTTTGTAACTTCATATAATATCATCTCATTGAACTACTTTTGTTACAACATATAAGCAGTGTGTAAAAAGTCTTGGAAGCGAGTAATAATTTTTATACAAACATTATGTGCATACTAACAATAACAAATTGATAATACCCATTAGCTGATGCTACTATCTATTCATTGTTTTGAATTCATTGTTTTAATATTGCTAGATGATATTCAGTTTATTTCATTACTATTACCCCTAACAAAAAATATTCGATCAAAATTACGAATATGTTTGCTGAACAAGTTATTTGAGCGTATATTAAATGCACAAAGTAGTACAGTGCGTATCAGGAGATTAGATGCACTTGCCTTTCTTGTTGTTTGTAACTTCATATCGTACGCCATTAGTTTTATCATTGTAAGAGTAAAGTTAGTAAAGCATTAAGAGAGTCAGCATGAGAGAGAGAAGATAGCCGTAGAATTGGTTGTATGAAAACAAAAACGGAAGAGAAGTGAATAAAATACGTTCAATCAGCAAACAGTTCATTATTTACTGTTATTGTTAGTGTATTGTTATAATTATTAGTATTGCCATTGTAATTACTATTATTTGCGAGTGTTATTATTGTTACTGTGCACACTATTATTTGGTACCGTGACAATGGGAAAGTTAAATAAGTTGACGGATTTTGAAAAAATAATGGCACTTTCCTCCGTAGGAAAAAGTAAAAGAGAAATAACCAGGACGCAATTAAAGCAATCGAATAATGTTGTTCGAAATTTTCTGGCGAATCCAGAAACATATGGGAAGACAATTAGATTGCGGATGTTTATGCAATTTGCAATTTTTGTAGACGAATTTTAAGAAAGTGGAATAAAATAGAATCTTATCTCCGGTGGTAATGGCCTTTGCAGATCTGAAATAATTGCAAATTGTACTCAATTCTGTCGAATTTTATATTCTACGCATTTTTGAAAATTTTCAAAAGCCATAAATGCATAAAGATTCGCAGTCTACTTATAATGAATATAGTCACTGGTGTATGATATGAAGTTACAAACAACAAGAAAAGCAAGTACGTCTAAACTTTTTCATATTTTCGCTAAAAATTCTTCCCTGCTGTGCCATATATGTATGAATAGTTTTAGTAGTAATCATAATTTTTCAGTGTTCTAAACATATGATAAAAAAAATCAATCAAAGATTCATCAGAGGCTACATATTTCTTAAAATAATAAACTTCTGATACGCACTATAGGTCCGGCCAAATAACATGTAGGAGGGAGTCGTGCTATACCGGTCACTCTAACTAGGGAAGGACACAGACTGTTCGACTTCTTGTTGTGCTTTTGCGGAATGGAAACACACGTGTCCCTATCGATATTGTTATATAAAATATTACGTGTAGATAGTCAATAGTTTGTTATGACAATATGATTATGTCAAAACGATAGATCATTTATTTTACTCTTCGCGATGTTATAGAAATACTTTCTTGAGAAATTTTTCAGTACGCTTCTTCCTTCGAGTACATGCTAGCATAAAAATTTTATCTGAATATATTATATATTATATATATATAATATATTATATATATATTATATATCCTGTTATTATTATAAAGAAATATTATATATACCCTAGTCTCTTCAAATTATGAAAAAATATTTTCGACATACATATATTTTTACTTCAGTGAAGGTGAAGGGTTATGCAGCCTTATAGGTTAGCGTAAATGCTATAATACATAATAAATTTTATAAATGCTAAAAAGCAATCAATTAATATATGTTCAAGATTGGTATCGATTTAAATATTTTGGGTACATCTAGAAAGTTACATTTTTCTTCGGAACTGTTTTTCATGTTCACAAATTTGTTTATTATTTATACAAGTTATAAATATTGTCGTAAATACATAAACTTCTTAAACGTTTTAAATTATTGGACAAATCTTTACATTTAACAATTATTTCTGTAATTCAATAAAATATCGTACATTGAATAACAGATGTATGAAACGAATAAATTGTGTATAATAAAACAATACAATATTTTCATATACTTACATATAGTTTAGGCGTATAAAAATACAGATATGATAAATATCAAAACAAAATATATTTCACTTTCAATATTTAGGTCACAAGCAACTTTTACTCCAAAGTCCAAAGTTTTAATAATCTTTTGTAATTCTATTGTAATTCTTCTATTGTAATCATACGACATTCACAGTTTGTACGCAACGAATAATTCACAGAAAGTAAAGCATGAAAACATTATGTATACATACATATATGCAATGTATTTATAGTCTATAGTTCTCTGCAGTGGCAGTAGGAATCAATTTATTCAACGCATGTTAAACAAAGTCTTCATTGTCGAGCGCATATTTTATCTCGCCGTTATTAAAGTATTTCACTTATCAGGAATTTTAATTAATAAAATTATATAATTTCAGCACAGATTTGAAAATCTGGGTTATACATCATTCCAGGACACATTCCCAGGCGCCATTTAATAAATCTTCATATCTTCGGGAATTCGCGCATTTACTTAACAGAAGACGTTCCCATTAGTTAAGCGTGCTACGGCAGAGAATCCTGAATAAATAACAAGAATAGCAGATCGGTTCTTTCGGGTTAGATGCGCTGTGCTTCCGCTTCGAGCAAGCAGAAAATCTTCAGGCAAATTCGCGTAGAAAGGGAAAGAAACAAATGACAGGCAAGAAAGATGTACCGTGAGCGGAAAGCTCGGCGACGCGACGTTCGGAGGATGTTGAAGGTTGCGAAGCGAGGAAGGCAGAATAGTATCGTCGTGCTAATCAAGACCGATGGTCAATAATGGCGGCCACGGGTTGGTCGGACCCAAGTCCAACCTACCCTTTGGGCGTCGGGCGTATACGGGGGTGGTTTAAGCCGGCACTTCAACTATCTGGACTCGACTGGGCTTGATTCTCGGGGATGGGGAGCGAGACATATTTTTATTGTAGCTAGGTGAATCACTGCTACGTGGCCTATTGCTCAATGTTTCTTCTCATGCCGGAGACCCACTATTATTACCAGACTCCGGATTTTATGTATTTGTGACAAAAATGGGTAGGTGCAATTCTAAACGGTGAATGGCTTTAAGAATATTATGTATATTATTTTCACTGTATTTTAAAATTATTACAGTGCTACAATGACCAGACAGCGGATCTTTATGCAGATATAATATGTGGAAACATGTAAAATATATGCAAAAGATTTATTTGTTGTAATTTAAAGTGCAATACGTGACAATAGTTTCTTCTAGATTATCACTTGTAAAATTGTAACACAATGACCACTTTGGTGGCGTTGGTGGTCAGTGATCGGCGCTATTATCGTAATATTAGTATTCTTGAATATCAGTTTATCCGTTCTGAAATGAACTAAATTATAATGTAAGGTGCAAACTTATTTATCTAGTAATTCTTAACAACTCTGATCGCTTGTACAAATGAAATAAGCAAGACCTGTGTGTTTAGGTCACATTTATTACGAGTATAACCCTATTTTTGGCAACTAAAGAATTATATCCGATCTTTATCTTAACTCTATAAACAAATTTCATTCGTTGCAGCTCAAATGTTTGTTGAATAAAGGTGAATGGTTCCATAGGACTCACACGATGCCATAACAATATTAAAACGCTTACGATGATAGTTCCTTTTATTAGAAATACAGTGATTATAATTATCTAGTAATTCTTAATAACTCTGATCGTTTGTCTGAATGAAATAAGCAAGACCTGTGTGAAACACTCATGATTCACGTGGCGGTCAACGTTTTGTTTAAAATTAATAACGTTTCGAAATTGATATGAATAACAAGAGACACTTAAATCTCACAAAAGCTATTTAGCTACCTAATTTTAATTAAAATTATTGGATGATTGCAAAAGTTCGTGCACCTCAAGCTCAGAGAGCTCAATAGCTTCTTTGAAGAGAGCCACGCAGACTTTATAAAAAAAGGAATCGCTTGCTAGGCAATACTTGTAGAAAATGATGGTGATTAATAGACAGCGGATCTTTATGCAGATATAATATGTGGAAACATGTACAATATATGCAAAAGATTTATTTGTTTAATTTAAACTATAATACGTGACAATAGTTTTTTCTAAATTATCACTTGTAAAATTGTGCCTCCTATCGGTTAAATCTTATTGTTTACAAGCTAACCAACGAGGTTGCGTTTTTTCATTTTCACAAAGTTTGCCTACTATTAAACTTCCAATATATCGACCGGTTACATCTGTTGTTTCATTCACAGATATTCAGACATCATTGTCATCAATATCTTTACGAATGTTTTCAATAGCTGAATTATTTACATTTGGAATATCTTGATTTGTGTATTTTTCAAGAAAATTCCTCCACAGCTACCGTAGCCTCAAAAAATCAATGTAAAAATTATTTCATACTAGTAGCCATACGTTTATTATGATATTTAACATCTTTTTATGCACACCAGTATATCTAAATATTATTTTATTTGCGATTTTCTGACGAATCTGCTTATCACGTACCTTGCAGAAGCCATCTTCTCCCTTTGTAATAATGCAGTTGTCTTCTAGTACAGAAATCCACCAAGGACGCCATTACACGTTTGGAACCTGTCGATTTAGGCATCTTCTTAATATCTTTATTCTTAATTGCGAATATTTCACTGTTAATACCACTGATCGACTTGTGTAACTGATAGCGAGTTATTGACATTTCTTATGGTACGATATCGGGGTATACGATGCGACAATCCACTAAAAGAAGACGAATACAATAATCAAACTATTATAAGACGAAATAACGGGTGTCCGAACAATTTGTTGTTCTCGTTTCATAGACTATCAGCCAAATATGTACATATGCAAAATCTATGCGTTCATGCAAGACATATGTATGTACTTATGCAAAACATGTGTTATATGCAAAATATGCAAAATAAAAAATATATTTTTGGAATCAGCTAATCGTAACATTTTCTACCCAGGTCTCATCAGTCTACTGTTTTTCTAAAAAAACAGACACTGTTTAACCCTCGGGCGGCGCACAGTGGTCCAAACGGGTCATTTAGCTGGACAAAACCCAAAAAATGGAAATCCCGCAGAAAATTTCCCGCTTCGATAAATGAGAGATAAGGTACCAGGTAAGAAGAATCACTGCTGTTTTTTCCCATTTTGTCACCCCATAATAAAATATGCCCCAACGAACAACTCATTCTTTAACTTCGTATTTCTTCATCGTCTTTCGACACCTCACTATTCGTTAGTATATCTCGTTGTGAATATCTAGTAGTGGAAATATTTGTGTGATTTTTCATTCTATGATGGATACCAGCATGAACCGTAAGTACAAGACTCAAATAAAACTTAAATATATTGTTTATTTGCTTAAAAATGAAAATATGCTTCAAACGTATATAACACTTAAACTTTGACAGTTCCGCAAAAAAAAGCTTCAAAAAGCTTCACGATGGAACGTGTTGGAACTTCTTTATAGAAGTCTAGAGTGTCCGAAAAAATCAATTCTTTTTGCTTCTACTTGCCCCTTTTAATTTGAGACAGTTTTTAGTAATCCAATGTCTAGCCTGAGCTCACCACGACCGACTGCTGCTAAAAATATGTCACCAGACCTACGGTCTTTGTTAATTCTATAAAATAAATATATTTTATAACGTTAAATTAATTTTAATTTCTATCGTCCGTTTATTTCAATCCTACTTTTCCGTAAGTTGTTTAATGAGGGACCGCGCGGTCCTCCATGTAAGGAAGTTCGAGTAAAGACAATTGTCACCACGATGTTTTGAACATTTCAGATAATCTGGCAAGAAAATGTTTCGAACAAAAATTAATCGATACTCGATCATCTATAAATCCCAATAAAAAAATATCACAAAACTTTTTTTTTAATAAAAAAAAAGTGATCATGTTAATTTTTTAAATGTCACTAAGTATTTTTTATTACATATTGTTGTAGCTGATGTCAAGACGAATTCAATGACCTACTTAACTATGGCTTTAAGTCTTAAAAAATGCTAGAATAATTTTGTCCAGCTAAATAACCCGTTTGGACCACTGTGCAGCGCACTATGGTCTGCAAAACCGCTTTTTGTGTGGGCAAAAGTCAATTTTTCAAGATTAAGATATCGAAAAAATGTTTCTTGCAACAATGTAAGAATCCTTCAAAGCTTCCAAATCCAAATTATTATTCATTTCAGATTATTCTGTGCTCAGACATAATGTGCTGAAGACAAAATCCTAAAAGTCCGATGAACTAAAACGTTTAAAATAGTCATCATAGATTATCAAAATACAGTTTGGTATCTATTATGTATATATTAGTATGTAATACAGTTGTTAACATCTTTTTATCCATGAACAAATAGGGTCAAGTTTAAACAATGTAAACTTTGAGAAGGTTTTTATAAAAATGGCTACAACTGGCAGGTATAGGGCCTTTTTGGTAAGAAACTTTAGACATTTCTGAATACAATAGAGTATAAAGTTGTATGTATATATATTATCGTTGATTTTATTTATGTTTATACTTTATTATTTGTGTGGTTATTGTTACTTATGTTATTTCTGCGGTATTATAATATATTACTATTCACACAATTTTTGAGACATTTCCTATGATCTGCCAAAGAAATGTTTCCAACAAAAGTTGATCAGTATGTACTTTTATACAAACTTCAATATACAAAAATTTAAGAGAAAATTTTTTTTTATAAAAAATGGGAATTACCTCGATTTTTTAAATGTTATTAGGTATATATTTCATAATATTATAGCTGGTGTCGAAACAAATTCAACGACCTAGCATACTATAACCTTTAATTTTGAAATAACACTAAAATACTTTTGGCCACAAAAAGCGGGTTTCCAGACCATAGTGCGGCGGACCATTCTTATAACTAGACTGCGGCCATTCTAATAACTAGACTGCGGATCTTTATGCATTTAAGGCATATGAAGATTTTCAAAAAATGCTAGACTATAAAAGTCGATAGAATTTTTATTTATTTTGGATCTACAAAGACTGTTCCCACTGAAAATAGGATTTTATTCGATTCCACTTTCTTAAAATTTGACTATACAAATTGAAAATTGCATAAATATCCGCACTCTACTTATAACTATACAATATGGGGCATCAGAAATGTCTGGACTCTATCATATTCTTTTTTTTAAATAAAGTAAGTCGTGCGGAAATGAATACAGATTTCATATTATCAACATCTACATTAAAATTTAACTTTTTCCAAATTATAATCGATAAATTGATTGATTGACTTGCGACTTCTCAACAGACTATAGCACTTTACCCACATCCGTCATCTGGTAGATGAAGTAATCTTGGAACACGGCATGTTATCCGAAGCCGGGTCTATAAGTATTAAGATTTGAGGCATCCCCGCCATTTTGTTGAAGCGGCGCCACTATTTCACGAAGTATAGTCTCCGACAATGAACACCGAACAGCACTCAAAACGTTAAGACGGTGGATTTGCTTGAATATCAACCGGAGGGGTACATTGAATACCCATCGCTATTACTCGCTCGCGCGCCCGCGCGCGCGTGCCCGTATAACGACTTACATACACATGTTCCTGAATAGACACATATCCAGAGGGTAGCGTCGACCCGTCGGATCACCCGTTGGATGCACTCAACGAAATTAAACCTACGTTTCTCGACCTCGGACTGCCGTCGCAGTCACGTCCAGCCGTGATATCGGCAACGTTAGCTTTTACCACGTTTTGCGCGGGCCACTTGAAAGTTATTCGCGCGTAATTCGGTGGCTACGAATCTTAGACACGGAACCCTGTTCCTCTACCCCCCCCCCCCCCCCATCCATCAAAGCTGTTCTAGAATTAACCTAAATTTCATAAAACGCTGGGTCTGTCTTTTCGACAACCGTATCTTCACCAAGGCTCGAACGACACTGTTCACTTTTGTAAATAATAGCTTTTTAACCGTGAATCACATAGTTTCTGTTTTCAATGAACATTTTACATTAATAATTTAACATTGGAGATCCATTAGGTTGTTGCATGTGAAGTGTCCGATTTCAGAATGCATATACAGTCAGTCACATAAGTATTCGTACGCCCTTTAAAACAGAACCACTTTTTTACAATTGTACCAAACGATCTGATTGTTTGTAAGCAATTAGAAGCACTGGTTTAGAAGCATGCAAAAATAAAAAAGGCGTTTTTTAAAGCTTTTTTAAAGAATTAGGTTATTTTAAATAAATTTTTTTTAATTTTAATGAAAATTTAAAATATATGTTTTGTAGATCTATAGTAGTTACAGTACACACGTGCTGAAAATTTCATACAAAATCGGTTGACGCAGGAGAAAACGATACGCATCGAAAGACGTAAGAATCTGTGGATTTTAAGCAGAAACTGATCCAAAAGTCGTGAAAAACTACGCTTTTCATAATTTTTAACCGTTTGTAGCTCGTGTGTATGTCAATCGATTTCGATGAAATTTTCAGTGTGTGTGTAACTACTATATATCTAGAAAACACATATTTTAAATTTTCATTAAGGGCCCAAATAAAAAAGTTTTAAAAAATGCCTTTTTTATTTTTGCATGCAACCTTGTAAATTATAATTTTTGGAAAATCTTTTTTGCACATCATTTAGTAAACCAATGCTTCTAATTGCTTACAAAACATCAGGTCGTTTGGTACAATTGTAAAAAAGTGGTTCTGTTTTAAAGGGCGTGCGACGTACGAATACTTATGTGACTGACTGTACATACATTGCATATGTATTATGAAGAGCTTCAATGAAAAAATTCTATCGTACTCTACAAGTTTACTATGCAGGGTGGTCCAGTACATATTAACACATTGTTATCTATGCTGTTCTTGAAAATATGAAAAAACTTTATGAATCAATGTTTTTCATTATAAAGAGGGCTACAATATGGCAATAAAAGGTTTTTTTGTAGATGTAAGAGTTCCGGAGATTTCAAGATCATTTTTTTAGATACAAACATGTATTTTTTTCTATGCACTGTTCATGCAGCTCGCCATTCTCTATAAAAAAAGGTATGAACTATGTCTGTCGAAAAATTCTTAATTTAAGAGGTATTTCAACTTTAATTTTGTTGAATTCTGTCAATTTAATTTATCATATTTTCGTGTTTGTCAATCAAAAGAATTTTAACTTGAAAATTCAAAGATACAATAAAGATTTGTACATTGGTTTATTCAATAACATGAAAGGTTACCTGAAAAATGGCAAAAAGTAACAGAACAGAATGGAACATATGTTATTAAATAAATCTATGAATAAGTATAAACAAGTTAAATAGTTGTGTGTGCATGAATGTTTCGTATACAGGATGATAAAAAGAAGGTCCAATACTTATAGGTCTTACAGTACTTTTCACCGCGAAGAGTGAAAAATGTCTAATCAACATAGATCCTAAAAGCAATTCTTTCCCTGTAAAATTAGTAGTAAAATAAGTAGTTATTTATGGCAAAACTGAGTAGGTGAAACATAAAGTAGGAGAAGCATCAGATGAATTTAATATTACTGGTACATTGTTTACAATCTATCAAAATTGTCAAGAGAAGGAATCAATTTTTATGTAGCTCGATAGACAATTTTTATTTTGCAACACATTGCATGCATGAATACACTTCATAAACATGATTGAAGATTTGTATACGACTAGTGTTTATAACCTTGTGTTTACGTGACCTCTTGTGTTTACAACTTTGAACTAATACGTCCATCTTCTCTGTATCGGAAGCGACGTAATATGAGAATGTTATCGGAACGCTAATAAACAATAAAACTTGATTTTACAGGAAAAAGATTGCTTTTAAGACCCGTGTTAATTAGCCCTTAGCACTCGAATGGTAACTCTGAGAGAGGCGCCACTAAAAATTGCTGTACCAATATTCAAAATATTGTTTACATTATTAACACTAAACCTACCACGATGGGTCAAATGACTCATTTTAGATTTTTTATTTGACAATTATTGAGATTGTAAAGGTGTTTTCATGGGAATTGATTGAATATATTTTCTGACTCGCACAAAATCGCACAAAATATAAATAAATTTAATCTTATTATTGTTATAATACCATACACATTAGTCACTTTTGATCATCGGTAGGTTTAGTGTTAAATATGTCGGTATCTAATCACTTACTGAACATTTAGGTATTGTATGAGGTATTATACCAATTCCCCATATGTATAAAATTTTTAAAACTGTAGGGAATAGAAATATTCTAGGTCGGAAGAAACGTTTAATTAAAATAGCTCCGAGTGCAAAGAGTTAAATCAAAATATCTAAAACAGGAAGGCCTATTATGAAGAAACCCAAAAGGGTTTTCTTGTACCACATGAGCATTACCCCTTGCCTTCCTCTTGAAAAATGGAAAAATTAAAGAAATTAATCAATTCCAAGGTTGCTCACAATAAAACCTTGGTGGAGCAACCATTACAAATTGTGAGTATATTTAGAAACACGAAAAAAAATCAATTTGGAATATAACATGTTTTATATATATTTAAATATACATATATTTAAATGTTGGCAGATTTTCGTTGGGCCAATGTAGTATTGTCATTGTAAATTTCATGTTAATTAACCGACTATAATAACTAGACCTAATTTTAGAGAGATGTAATTTTAAACAGTGAAAACATTAGAAGAATTTAACAATACTACCACATTATTTACGACCTATTGTATTAAATATATTAAGGAAAAACATAAATGTCTATTTCACTCCAATTTGTTGCAATTGAAGTATAATATTTTTATTTTACATAAAGATCCGCAGTCTAATAATAACTATAGACCCAATGTTGGATATTTGTTGGCAGAATGACACAATTTTTCGTCGTAGGCTGTATGTTGGAGATTTGTAGGCAAAACCACTACCCATATCCCAACTAACTCCCAACCGTTGGCCACCGTTGGCCAACCATAAATGCTACTAGGACTTCGTCTCCACCGGTATACTAATAAAGTAGAACGTAGCGGCCGCGGAATGGGAATTGGGTTATGAGTACGAAAGTACGACGGCAAGGGTTCTTGAACGGCTCGAAAGTATCGAAGCGTCTCGTTGGAAAAAAAAAGGTTTTTTCAGATCGCCGCTCCGCCATCGGAAGTTCCCTCTTTTTTCCCCTCTCTCGTTCCTCTCTTCCCGCCGAACCATCCAGGGAAAATGCTTCGCGAGCCCCGGCTTGGAAAAATGTAGAGCACGTTGACGTTGGAGCAAGGGAGCAGACGAGAGGATATCGAACCGGCAAGTCCAGAGGCGGAGTTGCCCCGCCAGGTTTCCATGGAAACGTGACACTCTCTTTCGGGCTTTTCGAGCTTTTCGAGCTGTTCAAGCTTTTCGAGCTTACTATGCTCACTCTCTTTCCCCCGTTTTTTTTGCACCCTCCGCTCTCCGCATCGGCACCATGGATCACCGTACGATCGGCCTCGCCTCCGAGAACGATATTTCTCGTTATTTTTCTCAAGCCGAAGGGAAAAATTATTTGATTTCCCCAAAAACTGATATTGCGGCCTGGCTAGTTTCTATTCCCGAGTTTTATTTCACAGCGATTCCGTTCCTCTTCCGTGGATACCAATACCCTGGCTTTGCTTTTTAACTTGCGCCTCCGGTGTTGCCCGCTTCGACGCGTTGAATAAGAAACGCTTCGACTTAACGCCGTGCGAAGATGCGAATTCATAGACACGAAAAAACTGTCTCTCTTCTTTTAACACTAGAACTATCACACCAATCGAAATGATCGGTTTTACAATTTCATTTTTAAAATCTTACTTCATGTTACATTTTTATTCCGCAATGATGTGATGACTTTTGCAGCGGTAACTAAAGCTTATTTTTGTTTAACACTAAACCTACCACCACCGGTCAAAATGACCGGCTCCAGATTTTTTATTTTACAATTATTGAAATAATAAAAAGGATTTCATAAGGAATGGTTGTATAGATATCTTTAGTAGAGCACGTATTGCAATAGGGGTTGCACAAAGTCTAAATAAAATCAATCGTGTTATTTTTATAAGGGAACATGTACCAGTTACTTTTAAGGCTCGGTAGGTTTAGTGTTAAATAAAACATTTCAACGTATCAATTTATAAAAATACATGTTTAATATTATTCAATGATATAATTTCCATTATTTGTAACAATATGTTGCCATTTGCAGATAACCTGTCAATTTCCGTTTTCCAATGACTCGCTAGTTAACATGTGTTTTTGATTTACAAGCAAAATTACCTGCTTATTTAAAATACGACATAGCTTTCCCTCCAACCTAATATATTCATGCTAAAATCTTCCTATTTATTGGACAATGCTTCTCACCAAGAAATTCTAATTTTCAGATGCAGCAAAGATATCCCAAACATCTATTCATCAGAAAGAAACAAGTGTTTCCATACATATGTGGCTTACATTAACGGAGGACCGTGGAAAGAAATAAACAGTTTCAAAAGATATTTAATAATAAAATTAAAAATTTATATTTTATAATTGTTATAAATATATATGTATATATATATGTAATATGTATATATTATGTTATGAATTACTGTATATATTAGTGTTATATGCGCGATTGTATTGTATTGTACTATGTACCTAATCTATGTATGTGTTTGTAATATATGAAATTTTGATTAAATTAAAATTCAAATTAAATTTTAATGTTCTATAAACGTCCTGTAATTGTCCTTTTAACGTTCTGAATATGTTCAGCCATACGTCCCAGCCATACATCCCATGTATGTCCCAAAATAACGTCCGTATGTCCCAAATATGTCCCAGATATGTCTCATATGAGATTATAGACGAAGAATAATGAAAGTGAATTAGAAAATATTTTTAATGTACGTAAAAGAAGACGTGCTTGTGTGCCTTCAAGTTCTGAAGATGAAAATGAAAGTGTATAAGAGAGAGAGAGAGAGAGAGAGAGAGAGAGAGAGAGAGAAAGAGAGATCATCAAAATGAAATTGCCGCAGACGGAACCAGTTGAGAAAAAATAAAAGAAGGGTCTACTGCTGGAAGGTTATCACTACATAATATTTTCAGACATATTCGGCCCCATATTCCTTTTGTAAGATAGTAATAAATCAATAAATATAAAAATATTCTATTAGTACGTCTTTTTTAAAGATCAGTCATTTTGAAACTAATACACTGATGTCCTTAACCCTTAACTGGTATACTCGGGTCTCTCACGACCGTAACAAAATTTCTGCACACCAATTTTCGCTGTGTTGTACAATAATTGCAAAAATTAAGTTTATTCTTAACTTATTTAGATCATTTGGGCAGTGTGGTTTATCTCGTGATATTCGGAAAAACAAAAACGGTCAGGTATGCTATAATAATCGTGTTAGTAGTACAGAGTCTTCCATTAAGAAGTCTTATTTTAAATTATAGAGAAACGCTGTTTCATTACAATTTTACTAATCATGTGTCGCAGAGTGACAAGAAAGACAAAGAAGAAAAAGAAGAAGAAGAAGAAGAAGAAGCACTCTAATCTTCACAAATAACAAATAGGAAGACTTCTCTTAATGGAAGACCCTTTATGTAAAAGGATACTTGAAGTATTTGTATCTTAAATATGATATACAATAAAAAGCAATTGCCATTTTTGACCCACGCCGATATTTCACTAATACATATTGACACGGTGGTCCCAGCTTACTCTCACGGCTACCCACTGTCGCTAGATTAAGACTTGTCTCCCACTCTTCCTTATCCCTTCTACGACGCCATTCCCCCTTCCCCGACGGCGAGCATCCCCACACTTCTGCCATGGCTCGGTCACATGATGCATTTCATCTCTGTCGTGCACAGGTCACGATGTCACGTGACTACACCGGTAATGATAGGAGGAGGGGGGGGGGGGAGACTGTATTTTTCTCAATTTAAAAAATCTCAAGTTGTTTGAATCTCTTTTAACCCTTAGCACTCGAGTGATGACTGAGAGATAGAGAGAGAGAGAGAGAGAGAGAGAGAGAGAGACAGAGGTGCCACTAAAAATTGCCATTATTCAAAATATTGTTTACATTATTAAATATGTTGGTACCTAATCAATTACTAAACATTCATGAGTTATTATATGAGTATGAGTATGAGTTATTATATCGATCTTAAACCCATGAAATTTAAAAAATCATAGAGAATGGAAATATTCTAGGTCAAACAAATGTTTAATTTTCGAGTTAAAATAGCTCTGAGTGTAAAAGGTTAAAAATGCTGTCTGGTTTGAAAGGGAGTATGGTGTCTTTTTCGGGTGACTGTACACTGGATAAATATACATACTTATACAGTGAACCACGTAAGTATTTGAACGCACTTTAAAACAGTATAACTTTTTTATGATCGGACCAAACGACCTGACTTTTTTCGAGTAATTAGAAGAATTGATTTACCAAATGACATGCAAAAAAGATTTTCAAAAAATTTCAATTGCTAAGAATTACATCAGAAACTAAAAGAGGCTGTATACATTAGAGCCTGTAATGAAAATTTAAAATATACGTTTCGTTGATGTATGTTAGTTATACACATGCTGAAAATTTCATCGAAATCGGTTGACGCAGGAAAAAACGATAAGCATCGAAAGATGTAAGAATCTGTGAATTTTAAGGAGAAACTGACCAAAAGTCGCGAAAAACTATGATTTTCACCACATTTAACCACTTGTAGTTCTTGGGTATGTTAATCGATTTTGATGAAAATTTCAGCATGTGTATTACTAACATAGATCTACAAAACATATATTTTAAAGTTTCATTAAGGGCCCAAATAAAAAAGTTTTATGAAATGCTTTTTTTATTTTTGCATGCAACCTTGTAAATTATAATTTTTGGAAAATCTTTTTTGCAAATCATTTAGTAAATCAATGCTTCTAATTGCTTAGAAAACATCAGCTCGTTTGGTACAATTATAAGAAAGTTATACTGTTTTAAAATGCGTTCAAATACTTTCGTGGTTCACTGTATCTACATATAAGTGAGAATATGCCGGATCCACGAAACTGTTGAATCATATTACGAAAATGTCAGATTGGTTGAAAACAAAATATAGCTAGGTAAATATACGGTACGCATCCGAAGAGTCGCATGCCCCGCCATTACTGGTGCACAATCGAAAAATGTACTTCCATCGGGCACACATCTTGTTCTGTCCTTTCTAATGTAGTTCGTAGCTACTGGCTCGAGAGCATGTAGTACTCCTTCGCGTGTGAAATGTCCCTATGATTTGCTCTTCGCTCTTTCACCCTTTCTCTTTCTTTCATACTCCGCCCACCTATGTATCCGCGATGCCTCCGAACAGCACTGCCGCGCCGTTTGCGTACGTCAAAACAGCGTTTCTCAAACTTCTTTGCCTGCGTATCGCAACCAATACGGAAGTGTACTGTTCTTAACAGTAAAACTGCCAACAGTTAACCCTTTGCACTCGGAACTATTTTAAGGGGATAGAAATCCTCGCGTTTCCAGGATTACGGAAAGCGCGTTCTCATTTCTCGATAATGCAAAGATGGGGTTTTTAGCGCTAAAAAAGCGCTAGATAAAAGATCAATCTAGGCTGCGATCGCCCTCGAAAGTCTTATTTTTACGTTCACGAGGCGTAACTTGCATTATACAACGACAATTTATTCATGTCTTATCATCCCGCACCCTTGCAATCCTGGAAACGAGTCTACCCCCTTGACACGAAAACTAAACATTTCTTCTGACCTAAAATAATTCCATTCTATATGATTTTTTCCATTTTATGCATATTAAACTGATACAATTTAGTCGTACAATACTCAAATGTTTAGTATTTTATTTGATATAAAATAATTTAATAACGTAACAATTATTTTACATTACTGATATAGCAATATTTAATGATGCTTTAGGGTCGCCACTCTGAGTCGCCACAAAATAACTGGTCTTTAAAAAATACGTAATAATTTTTATATTTATTGATTTATACTATCTTACAAAAGGAATATGGGGCCGAATTTGTCCTTGAAAACATTATACATATAGTGGTAATCTTCCAGCAGTAGACCCTTTCTTTATTTTTTCCCAACTGGTTCCGTCTGCGGCAATTTCATTTTGAAATTTCATTTTCATCTTCTTTCGTGCCTTCTTTCATTTATCACCGGCATTTTTAAAAGAAATTCAAACAACTTGAGATTTTTTAACCGTATGCTATGCCAGAGTCATTCCTAACCCGGAGAAATTGAGAAAAATACTGTGTATCTGTGTAGTCACGTGACATCGTGACACATGCACGTAAGTTGTGAGGAAATAAATACAAATTTCATATTATTAACATCTACATTAAAATTTAACTTTTTCCAAATTATAATCGACAAAATGATTTAGCCATATTTAAAATAATAAGAGCATAGTAATATTGAACGAATAATAAAATCAAGTATATATTACAGTTACAGTTTCTGTAAATATTTATACAGAATGAGATACGGCGACGATTTCCCTTTTCCCTCTAGGTACAATTTAGCTTCGTGGTACTGCGACTTCCCAACGGACTATAGCAGTTTGCCCACATCCGTCATCTGTTAGATGAAGTAATCTTGGAACACGGCATATTATCTCAAGCCGGGTCTATGATGCGGACCTCGTACTTACGCTTAGATTCTGGCGGAAACGATCGACATAGGAGCTCGGCGTCACCACATTGCACCATTGACACTTTCGGTTCTAGCCGAATTATTGGCTAAAGTGTATGACGTCACGGCCGAACCATTGGCTGCGAGCGAGGACCCCTTTCCCCCGTGGGACTACTTGTGAGTAGACAGCGGATCTTTATGCTGATATAATATGTGCAAACATGTAAAATATATGTAAAAGATTTATTTGTTGTAATTTAAACTACAATACGTGACAATAGGTTTTTCTAGATTATCACTTGTAAAATTGTGCCTCTTATCGGTTAAATCTTATTGTTTGCAAGCTAGCAAATGAGGCTGCGTTTTTTCATTTTCAGAAAGTTTGCCTACTATTAAATTTGCAATATATCAACCCGTTACATCCGTTGTTTCGGATCCTCGGACATCCAGACATCATTGTCATTAATATCTTTCCGAATGTTTTCAATAGCTACATTATAGCATTCGTCCAAACAATGTTTGCGTCGACTCATTTGGAATATCTTAATTTGTGTATTTTTCAAGAAAATTCCTACACAGCTACCATAGCTTCATACAAATCAATATCAAAATTATTTATCACTGTTCAGTGCCTACCCACTCCACTGATCTTCTGTCCTTCTGTATGTATGTTCGGCTCTCTATTGAAGTCTCGCTCGGCGCGCTCGGCGCAGTAGACGCAGTCAGAAATCAGAAATAGTGTCAGGGTACGATCACTGTCCGTGCAAAACACGCCTGTTGGACAATAAAGGGGCGTTTACTGTAGTAACCATACGTTTATTATGATGTTCAACATTTTTTTTATGCACACCGGTATATCTAAATATTGTTTTATTTGCGATTTTCTGTCGCACCGAATCTGCTTATCGCGTACTTTGCAGAAGACATCCTCTCCCTTTATAATAATGCAGTTGTCTTCTAGTAGAGCAATCTAGCTCGACGCCATTACACATTTGGAACTTTTCGATTTAGGCATCTTCTTAATATCTTTATTCTTAATTGCGAATATTTCACTGTTAATACCACTGATCGACTCGTGTAAATGATTGCGAGTTGTTGACATTTCTTATGGTACGATATCGAGGTATACGACAAGACAATCCACTAACAAAACGAATGCAATATCAAACTAAGACGAAATAACGGGTATCCCAACAAACTGATCGATCTATTATTAGGTTTATCTATCTCGGTTGTTCTCGTTTCGTAGACTATCAGCCAAATATGTACATATGTAAAATCTATGCGTTTATGCAAGACATATGTACATACTTACGCAGAACATGTGCAATATGCAAAATAAAAAATATATTTTTCGAATCACCTAACCATAACATAAATTTCTGTCCATCCGCCGTCTGTTTGTGAGGTACGGAGAGTACTTGCCTTGGACACGTGGGATGTTGTTCGAACAACTGCTAATTAATATTGTGGCGAATAGATTCTAAAATAAATTAGACCTTGTTACTGAGACATCTGTGAATTTGCAATACAATTACGGCATAAATTTCAATGTAAAGGGGACCTCATAAATTTTTTCGTTTAATACCAATAATAATTTTGTTAATAATTGATAAATAATTTTTTTGAATGAAATACTTTCTGAACGATGTATTACAGCCAGTGATCGTAGCATGTTTAACCGTCGACTTTAGAGGCAGAAATGTAGTTTGAGAGACACTGGGCTGAAACACATCCATATACACCTATCTGTTTCTACGGGAACGTCCGCGAGTATTTGTAAAGTGAGCAAGAAAGAGCATGAATGACATATGCGGAACGTAGCCACCTCTATATTTTACTTGAAGCTATTCGAGAGAATTTACGAGGTACACCCGATACTCTCTTTCTCTCTGTCTTCTCGCCTGCCCCGTCTACCCTTTTATCCATACATCTATCTTCTCACCATCTTCCTCGATTCTCTTGCCTTTTGCGGGAACCTTCTCCCACCCCTTTCCACGGGACACGCACCGGGACAAAGTTGTATAAGATCTAACTTCCTCCGCGGTGTTTGCTCGTCTCCTCCATTTTAGTATTTTTTATCGCTCACTTCAAAAATGCTCACACGTTCTTGCAAAGAAATCTTATCGCTCGACAAATCGGAGATAGTGCTACTTGTGCGTGCGCTTCGTACGCGCAAATTTCTCAATACATAATTTATTTTTGAAATATTTATGCGGAGATCTGTATCTCTTTTTTCATTATTTTATTTGTTTTAAATTGTTATTTAACCTAATTTAGAGGAATTTTAATAATAAATTAATTTTAAACTTAATTTAAGTAGAATTTTCACGTTTAAGTTAATTTTAAAAGAATTGAAAAATCTAATGTCGAGGAATTCTAATAATAAATTAATTAGAATTCTAATAGTAAATTAATTTTAAACTTAATTTGACAAGAATTTTCAAGTTAAAGATAATTTCAAAAGAATTGAAAAATTTGAGAGGGATTTTCAAGTTTAAATTAATTTTATTATGTAAATTATTTTACTTAAATTGTGTTACATATACTTATGTAGAAGGTAATAACCTTAGTATATTATAATTACTAAACTACGGATCTCCATGCAAAATAAAATTTTTATTCATCGATTTCAATGTATTAGAATTTTTATATGTATGTTAGGAAGATGTTAGAAACATAAAAACTATTTGTTTAGTTCATAATAGAGAAAGAATTTTTTAGTACCAGTGAACGGAATGAATAATTCGAAATGGATTAGTCGATTCAACGAGTCCCATTAAATTAACTCTGAGGAAAATCCGATTTAATGCGGAGGAAAGCTCAAGGCAAATTCTTCTGTGGTGTTTTCAATATTAACGACCGAATTAATGGGGAATGATTGAACAACGTGCAATCTAGTTTCACGGATTATTTGACGTTAACAAAATCAGCGAGATAACCCGCCGAAAAGAAAGAATCCTTTTGCCTCGAGCTATGCCTTTAATCTGTTTCTGCGGCTTAATTATGAGGAAATTATAGAAGGAATACTGATTATAATCTCATAGCAAATTCACAAAAGGGGCAATCAAATTTGAGGGGTAGATATTTTTGTAACTTTACGTATCTATGTACGTATTATTTCACATCTAATGATAAATATGATATATGATTTTAATTAAATTGATGTTCGAATTATAAATTGAATTACGTTTCTGAAATATATATTTATATAATCACTTTATTGTTTCCCTCAGGGTTACAATCTTTACAGTTCCCATTCCCCTTCCCCTTTTCTCCGCATTTCCCCCTAACTTAAATCTATTTTATATCCTAACGCTTAACTATCCTTAAATCTACTTATAACTAGATTGCGGATCTTAATGCATTTATGGCTTATGAAAATGTTCAAAAAAGGCTAGACTATAAAATTCAATAGAGTCTTGTACAACTTTCATTTGTTTTGAATCTACAAAGGCTGTTTCCACATTAAGGGTAGCGTCTACTCCAGCAGACGACAGTCGCGCGTGAATGTGCGTGGGTGCACACAGCGCTAGACCACGTATACATACGCGAGGATTGCAAGGGTCCGGGATTTCACCTCTGATATCTCAATAATGCAAAAACAGGATTTCTTAGTAGTCAAAATCGTTAGATGAAAGATCAATCTAGAATGCTATTTGTCTCAAAAGTCCTATTTTTACGTTTACGCGGCGTAATTGTCATTATTCGGCTGCATATCGCGGAGCCGCGAGAAGCAATGTGACAGGCGATAGTGCTGTCGCCTATCGTGGCAAATAATGTGGCGAATAATGACAATTACGCCAATTACGCCTTTTGAGCCAAATAGCACCCTAGATTGATCTTTCATCTAGCGATTTTGACTACTAAGAAATCCTGTTTTTGCATTATTGAGATATCAGAGGTGAAATCCCGAAATGCCTTGCAATGCTCGCGTACGTATACGTGGTCTAGCGGTGTGTGCACTCACACACAGTCACGCGCGACTATCATTTCGTCAAAAATATGATTTTAATTCATACCACTTTCTTAAAATTTCTCGACAAAAATTGGAAAATCCATAAAGATCCGCAGTCTACTTATATATGTATAACTATATACACATACAATTAAACTTAAAGATTACTAAATTAAATCTAAATGTCCAATCTCCTCAATTCACAGACACACACACACACACGCACGCACGCAAATACACACACCCTTCCCTAACCATAGACTCTTATATAAATAGTTATACTTTATTCTCTTACTAGAGCTATTACGTATAGAATTTAGAAATACTACACACAATCGTATTGATTTGATTAAATACAGAAAAAGTTGATATTTTTATTCAGATATATTTCGTTTAACACTAAACCTACCATCACCGGTCAAAATGACCTGTTCCAGACTTTTTATTTTACGATTATTAATATAATAAAAATAATTTCATAAGAAATGATTGTATAGATATCTTTAGTGGAGACAATATTACAATAGGAGCTGCACAAAGTCTAAATAAAAACAGTCTTGTCATTTTTATAAGGGAACATGTACCACTTACTTTTAAGGCTTGGTAGGTTTAGTGTTAAGATGATTATATCAATAATTCTAGCATAATGTTAGACTTTCTTAAACTACCATGTGTGTCCGAGTCGATTGATTTAATGTGTTTACATAAATATTAGTATGTTGAAATACTGAAATATCGAAGTGAATTTCAACGGCGCTGTGGCTTAGTTGGTTAAAGCGCCTGTCTAGTAAACAGGAGATCGAGGGTTCGAATCCCTCCAGTGCCTGCTTTCGAAACAGAAAGTAAATTCGATTATTTTTTTCGCCCGATTCTCATTTTTATAATAGAAAATCTACAAGCTTCCATAGAATTTTAAACTCTTTAATATTTATGAATGATGATACAATGTGCTTGAATGCATTCGTCCAAGGTATCTACTGGAAACAGTTCGAAACATTCTTCTTCTTATAGAAAAGGATATTTTATGAAACAGACATAATAAAGTTATGCGTATACTTAATAACCATAATAGGCTTTAGCATTCATAGCATAATAACATAATTCTGAAATATCATCTTAGGTAGTGCAATTGCTTGTGACGATTGTTTCATATTTTCAATGAAAAGAATCAGTTCGTTAACAAATTATAGTTATAATTACATAGGTTACTATCTAAAATTGATTTCTGCAAATTAGAATTATACTGGACAGCGGATCTTTATGCAAAATAAAAAGTTTCTACTTGATTTTCAATCAACTGAAGTGAAATAAAAATTTATTTTCTTTTTTAGTATGTTTAATAGGTCGAAAATAATATAACAGTATTTCTAAATTCTTCTAATGTTTTCACTGTTTCGAATTACATCTACTCATTTTTGTCATGATCCGCTGTCTAATAATTACAAAAGATGACAAATATGTGTAGGTTGTGACGTTGTCCCTTTCCGAGCGATTGTAAAGTCGTTCGAAAACGGTCAACCCCGGGAATTTACAGGCGCTGAGACCGGGCCGTGCGCGGCCATGCAAGCACGGTCCTCCCGGGACAAAGGATTTGTTCTCCTCGGACAAGCCGAGCCCGGGTATCGAACCTCCTCGAAACGCGAACGAAAATATGCGACTCGAACGGCCAGGTATTCGAACATAGGGGATAACAGGGGACAGCCCTCATGGCAGGGCGGATCTCGCAGGTCGGAAATGACAAAGTCGTGATGGGCTCGATCTAATTTATTAGTCGTCAAAAATAAAATTACAGGTGGGCGGCCATGTGGTAGCGACCCGGGAGCCCGCGCTCCTAGTACACTTTTACGGAAGATGATCGTTCGGATGGACGGAGCGCGTTAGTCATTAATTCTTTCTTCGCGAGAATACGGTACTACGGTATCGTTCGAGTCCCTTTCGGGATGAGATTTCGCGAAACGCAGGTGACCGGCGCACGTTATCTTCGACCATCGCGATCGCCTCGAACAAGAACAATCCATCGCGCGAGGTGAATAATCCACGGCCGTACGCGCGCGAAGGACACGTAGACCGCCGCAGCTTCGCAGACGAATTCGTTCACGCTTCCTAATCGAGCTCCGCGTTACAATGATACGACAACGAGCTGATTCAATTCCGACGCGACTCCTGAGGAAGACTTCCGATTTCCGAATTACGGGAACTACTCTCACGTAACTCAAAGCGTCTGCGAGATCAACGTTTCGAGGACGAGATGCACACGTTCCGTCCTCGCATCAAAATTACGAGCCAGCCGTGAAAACGAGAACAACGGATCGACTTACCCCTGGTCAATTCTGTCGCCTCTGGACTCGTTCCTCCGGGAACGGGCCTTATTCGAGAACCACCCGCGACGCGGAACGAACGACTTGCGAGAATCGAGATCGCAAGAACAAAAAGGCGAGATCAAAAGGTGTCTCGTTTACGAGAGCTAGCGCGACAGTCATTCCTCGATCCGCATCGACGGAACGCATCGATTCCAGTTCCACCTATTCGCACTGCCGAATTGGCGCGCCTCGCAGGATCGTGCGCATGCAATAGATGGCATTAGGCGCGACGTTCGTTTTCGGAAGATTTTCCTTCGGGAGCGCTTTCGTCTGCGGGTGGTTTTCGGGATCGCTAAAGGTCGGTCCGGTCCACGCGTAATACGGTTGTTTGACCGTTTCCGTCGCAAAACTTGCAACGTCACAAGGTATACAGGGTGTCTTACTTAACTGTCGCCACGATTTTTCGGGCACTTCCGGTAGCCAGATAAAAAATATTTGGAACAAAATGGAATCAATGATGCGAAGTCAATGACATGAATTCGTTGAATATTATTTTATTCCGTTGTTTGGTTAATAACTTGCTTTTGGTGTTTCTTCGTGGTATATAAATGTTATACTGTAGTCATCTTGAATAAATCACTATGATTTACTTTATCAGTCTGCGAATACAATTTTTGGACCAACCAGTATTAACCATCTCAATTCATTGATTTCACATTGATCTCTCGAAAGAAATATTGACAATTCAAGCTTGCCATACTGTTAAGGATTTTTTTAATTCAAGGTCACGTCAAGGTCATAGTATACTAGACCGTTGAACTAAAAATACGTAGTTAATACGTAGTTACAATATAAAATACTATAAAAATTCCGTAGAGCCATTTAAAAAAAAGAAGGTGACCTTCATTTTTCGTGAACAAATTTCTTTTTTGAATTTTTTTCTATTTCATTTTGTAGCACACGAAAAACTAATTAATTTTGTTTCAAACATTTCTTCATCTGGCTACCACCGGAAGCGTCCGACAAAGCGTGGCGACATTTTTGTGGGACAGCCTCTGTACATATGTATAACGCATGGAATAGATACAGGCCGGAATTTATATTCGGACGCTCTAAAAAAGACGATAACTTTTTTAATATTGTACTATACGATTTGAACTTTTTTGGGAAGTTAGAGCAATTAGTTTACTACAGGATGAGAAAAGAAATTTTTTCAAAAATTGCAATAGATCGAAATTGTAGAAAAAATACTAAAAGTTGCATTTTACAATTTTTTTATGTCGGCCTGTATTGAAAATTTAAAAAATACGTTTCGTAGATCTGTGTGAATTAAACATATTCTGTAAATTTCGTCAAAATCGTTCGACGTTGCAATGAGCTACAAACGTTTAAAGATGGTAAAAATGGCAGATTTTCACGATTTTCGGCTTCTAACTCCAATAAATCTAAGGATTCTTACATCCTTCAGTGCCTGTCGTTTTTACCCGCATCAACCGATTTCGATGAAACTTTCACAGTGCATATAATTGAAACAAATCTACAAAACGTATTTTTTAAATTTTCGATATAGGCCCACATAAAAAAATTGCAAAATGCAACTTTTAGTATTTTTTCTATAATTCCGATCAATTGCAATTTTTGAAAAAATTTCTTTTCACATCTTGTAGTAAACTAATTGCTCTAACTTCCTAAAAAAAGTTCAAATCGTATAGTACAATATTAAAAAAGTTATCGTCTTTTTTAGAGCGTCCGAATATTAATTCCGGCCATTTGCGTTCATTTGCCAATCAAATATTACAGAAATTACAGAAGTTATACTAATCACTTTTTGTCTGGTTACTATGAAACAACAAGAACGCTGAACATTCAACATTCCATTTGATCGCAAATATGCCCAGTGATATTTGCAAATGGATAAATAATTTGACCTTACTTTTTAAAAACTTGTTTTAAAATCATGTAAATTTAATGCACGTACACATTAATTTATTTACTAGTTCGGTCGTACAAAATGGAGTGAATGTGGTTGAAAATTTGGCAAGGATTTATCAAAATGCAATGTAAACTTTTTAATTGTTGAAGCAGAACACTTTCAACGGGCCTAACGCGAGTGCCACGGAGTCTGGCGGAACTTTGAGCAAGTTTTATCAGCCGTTATCTTTTATCTCGGTACTTCGCCAACTTTTGAAACCTCTGCCAGCGGGTCAGCATTTTTAACCCGCAAGACATAAAGTTAAATATTCACTTCATGAAAGTGCCGTAAAGGGGCACAGTTTTCTTTTCTTAGTGGCTCGCCTGGTCGGAACGACGACGAGGAATTCATTCGCTCCCCACGCGAAAATACGCTGAGCTCCGATTCTCCGTAATTTGCAAATTCCATTCATATAAATACAATCATTACATTTATATTCCCATCTACATTTAATTTACAACATTTTAGGAAGTCTATAACATCTATGGTACACATTTCCATATTTTGCTTCCTTGCAAAGATATTTTAGCATCTACATTTAATTTACAACATTTTCAGGAAGTCTAGAACATCTACACATTTCCATAGTTTGCTTTTTACATAGTAAGTACAATGTTCAAATTATTATAAAATATGTATCGCCTTCTTTTGAAAATATTACCACTAAACCACTAAACTAAATTTTTATGGAAAATAAAAATTGTCTGTATTAATCGTAATTGGCAGGAGATATATTTATTTTTGTTCTTGAAAACATTTTGGAATTGCAAATAATACAACACTTCAAAATTTTTTTTAGTGTTTTTACTGTTTTTAATTCAATCTACACATTCTTATTATAAACGCATAAAGTCAAAACATACATTCAAAGTATGGAAGATGAAAAATAAATATAATGATTTTTTATATGTAAATTAGTTGAATGCTTAAATAGTAACCGCAATAGTAGCTCGCTGGTACACAAAAAGAAAATTTTGGTGGAAACAAATTTTATCTGGCTTGTTGGAATCATTCTCTCTCTAGGTATTAAAAACATGTTGGTGAACTTGCAGAAAAAGTTCCCTGACTTCGGATTCCAATGGCCTTGAAATCTGCGGTAAAAGTCACCATTCTGAACAATATTTCCCATTAAAGTTTATGTCGGTCGGTTTACGAGATATTCGCAAAAATCGTTCCTGTAGTTCACCAACTTGAAGTGTTGTTCAGAATGGTGACCTTGACTACATACATCAAGGTCATTGAACTTGGAGAGGAGGTACATATAGAAAATGGATATCTCGTCAACTAAAGCTGACCTACAAAAACTTTAGCCGTTGTGTAGTCAATCGGATACCCGGGTAGCCTTTTCCATATTTCCTTCAATAATCTGTAATGTTCCTGACAAAATATTGCAAAACCGTTCTGGATCCCCATTCTTTCTACATTTTTACGTCGATTAACGTTTTGTGAAAAAAATTTGTGTAAAATATTTTGAGTAATTAACTAATTAAGCTTCAAACTTGTATATACGCATGTTGTACAACCGGGGTACCGGGGTATATTAAATTATAATAATTAATTAATAATATGACAATTTTTACATATTGTAATTGTGTGTGCGTGTTCATCGCAAACTGGTTTCATGCACTTTTGGCAACTGTTTTTGTTTTTCTGCATCTTTTATTAGGTTCTGCGTAGCATATATGGCATGCTTCTAGAACTTTCCTTCTACCACTTGCATCTAACAACAATGGCGCCGGTTGTGCAGAACTAGTCGATGCAATGTTTCTTGAATGTGATGTTACTAGCATAATGTATATAGCTAATTTTTATGACAAATGTCGCATTATTTGAATATTTGATGCTCGATTTTGAATTCTTAGAATACATAGTTCTTCTCCTAATTGACGTAAAAATATTCGGCGATCATTCGTTCTTTTACGCAACATGCTATTGTTTGATACGTATATAAGAGCGGTAATATCAATTACGTTATTAAAAAATGATGGTGGCCATCTGATAGTTCGTCTTTTTGTTGTATATCTTCCCAGTATTTGATCCATCGTGTCAACGCCAGATTTTGTTTGATTATAGAAATCAACAATTTCGGATTTTCTTTTTGATCCAGAAACAGAATTGCCAGTACGCATTGTTGACAATCATACGACGCTTTTATCCTTCTTCTGTACATACGAACAAAGTGTAATATTTTAATTATATAAACTACAATATAATATTTTGTTTATATAAACGAGATAAGGGACCCTTCATTGCCGCCTCAAAAACAGTCGTCGACACGCGACGTAGAGAAAGAAAGTCGAACGAACGAATAAGAGTTATGCGCTTTATCATGGAATTGGGTGTCTCAAAATTCCTTCAACATCCGGAAAAATGGGAGGTTCCTGAGATCATTTGAAGCGACATTTTCCTTTGCAAAAATGGCGTCCGCGGCTTTGTTAAGGAGTTATTAACGAAAAACACGGACCAATTAGAACGCGACCTAGACGCGTGTCGGCGCACAGTGGTTAAAATATTAAATAGGAACGTCAGGGAATCGCATCAAAGAGAAGCAATTTTTCTTGTGAAAAATACTCCTCATAAAATGTCCAACTTTCAATGTTTATTACAACTATAATATTTATTAAATTGTACTATTTTCTTCATTTCCGAGGTCTATGGACATTTGGGAAGCAATGTTCATATATTAGATATCGATACGAGAAAGTTCATTTTTGGGGAAAAAGGCACACGATTTTTCAATCCGGACCACTGTGCGGCGCGGCGCATCAATTGTCAACTGGATCTCAGGAATGATCTCAGGAACCTCCCATTTCCGGATGTTGAAGGAATTTTGAAACAGCCTGTATTGTAATTTCAAATAATTTTTCGCCAAAATCTTTTAAAACAATGTTTGGTATATTATAGGAAGGGATCATTAACCACTTCGTTCTCACGGACGTGTTATGTCGCGACGTCGATACTGTTCGTATAAGTTCACAGACGAGTTATGACGCGACGCCGATACTGTTTGTACAGATCACAGACGAGTTATCACGCGACGCAATGCCGCTTGCGCGGTGCCACGGACGTGTTATCCCGCGACGCAATACCGTTCGGGTAATGTCACTGATGTGTAAACACGCGGCTTTTCTTTGCTCCGTCTGAGGACACTGCTAATCTATACCGTTTCAATCAGTTCCTGTTTAACTGTTCACGGGAGTAGACCATTATGCCACGAATTAGAAATCGTATCATAAGTGATAGCGATAGTGATACGGAAAGTGATTTAAACAGGAACTGATTGAAACGGTATAGAAATTAGCGGTGTCCACAGACGGAGCAAAGAAAAGACGCGTGTTTACACATCAGTGACATTACCCGAACGGTATTGCGGGATAACACGTCCGTGGCACCGCGCAAGCATCATTGCGTCGCGTGATAACTCGTCTGTGACCTTATACGAACGGTATCGACTTCACGACATAACACGTCCGTGAGAACGAAGTGGTTAAGAGTATCGATAATGAATATCAGTAAAATTTGTCGCTACATATCACATACAGTGGCCGGAATTAATATTCAAATTTTCAATATAGGTCCACATAAAAAAGTTGTAAAATGCAACTTTCAGTACTTTTTTTACAATTCCGATCCATTGCAATCTTGGAAAAAATTTCTTTTCACATCCTGTAGTAAACTAATTGCTCTAACTTCCCAAAAAAAGTTCAAATCGTATAGTACAATATTTAAAAAGTTATCGTCTTTTTTAGAGCGTCCGAATATTAATTCCGGCCACTGTATATCGGAATAGAACGCCTGGGGTACCCGGGAACCCTGGTTGTCCAACAACAGTGAACATTCTGGTCGACTACACAAGGGTTAAAGGGAAATGTTGCTCAGAATGGCGACCTTGACAACATATTTCAAGGTCGTTGGAATCTGAGTGGCCCTTTTCTGCAAGTTCACCAACACGTTAACACAGAAAACGCCGAACAAACGCGCAAAAATCGACATTTTGGTCCGAATAATATCCAAAAGTTTGTGAAGATTGCAGAATGAGAATGTTACGTTGTAACATTCAATCAAAATGATACAATCGAATATCCGGTAGGTCCGGTATCGAGACAAGTTATGTACTTGCAGGAACATGAACAAACCAATTAGCTGGTTAAGCGGCCAAACCCCCATGAAATTCAATTGTCTTCACCCCATGCGTCTCTGGCTAACCACCCTTATATTTTCATCCTTCTCCTCGAGCACTCGAGCAGCCGTGCCGGAACTCTAACGGCCGTGCAGGCTCGCTATTAGGGTGTCAATTAAATTAGATCACCAGCCGACTTGGGGTGGCTTAACTGATAGAATGTCACATATATATACCCGTATACGCTCCTCCTCACGAAAAATAGGTTAGCCGGGAGGCATATCAACTGATTTCAAAACAGATATAAATATAATACATATATGTATGTTTCGAAATAAATCCTAATCAAATTTTCATACGACTACAAATCGAGTTTTTTGATCGAATATATTTGTAATTTATATGAATGTTGTGTGGAGTAAATTAAGTAAATCTTACAATAATACAATATGAAATTTTATGAACTTTTTAGTTTAGCCTCTAATGTACTCTGGATCTATTCTTCAACATTCAATTGTAAACATAAGAATTCACACGACTATTCGAAGTTTAATTTCGAAGTTTTAATTTCATCTACATTTTATTAGTAAATTAGTTATTAATTATTGATAATTAGTTATTAGTAGACTGCGGATCTTTATGCAAAATAAAAATGTTTTGCATTGATTGTGAGAAGCTGGAATAACATAAAAATTGATTTTATCCCTTAACGACTTTGTTACATTAAAAGCAACATTACAATATTCTTGAATTTTTAAAATCATTTACTGTTTTATAAAATCCGCAGTCTAGGTATTAGTTATTGATAATTAGTTATTAATAAATTGTGTATCTCTATGCAAACTTACAGTATTTTCTATACTAATTTGTAATATCAAATGCTACGCAGATATTTGTCCTTCCAAGAACTTCATTTTTATATTGAAACACGACAAAAACAATCTACTGAAATATTGTCCCTGAATTGTTATACCGGGTGTCGGAAAAGTGTTGTACTTTCGCTGTAGCCGCACATTGATTGGCCTGTTTTTCGTGTTTTTCGTTAATAACTACCTAACAAAGCCGCAGCGAATATTTTCACAAAGGAAAAGGTTTTGCTTCAATTGACACCAGGTATCACCCCTTCCAAGGAAGTTCAACATTTTTGGGACCCCTGAGTAAACAATTACATAACACAGATCTTTCTTACTGGAACATAACCTCGAAAGAATAAAATAATATGTTTAAATTGTGCTTTTATTTAATCACCGATAATTGTTTATATGCTTATACTTATCTCTTTTCGGTATGTACACTGCCGGCAAAGTTTGAGACCACTCTATATTTTATTACATTTTACAACATAAGTACTGGAAAATGGCTTTAACGGTTCTATAATGTTTTCCTGGGTTTAGAGAGAGATAGTAGGAATTAGTTTACGTGTGTGTAAGTAATATAACAAAGCAATTTTTTTATGAAAACCCTTTATCATATAATAATACAATTCTACATGATAAGTATACTTACAAATATATGCGTAGTTGATTAATTTCATTATTTGAATAAATTGATTAAGTACAATTTGATTAAGTACGATTATGGTAATATTGGATAGCGATTGATATGTGTGCAGCATTGAGATTCAGCAATCCAGAAACAATGGTCTGCAAACTTTTATATCGCACATTTCTTTTTGCCTCCAGTAAACTTTTCTCCTTCGCGTTATCTTTAGTCAGCAGAATTCTGAATTGGTTACAATCTTGGATTCCCTCTGAACAAAGAGACTCACGCAGATCGTAAGGAAACGAGAGAAGATTAAATTAGCGTTGTGCACACGAGAATTTCTTTGATGAAAACATAATTTCTCATTGCCGCGATGCATTACCAAATCGATCAATGCTTGGTAAACATTTCTCTGATTAGCAAAGATTTCTCTGGTTTGCATTTAAATGCAAAGAACTCCAGCAATAACATACTATCAATAATATAAACATTCTTCTGCCGTATTATTAATATTTTCAACCAATTCATTTTATCTTCATTCAATATTTTAACTTTAATATTTTTTAGAGGACTTTTAGAGATATTTTCCTGAAAATAGTGAAATCTTATAGTGTTCCTTTTACATTATTATTTGCAAATTAGATATTTCATTGCTGAAGATTACTGAATAAAATATGCTAACAATTTCAATCGTGAACAAGAAAGTACTTCTAGTAAAATAAGCTCATAGCTTCTTTTGGAATTTAAAAAAATGTTATGTATAAGAATACTTATACATAGACCAGGCATAGATATAGGATATGCATAAGGACGCAGTGTCCCAGGATAACGGAGTATGTGGTGCCCACAACAGACAATCAAGACAAACAAGGATGTGTCCGGTCACAGTATTACATATTATTATTATATTGTTGTAATGTTTAAACTAAATGTATTTATATATATACAGGGTGTCCCGGGTTTTTCCGGCCAAACTAAGGGAGCATATTCTACAAGTAGAAATAAGAAAAAATTGTTATTTGAAGTTCGGTTATACAGAAACGCTTCGTTACAAAGTCATAAACAAACGAAATTGAATTTGGTAACGGCGGATTTTACTTCGCAGAGTATGAAAGATCGAACATGTTTATCTTATTCGTCGATAGTTATCATGTTTACTATCTTGGAGTGATTCAACATCAGTGTCACTTTTACCACAACACCTGTTAGCTCAAGAGAAAACGTGGTGAAAACACTCTTGGAATTTTGGAGAATCGTGGTGAAAATTCCAAAAGTGTTTTCACCACGTTTTCTTGATCTAACAGGTGTTGTAGTAAAAGTGACACTGATGTTGAATCACTCCAAGATAGTAAACATGATAACTATCGACGAATAAGATAAACATGTTTCATACTCTGCGAAGTAAAATCCGCCGTTACCAAATTCAATTTCATCTGTTTATAACTTTGTAACGAAGCGTTTCTAACCGAACTTCAAATAACATTTTTTTTCGTAGTTTGGTCAGAAAAACCCGGGACACCCTGTATATGTATAATTGTTGAACAAATTATTTACTATGTTAAATTAAATATGAAAGCTAGTACTGTATGTCAATATTAAACAAATATGGTATAAGAGCTACTGATGTTCTAGAAAAATGTTAACAGATCCTGTGCTCTCTTCTGCCAAATATGTATAAAATAATAAACTGTTTAAACTTATGTGAAAATTATTAAAAGATTCAAGTAGCATAACAAGACATTTTCTAATGTTTCTAACAATGAAGATGGCGATTGCCAAACAAAGTTCTGAATGCTTGGAGATGATTAAGCCTGTTAGTGTTTATTCTTTATATTATGAAGAAATAAACATATTCATTTTGATATTATTATTTTCGTTATACACGATAAATTTGTTTCGTTTATGAAAATATGACTACTAGACTGCGGATCTTTATGCATTTATGGCTTATGAAAATTTACAAAAAATACTAGAATATAAAATTCGATAGGATTTAGTAAGATTTTTATTTGTTTTGGATCTACAAAGGCTGTTCCCATTAAAAAATAAGATTTTATTTCATGCCACTTTCTTAAAATTTGTCTATAAATATAGAAAATTGCATAAACATTCGCAGCCTAATGATTACATATTAATGTAAGACACACGAGTCGTTTATTGTTGCCAAGGGTAGTATAATAATTTGTCTTGATATTACAAATTACAAAGTTAGTTTTTGAACCGCCAACCGGTCACGATAAAATCGAACACGGTGAGAACGTTATTGCACGTAATAGTAAGTTGTATTCTACAAATCACTCGACTGTTTATGAATAATTTAAACGTTCAGCCCCTGGATAAATGGGTGGGGTGAGACTGACAATCCTCCGAGGATAAAACGCAGAAACCCCACAGGGACGAAGACCCTTTGTTACCGCCTTGCTGGTGGTTGATGCAAGGATCCTACTCTTTGAACCTATCGCACGTGGTAAACCACTGTTTGCATTGGTCTTCCTTGTTGTACCACGTTTCCCAATCATGTAGGGGTCGCGAATTTACAAATAAATGCATGGAAGAATATTAAATTATCAACGCTTCAAGCCGTCCGTTTTATTCAAGCGGCTAAGCTTACGAAGTTTCACATAGCACGACGTTCTTAATAATTTTTAAACTTGCCATTTGATACTATTCTAACTTTGCAATAACACAGCACTTTCCTTTCTGATATTTTTTATTTTTCGTTTGAATTAAGCTTTTAACTCGGGACGATGCAGTGTGTTGTCCAATGGAAATAAAAAAAAACCTTTTAAAAACCACGCTGATATTAAAATGCACTAAAAAGGAGAAAATAATTTTTATAGACATTAGTGACTATAAATAAAAGCGTGGAGCGCTAAACTATATTGACGTAATCTTCGTGGGCGCTCCACGCTTTTATTTACAGTCACTAATGTCTATAAAAATTATTTTCTCCTTTTTAGTGCATTTTAATATAAGCGTGGATTTTAAAAGGATTTTTTTTATATATTTTTTATTTTCTTCTTTTTAGTCTTTACATATCTTGTAATCGATTTTAATTACCACTTCAATCAAGATCTTTTGTAGAAGGGAGAATATTGTGTCATGATTAGATAATTTATTATCCCGTTTTTATAGCCAAAATAAATAAATATCCTATTAAATTTGATGTAAGAAAGGAGATGCAAGACTTGTATGACATGATCTGAATTACTAGTGATCTATTATGCAGAAGAATGAGAGGATGACTCCGAGAGACGACGTCTCTTGATGTAGTCCGGAATGGCACTGAGTTCCTTCGGTGCGAAGTGGGTCAGTGGAGTGGGGATGAGTCGGAGTGGGAACGCGTAGTGGAGTAGGGAGCGCAGGCAGATGGAGTGGGGATCGCTGAACGCGATGACTCAATACCGTGCGTCGCGCGGCGAGGTATGACGGTTAATATTTAAATATTTTTCTCCTAAACGCACAGTTTAAAAAATTTTTTTTTTAATATTGCATTGTCATCCAGTTCTGAGCTATGTTTAAAGTTTCAAGTCTCTAGTTCATCGGGAAATGGTTTAAAATTCGATTACAAGATTTGACGCATACAACAACAACTCGGCCAGCTAATATAAGCATGGTAAAAAGAAAATCAAAGTGTAAATTGGTCTATCCTAAAATGTTCATAACAAAACGTAGTTTCTAAAACTACCTTCAATTTTAACTGAATGAATCAATTTATTATTAAAATTCAGACTAAAACTTTACTGTCAAATTCTGTGCATTTTTTCAAACATGAGTCCCTCGCAAGTTATTTGGTCTTTTAATTTGATCTTTACAGGATGTGTTTAATACAAAAAATTTTTTGAAATAATCGCACTTCGTCCTGATTTTTTATGTTCAACATTTATCAACATTGATTCGAGTTTTAAAACAAGTACCAAAAAGTCCTCCCGTGAATTTTGTTACATTAATTGGTGGCATATTAAACTTTAATTTCACGTTGGTATAATTTACACAAATATTTGCAGAAAATAGAGAAAATAATAAAAATCCATATTAAGACGCTCGGCGCTCGGCGGCTTTCTGCGTAGTCCTTCGAAGAAATGTTGCAATTATTTTTAAACGCGTGCCTTTTGATGAGTACTTCTGTGTTCAATTTTATTCTTATAAATTATATATTTAGCATTAAAATTGCTTAAACATTTACAATTGAGTATTAAAGAAAGTACCAAAAGGTAAGTACCTTTGAGATTTTATATTATATTCATTTAGAGCACAATAGATTTGATATTAAGTGCATAAAAAAATATATACAAATATTATAAATGGTAGAAATTAGTAAAGTTCGCCGTCCACGCCTTTAACGCGGTAAACAAAACGAATTCTTAAGAGGACATTACACTTTCTCGGATCGGCAAAATCGACTTTTTAGAAAGTATCCTATTGGAAAGTATCATATTTCAATAATAATCTCTGAAAATTTCAAAGGAAAATTCGAAATACTTTCGAAGTTATAGAGGATTATAGCAGGCATAGCTGATTGAACGTAAGTAGATTTTATATGTGAAAATTCGTTTTGTCAAAACTTTAAACACATTTTTCTCAAAACAACGTTTTTGTAATCAGCGTGCATGATAACTTAAAAACCATTTAACCGATCGGTCTGAAATTTTAATATGTTCTTCTACACAACGATAGCTCCAGTATAGACTAGAATAAATAAGATTGGTTAATTTTTTCTTCAATTTTTAACGTTTTTTTTAGGAAGAAAATGCTATTTTTGAGACCACCAACTTTGGAGGTCCACCATTATGTGAATTTTTGCTCGAACAAAATAATCGTAGTCTATACTGGGGCCATAGTCATACTTTTTCCAAGGATAATTCTTTTCTTTTCAAACGTTCCAGCAGATCGAACTTTTTAAAATGACTTCCATGAGGCTGCAAAAAACTGTTATAAAAAATCATTTACAAAATTATATATAAATTTTTTCTTGTATTTGAAGACTTAAGATATATGTCGAAAAAATTACGGACTCAAAAAATGTTTTTTCATTACTTTATCAGTCCCATAAAAATTATTCATATTTTCGACCGAGGAAGTGTAATGTCCCCTTAAGGACTCCTAATTAACACTGGAGACACGAAGCTAACTGACTGATACATTAGTCGAAGGGACTTGGACTTGACTATTATTTATTTAACAAATCAAATCAGCTATAAGTCGGTATTCTTTTCAGTCTATTTCAATCAAGTATTAGTCTACGAAAATACCCAGTTTTCACTCATTTCATGACATGAAAATTTTTTAATTAATTGTACCTGTTTACGGAAACGATCCACTGTGGTAGTGATAGATTTAGTGTTGAAAAACACTCAATTGAATTAATATATAAAAACGCAGAGAGTATTCGCCACATAGCTTTTACTAAAATACAATATTTTAATGCGTGATTAATAGACAGCGGATCTTTATGTCGATATAATATGTATGTGGAAAAATATAGACAAAGGATTTATTTGTTATAATTTAAATTACAATACGTGACAATAATTTTTTCTCGATTATCACTTGTAAAATTGTGCCTCTTATCGGTTAAATATTATTGTTTGCAAGCTAACAAATGAGATTGCGTTTTTTCATTTTCACAAAGTTTGCCTACTATCAAATTTGCAATATAGCGACCGGTTACGTCCGTTGTTTCATCCACGAACATCCAGACATCATTGTCATTAATATCTTTCCGAATGTTTTCAATAGCTAAATTATAGCATTCGTTCAAATAATTTTTGTGAAGCGTCGACTCAATTGGAATATCTTGATTTGTGTATTTTTCAAAAAATTCCTCCACAGCTACCATAGCTTCACACAAATCAATATAAAAATTACCATACGTTTATTATGATGTTCAATATTTTTTTTATGCACACCGGTATATCTAAATATTGTTTTATTTGAAATTTTTTCTGTCTCATCGAATCTGCTTACTACATACTTTGCAGAAGACGTCTTCTCTCTTTGTAATAATGCAGTTGTCTCCTAGTACATCAATCCAGCTGGACACCATTACACGTTTGGAACCTTTCGATTTAGGCATCTTTTTAATATCTTTATTCTTAATTTTTAATAAAAAATATATTTTTGGAATCACCAATTCATAACATAAATTTCTGTCCAGGTCCCACTTGCATAAACATCCGCCGTCTAGTGATTACTAATTCAACTTCTTCAACAACGTTTTGGATACTTTCAGATTCTCGCACAAATATGAAACAAGAATGATAAAACAGCCAGCGAACAACTCACAGCACCTGATCATAAAATTACACGAATGAATGCTTCTTTTCCAACCTGTCGTTGGATTAGATAGCTAGTCGACGAGATCGATCTCCAGTGATTCACGTGAATGATCATGACCGTCGGAACTGGCTTCGGGGAGCATCCCCAACAAAAGCCTGGTGAATTGAAAGCATTGTACTCAACACGGGTCCGATCATTGCCGACGATAATGGCGGATTAGCGCGGTCCCATCTGTCATTTGACTTACGCAGAATCGTGTATCGCCAGCAACGATATCTAATACATTACGAAGTCTGCAGTAAAGTAGCTTGATCCTGCAAAGGTTAATGCAGGCCATCGTAAAAATCTTGCGATTTGATTACGCGATGCTGTTTGGGAATAATCCGCACCACTATAGCCCATCCAGAGTTTCCCAACCTTTTTTGTGCCATGCCCCACCTGTCTCTCCAAAATTTGTATGGCGCCTATGTATAACATATATATAATTTTTAATATTCAAAAATCGAATTGTTCGCTGAAGAAACTCAACCCTTTTCACTCGGAGCTATTTTAACCTTCAACATGAGCCGCTCACTTGCCAAATCGATTAACTCCATAAAACAGAAAGTGGAGAAATGTGACGAAATAATACACATTGTTTTTCAAAATTCCCTTTAAAATAAAAATGGAAATAAACATTGTATAATGCATAAATACAGATGTAGCTTTCATATAAAGACATGTAGAATCAATAAGATAGAATAGCCTTGTAATCGCTATAATGTCACAACTTTTGGGTGGCTAAGGGAGTTAATCGATTTGACAAGTGAAAAAAAAGTAATAACATCAAAATCAGTCTTCAAATTATATTTTTTATTGCAGAAAAAGTTCATTAATCGCTAATAAACTTCCAATTTCAATAATTTTATTTCCGCAAGATATACATATATGAGCCGTTCACAGGCCAAATCGATTAATTCCACTTTTTGAAATATTTTAAATTTAAGTCAAAGCACTTGGTTCAGTCATAACTTTTTTTATTTATAATAAATTTCCTAAATAATACAAATTAACACCATTAAACGACAAAATTTTTTGAACGCGGATTTCATTACACTTACCAACAAATTTCAATTTTTTTTATGTTTCCAAATAACTGTTAGATGGATCGTATAGAGTTTTTTGCGCTGATTCCGAATCTGCTCTTAATTTTTCTCCTACACGCACAGTTTTTGAGAAACATGACTTTGAAAAGAAAACGTATTTTTCAACTTTACTCATACAATACCTAAATGTTTAGGTATTATTAAGCAATATTTTTAAACAATATTTTGAATAACTGTACAGCAATTTTTAGTGACGCCTCAGAATTGTTCATTGAAGAAACTCAGATCATAGATTTTAGGAAGAAATGAAATTGTTGAGTCAACAAAGTAAGTAAATTTTAAAAACATGTAACTGAAATTCAAGTACGAAATAATTTTATAAAAAGATTTTTCTATATTATTTCAATTATTATTAGTAATTATTTATTATTTACATTTAGGAACGAAATCCTTGCGCTTGATGCTTGCTGCAAAGAGATTTTATGTTAGGTTCCAATTTAGTTAACTTCAGTCTCAACTCTCCCCGTTGTGTTATATCCAGCCGATTTCTTTCTTTTTAGCAGTAAATCATTTATGACACTAAATCCACATTCAGCTAAATATGAATATGCAAACGGTAACAATAGCTTTCTTGCACATTTGGTTGAATTTGGATATTTGATTAATTTGTAACTTAAACTCTAGACAAGTCCATTTTCAAATTGTCCCCCTTAACGATTAAATTACCTTAACAGCAGTCTTTTTAGAGGACACATTGTATGACTAACGCATGAGGGTTTCAACGTGCAATTACTACGTATTCTAGTTTTTGAATGATAAATTAAAAGTGACAGGTGAAAAACATATGGAAAATGAGTACCATCATATGAATATGGTTCTGAAAGGACTTCTGTTTGACAGTTCACTCTAGAATATTGTTCACTATCATGTTTGTCCTGTTTGCGTACCGCAGAATGTACATTTGCATTCGTATTGAGCGAAGCTAGTACAGTCGAATCTCGATAACTCGAATCTTAAGGGAAGAACTGAAATCTTCGAGTTATAGAGGTTTCGACTTATCGAAGTCTTCGAGTAAGAGAGGTAGGAAACCTACCTTACGAACTTTCGAAAACTCTACGAAAATTCAACTTACAGGGGGTTAGTACAAGAATTAATAAACTGATTGTAATTGTTTTGAAGAAAGAAAAGTTCAATTTTTGGAGATGTGTAAAATTGAGTGTATGAAATTCAAAATTGTTGAACAATTTTAAAAATTCAAGATGTCAATAATTTCTCCTCTATGTATTAAGACAGGGCTCGGAATTTTTTACTCGCGGAAGCCGACAATCGAAGACTACGCCCCCTCGACCCAGCCGCACGTCTCGCTTGCCGTGGCGACCTTAGTTCTCTAGGCGCCACAAATAGCGACTACGGAACGCGCCTGAGGAGCTCCGAACTAGGGCCGCTACGGGGAGCGAGATTGGCCTGGTCGAGGAGGCGTAGTCTTCGATTGTCGGCTGCCGCGAGTAAAAAATTCCGAGCCCTGTATTAAGATCATTACGGGAAGAAGTAACATTCAATTTAGTTTCTATTTCCGATTCTATTTCTAGATCCGCAGTCTATTTATTATATATGTTAGGGTAAATGTGATTAATCCGGTGATTATGTATAATTGCCGGTTATTATATATAATCACTACTAAGTTTGGTAAATGTGATGAATTCTTGAATATTTATCAAATTAACCGGCGAATTTATATAATTCTCAACTCGTGATGACGAATGTGATAAAAGTCCATGATTTTACATTCGTATGGAATTCGTATAGAATAAGTTATAGAGAGTACTGTAGTTATTTAGGTTATACACAGTGCCTTGAATCTTCTTTAATAGACTATATGTATATACGTATATTCTGAACGTTACACTTTCTGGACGAGATAAACATAAACGACTTTGCGCACGCGGGATTGTACACAGAGTGAGTGTCTCACGTACGCCTCATTACATACAAGATTGCTTAGTCCTAATGAAAATGTCGCGATTACGATTATCGATCGGTAACGCAGTTTTCTGGTTTCCAACAAGTACTTTTTGTTTGTAATGTGGAGATGAGAGAGAAAACAGAGTCTCAATCTGGTCATACATATACATGTATAAGGTTAGTTCTCAATTTTGAAAAACTACTCGTGAATTTTCGTATGCGTGGACGGCCGGCCCTCTCCGGTCCCCTCCACCACCTAATCCAAAATTATTGTGATCGCATAATCTTTGCATTCTGTATAGCTGTCATACAGAATTTGAATTAGTAATAGAAAAATCATGCGAACAGAGTGAGTTTTGTGGTTAGGTCGTCGTAGTGACGGCCGGCCCGACCACGTTTACGAAAATGCGAATATCTCGAAAACTAAAAGCGACACCCCTATATTGAAAAAGGAAAAAGTTGTTCAACATGTCAAAATCTATAACATATTTAAATTTCATCAAAATCGAAGAGGAGTGGTACTTTTTGAATAATTACCAACTTCTTCTGACTAGTAACAAATCAAAAAACTGCGCTGTATTCTACTGGCTCAATCAGTCAAGATATTTATCACATTCACCATTACGAGTTGGGAATTGTATAAACTCTCCGGTTAATTTGATAAATATTCAATAATTTATCACATTTACCGGTGTATTGTTTATGTTTTACCAAATAAACTGGTGATTATATACAGGGTGTTCGACAACAGGTGGGAGAAAATTCAAGGGGTGGTTCTCGACGATAATATAAAACGAAAATGAAGAATAAAAAAATTGCGATTTCGGCTTCGTTATTTAGTTATTAACAATTAAAAATCCGCCTAAAATGCGGCAACGCAACCAACAAAAGTGTACGTTGCGTACGTCATAAAGGCGCGTGACAGTCACGTATCAAGTGACAGATGCATGCACACCTCATTTGGGACCCCAGCGAGGTGAAAATGTTTAATAAATCGTTGGACGACATTGAACCTACCTACTCGTTAAAATCCGCAAGGGCATTTCTAATATCCGTCCTACGGAATTATCGAGTAGAACGGGTCAATGCCTTTTCACTTTTAAATTGTTCTCACACATATCCACAAATCCTTATCCTGCACTATAAATGTTCATAACATCATACATAATTGGAACAAACCACTATAAAAAGGTATCCATTGGGTCCATAAATGTTGAATGAAATCCTCACAAATGCAAGTATACACAAAAATGCACGTACCGGAATCGTTCACAGCTAATTCACGTTTGATGCGTTTAATTTGACCTATTTCAACGTTTTAAGAAAATGTGTTTCTACAAGAAGAATCGTCCGTACAAGCTAGCATCCGTATGCATACTGATCCGAGACGGCTGATGTGATGAATCTCACACACGTGAGATATTTGGCGGTCACAGACAAAATGAGAAAGAATCGCGAAATTCGTGAAAACAGGATAGACAATGTATTGGTGTAGCAATGCGCGATGTTTGGGCGGGAGTCTGCTATAGATCTTCATTTGTTTTATCGATCAGGCATTGACCTCATCAGCTGTCTTGAATCAGTGTGCATACGAACGCAAGCGTGTACGGACGATTCTTCTTGCACAAACAAATTTTCTTAAAACATTGAATTAGGGTGTTAATTAAGTGGGTGTATTTTACATTAATTTCACTGATATTTTATTTTTCGTGTGCGAAAGTCAAATTGACGTGCATCAAGGGCCTAAATAAAAAAGTTTTAAAAAATGCCTTTTTTATTTTTGCATGCAACTTTGTAGATTGTAATTTTTGGAAAATCTTTTTTGCACATCATTTAGTAAACCAATGCTTCTAATTAGGGCTGTTACTTTTCCGAAGCTTCGACCCTTCGAAGCTTCGAAGGATTCGAAGGAACGAAAGGAACTTCGAAGTTTCAAAGTTTCGAAGTTTCTGAAATCGAAGCTTCGAAGCTTCAAAATCTTCGACCTTCGAAGGAAAGTAACAGTCCTACTTCTAACTGCTTACAAAATATCAGGTTGTTTGGTACAATTATAAAAAAGTTATTCTGTCATAAAGGGCGTACGAATACTTATGTGACTGACTGTATACATAGAGTTTTTTAAAGTGCAGCGGGTGGGTACGAACAAAATTTTCGTCTTACAGAGGTTTTCGAGTTAAAGAGGTTCGAGTTATACGAGGTTTGACTGTAATAAGATGAAAAATGTATTTTTACCAGTTTTTATTACAAAACATTTTAAAAGTGCATAATTGAATAAAATTTACTCGTAATGCGAGTCGTCGACCCCATCCGGATCTGATCGTGACAAACACACGCGGCAATATACGAGGGGATGTGCGAGTGAGAATGCGACAAACGGGTCAAATGGGAAGACTTATCTCGGATATACATTTCATTTGGCGAACGGCCAATTGGTCTGATCATTCAGAGCACTGCAGCCGTTCCAACGATTTCGTCGAATACTTCGCCCAACTTACAGATTTAACGTTTACTGTCGGAGCAGGTGGTTTTCACTCCAAACATTCATCTAGTGCGGTTAGAAGTCCCATGAATTGATCAACCGCATAACCTTCTTACAGCGGTACGCCATTATAGCAACACTTCGGTTACTATTCGTCGCATTCCAAAGCAGCGACTTCTCAGTTCTAGAATTTTCTTTATAGAGAAAATGAAGACATTCATGGTGTCGGTAAATCTTCGTTTTCGTACAATAACCGTTATTATATGATGCGGTAGAACAGAGGCGGATCGTTAATTTTGGGGCCCTGGGCTAACATAGTTTGAGGGAATACCCAATTAACCAATATTAACTCCTATTAACTAACTTCATTTAGTCTTACTATCATCACCTATTAACTATATACACCTAAATACCAAAAATTTTTGTATAATTCATTTTTTCTTAAATTTTTAATTCAAATTGTTTTTATTTTTTGATCGCGAAGGGGCAGCCCATGCCTAGATTATTATATTATCACCACCAACGCATTTCTACGAGAAATTTTAACATTAATTTCTATTGTTTTAATCAATTTCGTGTCAACGTTCCTGTTTTCGTTCAAGTGTCTCGTTTTTTAAATGTGTAAAATGTTTTATTCGTCAATGTAAAATGAATTACGAGAACCACTACTAGATAATTATTGTTAAAAATTCAATAATGAGATGTTTTAATTAAACATTACAATACATAGTACAAATTATGTATACTTATTGGTTGTGCAAATTAATTGGACATGGTACCAAGTGGATTTGAATAAAGAATAATCAATTTTTATTTTACTTTTTGAATAAAATACTCTTCAACTAACGAAGAAAATCATTCCTATAATTTTTGTTTCTGTAATTATACAAAACACTGAAATTATGCAATAGTATAATTGTATAAAAGTTTGCAGACTGCAATCTAGTTATAATTAAAATATATAAAGTACTTAGTACTTGCTTATTATGTGGGAGACAAAAAAAATAGTTTAATCGACCAAAGAAAAAAGGAAAAAATAAGGAAGGGGGCACCCGGGTTTGAACCGGGGACCTCTCGATCTGCAGTCGAATGCTCTACCACTGAGCTATACCCCCAGTTGATATCAGCTTTACAGGAAGCGTTCACATTTCAATGTTTCATTTTATGTAATAATATATAAATATTTCACACCTCATGCCTTAGATTCGATTGTTCTCGCAGAATAAGAAAAAAATATTCAAGGGGGCACCCGGGTTTGAACCGGGGACCTCTCGATCTGCAGTCGAATGCTCTACCACTGAGCTATACCCCCTTTCGTTGTTCGTAGTGTCGATAGCAGTCATATTACACTACATAGCAGAGCCCAAAATAAACGGTTATCTATTGTTTCCAAAAGCATTCTACTCGACATTGTGTGAAATTTTTATGAGAAGAACTTTTCTGTAATTATTCCCACTGCAACTTATTCTATGAAAATGACTTAAACCCTTGCCGTATCATTTTCTTTACAGTTACAGTGATTAAAACGTTTTTATCCCGAAAAATGTCGTAGAAGAGAAAAGAAAATTTATATTTTTTGTATGACTACATTCATTTTAATGCTTAAATATTGATTACAAATGAAAAAGGCGTAACATTCATATTTGTTAAACTTTGTTCAAAATCTTCATGACGAGTGTGACTCGTTAAAATACGACAATTAAAAGTTCTATGGTTTATATGAAAAGTACCATGACTTTTTCAATCTCTGCTCCATTATGTACATGTAATTTTAATTTTTTCGACTACCAAAACAATTAATCATTGCAATATGATTTTACTAAACATGCAATAAATATTAAGTACTTATTAAAATATCACTTTCTGATATAGAATTATAATAGTCCCACAAATATATTTATCTATAATAATGAATTGTTTCCTGTAAAGAAACTACAGTTTGTTATTGGTAGATTGCGTATTTTATGCATTTATTTCATTTCTCATTTTTTGTTTTGCAACACATTGTCAATGTAGTACATAATTTAAAAAAGCTTAATCATATCTTTTAAATTCGAATTTATAAAAAATGGTTTACAAAATTTTATATTTAGTCCATAAATATGATACAAGTCCGTATTCATTAGTTAGTTGTTGTAATATTTCAAAATACCCATCCCATTAGGGTATAACTGACGAATCTGTAAAGAATAAAAAATCATATTTATTCTAGAGAATTTTGAAGTAAAACAATCTTTTTCATGTTAAGCAAAGGTTTCCATAATGTCAGAGAAATCATATTTATATTCTATAGCAAAGATAATGGACTTCTAAACCATAAAAAAATGTATGTTAAAATCAATAATTTTATGTTAAAATCAATAATTTGAATTGACCGTATTCAACGAATATACCGAGTGTCGGATGGTACAATCGAGAAAGGGATCATTTGACCTAAAAGAATTGGATGAGAATATAGAATAAAATATTATCATAGGCAACTTTGTTTCAAGAAAATCGAGTTTAAATATTCACCCGGTATCTGTGTAAATACTTGTCCGTCTCGTTGTATATTGTTATTCCTGCTCGCGTTTGTATTTATAAATACACCGAATGTTATTAATTGCTTTGTATCAGTAATACAGTAAAATCGCGATATTTCTCAGCCAACTTCTACACTTTTACCCAGAATTTGTCAAGTGCCTACCCACTCCACTGCCGGCCAACGCCGCAGGGCGGCGATGATTGATCTCGGCTCGGGTATATCGATGTGAACCACTACTAATCCAATTTCAAAACTTCTTTATTTCTCATTATTTTTCTATGGGACTTTCACCAACTTATTTCTGGCATTTTTCTGATTAGAATGACACCAAACACGATATAATTTCAACTATATTTAGTGGTTTAATTGACGATGGAAATTTCGGGCGCAAGGAAGGACAGCGCAATCCGTGTTTACATGCTGTCCTTTTCTATGATCGGCTTCCTTTGTACTTTCGGCACGGTCGCCGCAGTAGACTCACTCAGTCATAAAAAAATAGTGTCCCTACACGATATTTCTCCGTGCAGAATACAACCGCTTCCAAAATAACGCGATTTTACTGTAATAGTGATAATGAATTTATAGACAAAGAAAATGTTCAGGAGTCCTCGGAAAGTAAATTAGAAAATATATTGAATTTACGTAGAAGAAGACGTACTTGTGTGCCTTCAAGTTCTGAGGATGAAAATGAAAGTGTACAAGATCCAAGAAAAGATCCAAGAAAAGATCTAAGAAAATGTACAAGATGTAAGATAGTAATAAATCAATAAGTATAAAAATATCCTGTTGTTATGTATTCTTCAACACTAAACCTACCACGAGGGGTCAAATGATTCATTTTAGATTTTTATTTGATAATTATTGAAATTATGAAGGTGTTTTCATGGAAATTTATTGAACATATTTTTTGACTCCAGTATACGTATATTATAGTAAATCATATTTATATAATTATATACATCAGTCACTTTTGATGGTCGGTAGGTTTAGTACAATTAAAGACCAGTCATTTTGACTTTTGTTAGAAATAGCTTCGTTAGCTCTTAATTGTTGGTAGTTCTAGTGTTAGCTTCTTCTCATAATTATAAAAATTATGTTACTTGACATGTAAAAGTCTGCAACAATAAAAAGTATAGTGATAAGTATGTACAACGGCAGGTAGTCGTTACTATCCACTATTATGCAATATTATATAACAATTGCTGGTCATCGATAAGTGAGAGGATGGTTTTGTTGTCATACAAATAGCCATGAGCTTAGCCCCCCGTAAGGCACGAATGACGACAGGTAGAGTAATATACTGAGGACCACCTAGTGGCTTCCTGACTTCGCCATATGCCACCGTGACTAAGGCACACATGGCCATAGAATCGATGCGTATAGAACCCTATAAAAGCACAAAACTCTTGAAAAGATGCTTGCAACGCCATCATGCTAGAATACAGGAACGAGACTGATACCTTGTACAAGGTATCCCTCATAACAGGTGAACGAGTCAATCGTAGCAATATTTTATAGTTTGGAAAACACTTAAATGCATGTATAAATATTATACAAGATGAAACCTAACCTTTGTACTTCTAATGTCTTTGTTGTTTTTAAAGATACATCAGATGCCTTACGAACAAAGTTGAATCGTTTAATGGGATTATCACACGATGCAATAAGAATATATTTGTTTTTATGTTGTTTTTATTAGGGATCTCAGGATCACTTTCATTTTTTTAAACCGAACCACCCCTTTTTAAACAACTACGATGATGGTCCCTTTCATTAGAATTTCAGTGACTATAATTACTCAAGATCATTCAAGGTCACAGTCAGAGGAAACGTATAATATTTAAAAAGATTATTTTTGTGGGGGTCCAACAAAACAGTTGAGAGTATGCATCAGCGTATCATCACAGCATGTATGTACGGATATCACCTCGAATGTATACTGCCGCTCAAAAGTATGTGTACACGTGGTCAATTCTCCTCCTGGAAGAAAAAGAATCTTCAAGGGATTTAATCAAATTTCATGCGATCTGCTTTATACAGTATTGGAGAATTCATCTGAGCAATAATTTATTAGTAGACCACGAATTTCATGCATTTATAACAGAAATTATTATTTACTGCATAATTACACATTTCTCTAGGGATTGGATCTGAAATATATATTTGATTTTTCATTTATATTTTTCTGAACAATATAAATTTTGTTGAACACTAAAACAAGAACACTTGTACTTTCAAGACTATCTGCTTACATCTAGAAGTCTTACATCTAAAAAAATTCTTAAAAATCACTTTTTCACTGAAGTTACACAAGTCTCCCTTAAAATACGTTTCTAAACATTTTCAGTTGGTATGCATACTTTAACTATTTACTATTTCAAATTCTATTTTACCCAGATCTGTGAACAATAAATATCGTCTAATAACAATCAAATAATACACAAATCTCAACGATAAGTGTCCACATACTTTTGAGCGGTAGTGTACTCGTCAGAGTTTAACGTTCCTTCAGAGCTCCTTTATAAAAATGTATCGATGTAAACGGCCAAAATTTAAAAGATTTATGAAGTGCAAGTGTTCTGGTCTCATATTTTAAATCTTATACGTTTCCTCTGCCTGTGACCCCGAATGACCTTGAGTAATTATAGTATCTAATGAAAGGAACTAACATCGTGAGTGTTTAAAAAAAGGTGGCCTGGGTTAGGTATTTGTGGTGTCGAATCGATCCCGAAACTGGGATACGTATTACGACTAGGTGAACGGCGAATGAGTGTAAGATCAAACTCCGGAGAACACGTTTCTTTATTTGCTAGTTTTTTAGACTTGGTTTACTGTCTCCAAGTCAGACTCGGCTGTACTTGGTGTTGTCGGTGAATCGGTAGTCGAAACAGTTCTGGTCTTGTCATGTTCGCGTAGAAATTGGGAAGGTTCGAAGGTAGGGGTGGTCTTGGAAAAAGTTGGATATGATTGGCTGGAGAGTGTGTTTTAAACAGTGGTGGAAGTAGGAGTAGGAGTTCGGTTACGGACGGCTATGGTTATAAAATTATGGCCTCGGTGCGCTAATGGTAAAATGGTTCCGCATGTGTTCGTCAGCTGCGGATCCTAACGGTTCGTTGCATACTTTAAATTACGGTCGAAACGCTATTTTTTGGCTGTGCCTTTCGTCCTTTATGGCGGTCCCGTGTTCCGTTCGCTATGCCGCCAGTACAGGTAGGCTGACCTTCACGATCGCGCGCTTGTCCCTTGGCAGAGGGTTAAGGATCTAATAATTTATATCTCCTAAACGCATAGGCTTTTTGAAAAAATTTTTTTTAAATATTGCATTGTCATCCAGTTCTGAGCTATGTTTAAAATTTCAAGTCTCTAGCTCATGAGGAAGTTAGTTTAAAATCAATTGCAAAATTTGTCTCCCAACAGACAGACAGACAGACAAGAAAGCGAGCTAATAAAAACGTGGTAAAAACGTGGTAAAATACGTGCATAATGTTATGCAGTTTAAAAAAATCATAAAGTGAACCACGAAAGTATTTGAACGCAATTTAAAACAGTATAACTTTTTTATAATTGTACCAAACGACCTGATGTTTTGTAAGCATTTAGATGCATTGGTTTACTAAATGATGTGCAAAAAAGATTTTCCAAAAATTACAATTTACAAGGTTGCATGCAAAAATAAAAAGGCATTTTTTAAAACTTTTTTATTTGGGCCTTGATGAAAATTTAAAATATATGTTTTGTAGACCTACGTTAGTTATACACAAGCTGAAAATTTCATCAAAATCGATTAACATACCTAAGAGCTACAAGGGGTTAAATGTGGTAACTTTTGGTCAGTTTCTGCTTAATATCCACAGATTCTTACATCTTTCGATGCGTGTCGTTTTTTTCTGCGTCAACCGATTTCGATGAAATTTTCAGCACGTGTATAACTAATCAAAAAGTTATAAATGGTGCCTGTTTTACTTTCTCATGTAATTCTTAGCAACTGCAATTTTTTCAAAATCTTTTTTGCATGTCATTTGGTAAATCAATTCTTCTAATTGCTTAAAAAAGGTCAGGTTGTTTTGTCCGATCATAAAAATGTTATACTGTTTTAAAGTGCGTTCAAATACTTTCGTGGTTCACTGTATGTGTCCGACATTAAAAAATCTCGTTAACGAGTAAAATGTTCTTTTTGACACGTTGCACAGCCTTGTTATATCCAGTCTTTAATTGTCAATAAACAATAGTCGAGTCCGAAATATCGGCAGGCGATACAGCAGGTCGTTTTTTAACAGTAGTTCATCCAACTAGAAAAATGGAACAAACTGAAATACCGAAGTCCGTCTTTGCAGCTTTCCGTTCAGTTCGCGAATTAATCCATCAAAACAGTCACGATATAACTCACGCACAACTTTGCAGCCCCCTTCCTCTATCTTCTAAAGCTTCGAACCTGATTGTGCGATGTATTTAAATACAGCTGCAATTGGTAACAGGGAATATCAATTTCTTGCCGAATTGAAATTTCTTGTGAATTGAAACTTTAAATATTAATTAACTTAATTGAGACAACAATATACTATTAATACTTAATTATCACTATTATTAGTATTAGTATTTGTATTTGTATTTTAGTACTATTAGTACTATTATTAGTATTATAATGTTATTAGTATGATTAATTAATACTTGTAGAATCCAAATATTTCTAAGACTTAAAAAAAATACATGGAATCTTCTGTAAAATAATCTGCAATTAACCAAAAATAAGTTCTGCGTTAAAAAAAAACACATTTTTTGCTAATGTTTATTGATAAAAAACAATGAAACCACACTTTCATTTTCAAATTTCAGAACAATTTTTTGGGTTTTGGACGGACGGTTTTCTCAATTTTTTCGATAACCGTTTGTCTTACGAAAAAAGTAATACAATATAACAGAGACGCAGCCTGTCCAGATCTACAGGTTTTGTTGAATATACAATTTTTCGACGCGATAAATGGTTTAGAATTTAGAAGATATTCAAGAAAAACAATTTTATGAGCATTAAATTAATTATTTTAATGTTTAAGTGCCTTGGGGCACGTTTTCTTTGGGCAGTCAAACTTTGAACATATTTCTTTTTAATTATTTGGAACAACCCAAGGGGTGGGGCGAGGGGGGAGAGGGCGCCATAAAAGAAATTCAAAAGTCGAAAATAAGAGCCAGCCTAATGTACATAAGTTGTTTTTATTATTTAGTAGTTATTCGTCGCATTCTACATCAATGCGTGGTTGTACGTTTTCAAAAAATAAGATTTGTAATTATTATCTTCTTCTTAGAAGGATAATATAATAAGAACAATGGGGCAATGATAACGACATTCTCAAATAATGAAACACATTCGTTTTTATTATTTTTATTATTTAGTATTCTTCGAATTCTACATCAATGCATGGCTGTACATTTTCAAAAAATAAGATTTGTGATTATTATCTTCTTCTTAGAAGGATAATATAATAAAAACAATGGCAACGATAACGTCATTCTCACAAATAATGAAACACATTTTAAAATCTTTTATTCCTTATTTCTGATCTCTAAAATATATGTACGCGCATAGTGAAAGGTAAGCTGCTTTTCATACATATAAAATGCAAAAGTACATGTTCTTATCATGTCTACCGCGAAAACTATTCTGGCTTTGAACCAGCTGGCACCATTAACCCAAATATACATATATGCTGTTCATTATGAAGAGAGTTCCTAGTACATAAATTAATCACGACGTTCCCCATGCATTCTTCGGGACTATCGACCTCGAAATCCGTTGATTCGATAATTCAGGACTCAATGAAAGATTTAGTTAGCATAGGGAAGCATTCTCCGAGGTTTATTTTTACACCTAAATATATAATTCCTCGATAACGTAATATTCCGAAATTGTTTCATACAGGAATGTCTGAACTGAATGTCTTCATTACTGTACTTGATTAAAGAGGATTTTATAAGATTTCTTACCTTTTTTTATAGAATCTATGCTGTATAATTTATAGAATATTCTATGACAATATATTCCAGTATCGTTAATATCACAAATTCTTTCCGTTATACAGGGCGTCCCGAAAATGTCGGAAAACCTTGGAAGGGGTGGTTCCTTAGGTCATTTGAAGTAACTTTTTCCTTAGCGAAAATATTTTCCGCGTTTTTGTTAAGGAATTATTAATGAAAAACATGGACCAATCAGAGCGCGGCTACAGCTGAGTGCGGCGTTGGCATTGGCCAAGCCGGAGTCTATCTACAGTAGCCGCGTCCTGATTCGTCCGTGTTTTTCGTTAATAACTCCTTAACAAAGCCAAGGCGGAAATTTTCGCTAAGGAAAACGTTGCTTCAAATGACCTCAGGAACCACTCCTTTCAAGGTTACCTGACATTTTTGGGACACCGCTGTCTCACAAATTGTCAGACATACTTCATAAATGTATTCTGTAAACATTAATGTGTTATTTATCAAAAATTTTATAAATTCTTTCTTACAAAGTTGTAACAATAATATAAAAACTGAGAAGTATCAAAATAGATTCTTCTACAATTGATTCCATACGATTCCAAGTCATTAATAAACGGCGGATTTTTATGCAAGTGCATATTTTTTTAGAAAATCGGTAGATTGATGGGACCTGGACAGAAATTGGTGTTATGATTAGGTGATTCCATATATTTTTAATTTCGGATATTTTGCATATTGCACATGTTTTGCATAAGTACATATGTCTTCCATAAACGCATAGATTTTGCATATGTAAATATTGGGCTGATAGTCTATAAAACGAAAACAAGCGAGATAGATAAACCTAATAATAGATCGACCAGCTTGTTGGGACACCCGTTATTTTGTCTTATAATTAGTTTGATATTGTATTCGTCTTGTTAGTGAATTATCGCGTCGTATACCTTGATCTCGATATCGTACCATAAAAAATGTCAATAACTCACAATCAGCTACATGAGTCGATCAGTGGTGTTAACAGTGAAATACTCGCAAATAAAAACAAAGATATTAAAAAGATACATGAATCGAAAAGTTCCAATCGTGTCATGGTGTCCAGCTGGATTGTTGTACTAGGAGATAGCTGCATTATTACAAAGAGAGAAGACGTCTTCTGCAAAGTATATAATAAATTAAATAAGAAGATTCGATGCGATAGAAAATCGCAAATAAAACAATAAATAGATATACCGGTGTGCATAAAAAGAATGTTGAACATCATAATGAACGTATGGCTATTAGTTCGAAATACTTTTATACTGATTTGTGTGAAGCTATGGTAGCTGTGGAGGAATTTTCTTGAAAAATACACAAATCAAGATATTCCAAATGAGCCGACGCTTCGCAAAAATTATTTGGACGAATGCTATAATTTAGCTATTGAAAACATTCGGAAAGATATTGATGACAATGATGTCTAGATGTTCGTGGATGAAAGAATGGATGTAACCGGTCGATATATTGCAAATTTAATAGTAGGCAAACTTTGTGAAAATGAAAAAACGCAACCTCGTTGGTTAACTTGCAAACAATAAGATTTAACCGATAAGAGGCACAATTTTACAAGTGATAATTTAAAAAAAATTATTGTCACTTGTCACGTATTGTAGTTTAAATTGCAACAAATAAATCTTTTGCATATATTTTGCATATATTTTACATGTTTCCACATATTATGTCTGCATAAAGATCCGCTATCTATTAATCACCATCATTTTCTACAAGAGTTGCCTAGCAAGTGATTCCTATTTTTGTAAAATCTGCGTGACTTTCTATTGAGAAAGAAACTATTGAGCTCTCTGAGCTTAGAATGCACGAACTTTTGCAATCATCCAATAATTTTGAATAAAATTAAGTAGCTAAATAACTTTTGTGAGATTTGAGTGTCTCTTGTTATTCATATCAATTTCGAAACGTTATTAATTTTAAACAAAACGTTGTCCGCCACGTGAATTATGAGTATTTCACACAGGTCTTGCTTATTTCATTCGTACATTTCAACGATCAGAGTTATTAAGAATTACTAGAATTACTAGATAATTATGATCACTGTATTTCTAATGAAAGGAACTATCATCGTAAGCGTTTTAATATTGTTATGGCATCGTGCGAGTCCCATGGAACCATTCAACTTTATTCTTAAGACGTTTGACGTATTTTTAAAAACAACAAAGGTATTTGAGGTGCAAACGAATGAGATTCGTTTATAGAGCGATGATAAAGATTGGATACAATTCTTTAGTTGCCAAAAATAGGGTTATACTTGTAATAAATGTAACCTATACACACAGGTCTTGTGCTTGTATCATTTGTACAAACGATCAGAGTTGTTAAGAATTACTAGATAAACAAGTTTGCACTTTGCACTATAATTTAATTCACTTCAGAACGGATAAACTGACTGTTAATTTTTTTTTTTTAGTAATAAATTAAGATTATATCGTTAATCTAACAAAAGAACAATATTATTTATTATTAATATAACGCAGAAAATAAACTTAAATAACTTTGACTTTATATAATCAACTTAGACTTCATCGCTCTGTTCGCTTCAGAGGTATATTGTGGAGAGAGCGCGCAACCAACTCCGCTGAGTTGCCGTACAAAAGAAAACCGTTGCTAACTTTACAAAACTTAACACTGACATTCATAAATACTAATACATATTACGATAGCGCCGGTCACTGACCACTAACGCCACCAAGGCAGTCATTGTGTTAACACCTTACAGGCCGGTCATTTGTAATCTCGTGTTTTTGTGTTTGAATATTGTTGAAAAATAGCGAAAAAAGTTTGGAAACAATATGTATAGATCTTTCTAAGGGTGTTTCGGGTATTTTTCGGTATCTTAGTTTACTACTTTCTCTTTGGCTACTTGAGTGCGGCTCTTCCACGAATGACGTGTTTAAAATTAATTTATTTTATTTCAATTCAATAGTATTTTAATATAATTTTCAATCTGTTAGTGTGTGTTATATCTAAATTCAAATAAAGAGCAATTTCTACTTTATTTTAATCAATAAATAAGATAATTATAAAGTATATCTAGTTTTATTCAGTGCACCTAGTTTTAAGCGACTGCTAAAAACAGGATTCTTGTAAAGAAATTTGGCTCTCACAAGAAATCTAGATCGTTGTACTGCTGATATTTGGCTCTTTTGTCTAATGAATTTGCCGATCACTGGTTTAGGCTAAGTATAATCTTGTATTCCAATTCCAATACAGAAAGGACTCACTAACGACTACATTGACTGGGTAAAGTGTCAACCCTTTGCCGTATCATTTTCTTCGCAGTTACAGTGATTAAAACATCTTTATCTCTAAAAATGTCGTAGAAGAGAATAGAAAATTTATATTTTTTGTATGGCTGCATCTATTTCAATGCTTAACCCTTTGCACTCCTTTGTCGAGTGTGACTCGACATCGGAAAAAGGAAAATGTAAATGAAACGTGTTTTTATGTGTTCGGTTCTTCAAATATAAATTACAACAAAGTTTGAGAGCCCTATTTAATATAATTAATAAACAAAATTGTTTAAAATAAGTAGAAGTCAAGGAATTGTCCTTTGAAGTAAATTTCAAACGTAGCGAGTTGTTGGCAACAAAATTGAAAAATAATTCGGATTGCAAAGGGTTAAATATTGATTATAAACGAATCAAATTTTATTTCATTTGAAAGGAAAGACGTAACGTTCATATTTATTAGGCTTTGTTTAAAATCTTCATCACGAACGTGACTCGTTAAAATACGGCAAGGGGTTAATGTCTCAAAATATAATAATTTTATACATATAGTTGGAACATCGCCATTGCTATCAATCGAGTTAACGCAACGAGAGTTCCACATAGTGCACAATTAGGAATTGCTACCTGTAGATAGTAGCTGGTCCCAAAATGCCCTGCGCGAACCAACAACATTTATGGTATCGGCTATCACGTAAGTCTATGTATATTCTGCAGCTATACATCCATAGTATCAACATCGACAATTGTCGGTAGGATTTCGAATGGCGCACGCGAAGCAACCTAACCGGCGCGGCGGCGCGTAAGTTGACGCGTGTGTTCCGGTAGCAGGTAAGCGTGGAAACGGAAATGGGACGCGTCTGGAAGACGTGTATACTCGGTTTGCGCGTGCACAGACGAGAGCTCACAAATCTCGCAGTTCTCGCAGCTCTCGCGAGCTCTCGCAAGTTCTCGCAGCTCGCAGCGGAACGTGGCGTGCATGTGGACCATCGTCGGTGTGCCCACGGCCGTTCTCCACCGGCTGGCCCGAGTATGGGATCAATATAAGCGATGACATAGCGAGAGCTCATCTTTAAGCCACGCCCGCGAGTATGCGAGCACCAATGCTGCCGCGATTCACCGGCTACGCGACCAATCCGCGGCCGGCATTGATTTTTCACGGACTCCCTTTTTTTTCCACGAAAGTGAATTTCTTCACGATGCTGACGGGAGAGCCGGGCAAGAGAAACAGGGACGGCGAACGAAAGACAGGGAACCCGCCGGTCCAGTTGCCAGAGAAAGAAAGAACAACGCCGGGACAGAGATAGGCGACCATTGGACGTAGAAATAGAATGAGGCGCTACAGGGATATGTAGTAGAAACGGCCGGAGGGAGGGAGAAAGCCAGGAGTGGAGGAGGAGACGCCCGTGGAAAAGGCGGAGGATGAGGATCGATGAGGACAGGGTGACTCTTCCAGGGGTAAACGAACCCCCATTTCATCTACCCTTCGCGCTGTTATCGGCTGTCCCTTTTTCAATCGGCGGAACCCCTGCTGCTAGGGTATCGAGGTACCCAGCAAGTTCATCTGCATGCGTGGTCGGTCTGCTGCCTGTTGCAAGACAGCAGCGCACGCCGATCCGATGTCCATACTGTTCGCCGCGTTCGTTCTTTTCTTTCTTTTTTTGTTTTTTGTTTCACGCGTTCGTTCGTAAACGGGCGACACATCAGTCGGTCTGGAGCATTAATCTCAAACATCGACGGACAACAGCGATTCCGAGAGATATTGGTAGCGTTTAACGGGACGAACCGGTGAAGCAGTGTTGTTCGCCGTTCAGTTCGCCAAAAAGAACGTGTTAACCTGCGAGTTCTTTGCGATTTTCAATCTTCATTCTTGCACAACTTCTGTAGATCTTTGCGTCTCTAACTATACATATGTAGAATACATTCAGAGTGGTTCACCCAGATATTACCACCTCGATTTTCGTCATTATCATTATTCGTAACGAAGAATGTTTATACAAGGTTGAATGGTTTCGAGAGATGCATACTTTGGTATTGTGAGTTTTTTTGTAGGTGGACGCGTAGAAGAGATATGAAGGTCATCAGTATTTTCCTTGCACCAATCGATGACGCTTCATATTCTCTACAAAAAAGTATAACCTATTAATATCGAAAAACCATAAGTTAAGGAGATATTTTAATTTTGGTGTTGTTACGAAATCACAACTCTCTTAATAATGTTGTAATGATTTTATTCACAGAAAAGGCGACAGAGAATGTGGCGACCGTTTGCATCACGATATTTTCTGAATCGAGAAAGTAATGATTGTTTTACATTATGTAATAAAACTGCTGGGATGTTATTGCATTCAGTGATGAAACTTTCATATCAGCAATTGTAGTCGGAGCCTCAGCATATACTTTATTTTTCAAGTAACCCCACAAGAAAAAGTCGAGGGATGTTAAATCAGTTGATCTTGTCGGAAAATGAATGGGACCAACTCATCCTATCCAACGATTCGAAAATATTTGATTTAATGCATTTCTTGTTATTCTTGAATTCGTAACATTATCAAGAGAGTTGTGATTCCGTAACAACACTAAAAATAAAATATCTCCTTAACTAACGATATTAATAGGTTAATACTTTTTTGTAGAGAATATGAAGCTTCATCGATTGGTGCAGGAAAAAACATACGTTCCCATTTAAAAAAATACTGATGACTCTTCTGTATAAATAATGTAGTACTAATATACAGCATTACTATAAATTCTGTATAAATACTGATGATCCTGATTATATCTCTTCTACGCGTCCACCTACAAAAAAACTCACAACACCAAAGTATGCATCTCTCGAAACCATTCAAACTTATATAAACATTCTTTGCTACGAATAATAATAATTACAAAAATCGGGATGGTAATATCTGGTGAACCACCTTCTATGTAGAATACATATATGAATAATTGTGGTAAAGTTGCCAATGATGTGGGTCCTCGTCGATTTCAATGATCTTGAAAGATGTTAGAAAATTCGACATTTTGAATAACTTGTTCTCTTGAAAGCAAAAAACTTTTGAAAGTTCGAGTTAGGTCCGGGTTAGGTATAGGATTACCGTATATGGTAAACAACAGTTTACTTGTAAATGCTGGGTTAGATTTGATCCCCAAACCTAAATCTGCCTACGATGTTTCTGCACGAAGCGGTTGTCCGTTATCAAGAAAACCCACATGAATGTACAAGTAAAGTTTTTCCCGATTATCTCGCAAAGTCGCAAACTAAAGCCGATCGCCAAAAATTTTAAAGGAGAATGTTGCTCAGAATGATGACCTTGATTACATATCTAAAACTCATTGAAATCGGAGAGGATTATCATCGGCAACTTTACCATGATTGTGTCAGACGAAGACTGTATTGTCGGTTGATACCTGAATTTAGCGATCCCCCAAATAGAGGATAGTTGCAATTAGAAAAGAATCAATTAAAAATAAAACAGCTTAACTTTGAGAACGAAGGATTTTATAATTAGACAGCGGATCTTTATGCAAATAAAAACTTTCTATCCGATTTGCAACAAACTGAAGTGAAATAGAAGTTTATTTTCTTTCTTAACATGTTTAATGTTAGGAATAGGTTGAAAATTCTATAACAGCATTTTTTAATTCTTCTAATGTTTTTCCTCTTCTAATTCCACTTACTCATTTCTGACATAAATGCATAAAATCCGCTGTTTAATTATAATAGATGATCGATGTTACAAAAATATTGTTTATAAAGTTTTACGGTGTGAAAAAAACATACAAGGGAAACGAATAATTATAATAAATTGAAAAGATGTTTGAGAAAATTGAAACCTGTCAGGTGTGATGCAATTACACGGTCCAACAAATTTCAACTTTTTTTTGACGTTTCGATTCTCACTATGAGATTCGTATAGAGTTTTTCGCGCTGATTCCGAATCTGTCCTTAATTTTTCTCCTAGACGCCCAGTTTTTGAGAAATTTGAGTTTGAAAAAAAGACATATTTTTCGACTTTGAACAAATATAGCGATGTTATTATAAAAGATATTGTATTGTTCTTTACAGCAAAAAATTCTCTAGACTTTCCCGAATCCAATGATGTGCAATACTAATACATTATGATTGTTTAAACATGTTTAAATAATCATTAAAGGCGGAGAGGCACCATTTTTGCACCGTTTTTGATGATATTTTTTAATTTATCTGGAAAAATGAGAGTCCAGCGGAAAATCGAACTATACTACGCGATAGAGTAGACTTTTATCTTGAGAAACCACTCTTACAAGTTTCGATCGTCGACGTTTTTACCGAACCAGAAAGCAAAATATCATCGCCCGACACGAGTCGCCGCCAGTGGTGCTCTGCCACTAGCGCGGTCATTCGACGGGATACGACGCTTTAAACATATTTAAATATGTTTAAACAATCATAATGTATTAGTATTGCACATCACTGGATTCGGGAAAGTCTAGAGAATCTTTTGCTGTAAAGAACAATACAATATCTTTTATAATAACATCACAATATTTGTTCAAAGTCGAAAAATATGTCTTTTTTTCAAACTTAAATTTCTCAAAAACTGTGCGTCTAGGAGAAAAATTAAGGACAGATTCGGTCAGCGCGGAAAACTCTATACGAATCGCATAGTGAGAATCGAAACGTTTCTTGGCTGTTGGACGATGTTATCGTAAATATATCGTAAATATGTGAGAGGAGAACTAAATAATTCCACTCTCAAAACGTACTTTTGTATTGCAAAATCAACACACGAATACATTTATCTATTTCTTTCTGTAATATTAATTAACAGTTTTGTAACTTGTACTTTCCTATCTGCATTTTTATATGAAAGTTGCTAATACAAAATACAATATGAACGGCTTTTTGGTCTGTATTGTATAGAAGTTTGTACATTTTTATAATAGGACTGTCTTCACTCTATTAATGTAATGTTCAACTACTTTTACAAACGTGTACAAATTTCATGATAATGAAAGAAACCAGAATTGTAGAAATGATTACTTTACTTTTTCAACTTTGCATTACAAATAGCAAATGATAGATTAAGTATTGTAGACATTATATTGAAGAAATAAAAAGCTTATTTGATGGAAAAACAAAAATGCATGAATAAATAAATATAGGTGTTGATTAAATTATAGGTGTTGATACGGTGTTTTATAAGAATCATTGGATTGTAACAGAACACAATGGTCGGTAACTATAATGAGGCAAAAGGTGTCGATACCGTCATCTGTTGGCAGAAGAGTTAACTCCATGTTTTAGGAGATACTTATTGCCGGTAACTGTAACTGTAGCATTTCAGAAATTCGAATGTTACGATTGTTACGAAAAGTAAGTATTACAGATTTAAAATGGATTACGTGATTATATACATAGTTTTATATATTTTATATATTTAAAATGTACAAGATACTACATATGTACTTGATAATTGTTAATATTATCATATTATCATATATCAGTCGAATAATATGTAGAACTATCTATATGGATTGAAAATTGGAACATTGTTTGCATATAATTTTTAATACATATTATATTAAAGATACTATATTTTCACACTTCGACTTTGCGAAGAAATTATTTTGAGAATTTTAGAATTTATTGTTTATAAAAATAGAGAGGTAGATTATATTTCGCATAATACATATCAAAAATTAACATTTGTAAAAAACAGAGTCAATTAAATATACCTTTTTAGGTTTTGTAAAACTAAAATTAGTTCGTGAAACCATCACTAGGTGGCGAACTTTCTCGCTAGTAAAATATTACGGTCTACACTATATCTTGGCAGCATAAAGCTAATAAAATCACTCTGGTTTCCCTTCAAAACACGCATAAATCTTTCGCCTTTTACTAAAGATTTCCGTGGAGGGGAACAATTGATGAGTCTATAAAATAATTTTTTGTTGTGCCCAACGAAAGTTGGGTCATTGATTTTAATGAAAATAAAAATTTATTTAAAAAAGTATATAACTAGAGTATTTTTCGATTGTTAAATATGTTATTAATATGCATTTGCGTATGTGTGAAACAGCAAAAAATGAAGATGACTTAGATGACTCGTTTATTTTTATCTTGTAATTTGTGTTATCATGACTAGGGATGTCAATTTTTTTGAAAAAGATCGATTTTCTAAATCGATTATAATCGAAGCTTTTTTAAGGATCGATCCACTCATAAATCGTTTTCTCTAGTATAATGATCTTACATATTTTAAAATTAGATTTTAAACTATAGTCTGACATCGTATAAATGTTATATTTACATATTTTGTAGTATATTATGATAAATGTAATTATATTTTTTAATTATTTTATAATAGTCAATCTTCAAAGGGGGGTAGTAGACTCATTTCCAGGATTACAAGGGTGTCGGATGCGCGTTCTCATTTCTCGATAATGCAAAGATGGGGTGTTTCAGTAGTCAAATGCGCTAGGCTAGATAAAAAATCGATCGAGGCCACGATCGACCTAATTACCATATACATGCGCAGCTGTATGCTTCCGAATAGTACAAACTACTCAGCCAAATAATGCAAATTATCGCAAATTACGCCTCGTAAACGTAAAAATAGGACCTTTGAAGGCTATCGCGGCCTAGATTGATATTTTATCTAGCACTTTTGACTACTCAAAAACAATTGAGAAACGAGAAGGCACATGCCACGTCCCGGACCCTTGCAATCCTGGAAAACGAGTCTATTTCCATATAAATAAAGGCCAAGTTGTGGCAAGCCTGAAATTCCACGACCCAGCGATGTAGTATGGCTACATATGCATCGCGAGTGACAGAAGTATTTACTAATAGAATTGTCGCGTTTTAGGAACATTTATATAATTACTTTTGATGCTAGTTGGATCTCTTTATACAGTCTCCTTATACAGATCGATCTTTTATCTAGCGTTTTTGACTACGAAAAACCCCATTTTTGTATTATCGAGAAATGAGAACGCGAATCCCGCACCCTTGCAATTCTGGAAACGAGTCTACCGCCTTAATTACACTAATATTTTATTCTCCGTGTACGAAAATCAAATTGACGTGCACCAAACGCGAATTAGTTGTACGCGATTCCGGTACGCATATTAAATACTTGCACTTGTGAGGATTCCATTCATCATTTATGGAAACAATGGATACCACTATGTATAGTGATCTCGAGTAATTTACTTATGTGAGACCATTTAAAAAGTGAAAGGGCATTGATCCCTTCTGCTCGATAATTCCATAGGGCGGTTATTAGAAATGCCTTTGTGGATTTTAACGAGTAGGCAGGTTCAATGTCGTGCAACGATCAATTTGGTAATCCTGCTCATCAATTTGTTAAACATTTTCACCTCGCTGGGGCTCCAAATGAGGACCAAGGTATGCATGCATCTGTCACTTGATACGTGACTGTCACGCGCCTCTATGACGTACGCAACGTACACTTTTGTTGGTTGCGTTACCGCATTTTAAATAACGAAGCCGAAATCGCTTTTTTTTTCTTCATTTTTGTCTTATATTATCACGGAGAACCGCCCCTTAAATTTTCTCCCACCTGTGTCGAACACCCTGTATATTACGTGACAAATACATGTAGCGCGAACTGCCAAAAATCAAATACTTTTCACTTATGCAGTGTTCGCAGTGATGGAAAAAAGTTACATTTTCATTTAGAAAATTTTACAGTATAAACAGTATTTATGACATCATATTCGTTTTGTTGTATATAATATTTATACTTGGAACTTTCACATACCAATAATTAAATCATCAAATCGTATGCAATGAATTTGAATGAATGAAAATCAGTAAAGTAAAATGTAAATGTTACAATGATTAATAGCTTTGTCGTTATTACATGTTCGTAATATTTCGTTGTTGACTTGTCGATGAAAATGTAACTTTCTCCCATCACTGCAATGTAAACACTGCATAAGTGAAAAGTATTTGGTTTTTGGCAGTTCCCGCTACATGTATTTGTCATGTAATATTGTATATTTCGTACGTCTACCAACTTGTCTCATAGATACATATGTATACATACGTATACATCCGTGATAGTGATAGGATATTTTTTACCGTAATTTCTACCGTATACATACACGTATATATAGAATATAGAATAAAGTCGCTATATAACTACTTCAATATAATTCGATCGTCCTCCACCAGGTGGACTCCACTCTCGCAAGTAGGAATGCATTTACTCCACTATAATTGTAGTGTGTGAAACAGGTCCTCATACTCTAGCTCCTCTTCTTTACGTAACGATCTCCCGTCTGCGGGGGATTCGGTGGGGAGAGGAGTGTTGATGAGTCTACAGACCTAACCAGACCTACAATATGAACAATTTTTGCAGACCCAATGGAACATTGGGTCCCATAATTACATTAAAAGACAAACTTTGAAATTCTTTTTAACTTCAAAGTACAGTCAAACCTCGATAACTCGAACCTCTTTAACTCGAAAACTTCTATAAGACGAAAATTTTGTTCATTCCCTGCCGCTGCAGTTTAAGAAAACCTCTACATATTATTATTTACCTTTAACTTGAATTATTTTCCACAAGTATATTGGAAGCTAAACAAGTCAAAATAGCCGTAAACGTTTTACGAAGTTTTGTAGAAAGATGCGATAATATTGAAGAAAATGTATTCTCTGTTTTAGTTATCGTTGAAAATATCATTGATCAACAATCTGTTAATTCATTGACGTCGAGTAAAATCACAGATTTCTTTAATATGCAATAGTAATATGTAAGAGCCTAGTAGATTATATTTACTATATGTATATAATAAATAACTCATCTCCAAAAATTGAACTTTTCTTTCTTTAAAACTATATTACAATCAGCAAATTATTAACTCTTGTATAAACCTCCTATAAGTCGAATTTTCGTAGGATAAACCTCTCTTACTCAAAGACTTCGATAATTCAAAACCTCTATAACTCGAAGATTTTAGTTCTTCCCTTGAGATTCGACTATATTATCTTTTCGTAGAATGTTTTCGTTCCACGGTTCAGTGCACTTTAAAGTCCGCTTCAAGTAATTGAAATGAATATTAAAAAGTTAGAGAGAGAACGTTGCGAATTTCTTGAAATGGAAAAAGCAAAGAAAATGTTATTGGTAATCGACTAAAGCTTTGTTAGTTTGCAAATCACAAAGTGCAAACACTATTTAGAATAAAAAGGATTAATGCGACTCATCAGAGTCACCACTATAATGTTGTACCATTATTAAATATGTTGGTATATAATCAATTAATAAACATTCGAGTGTTGCACGATGCATTATATCAATTTCATATCCATGAAATAAAAACATACAGAATATAATTATTCTAGGTCGGAAGAAATGTTTAATTTTCGAGTTAAAATAGCTCTAAATGCGAAGGGTTAAGATAATGGGCTAAACTTCCGAAGACGTCCATGCTCAGAATTGAATAAAATTTTTGAGAATAGGTTCCTTCTTGACTAAAATGATGATTGTCAGAAGGATTTTTTGCGACTCGAAAAAAAATTTTTATGTGCATGTTTTTAGAATATAGTTTACTTGTAGTTTATTTGTAGGCTCATTGAAAAAAAGTAATTAAAAAAAATGAAACCCTGTTAATTTCGAATCGAATTTACAGAGGTAGGCTCCGGAGGGATTCGAACCCTCGATCTCCTGTTTACTAGACAGGCGCTTTAACCAACTAAGCCACGGCGCCGCTGAATTCAGCGTTTGTTTAGCTCCAACACTAGTCACATGGAGACTTTGACATGAAAATTTGTATGTACTGTACGTAGATAATACGTAGTACGTAGTTGCTTATAACCAGACATTGAAACGGTTTTTAAAAGAAATGTTTGAAATAGCTATATATCCGGTTCAAACTGTAACAGTTATTGAGAACTGAAATTATGTTATAACTGTTACAAGAATATCGGTTACGGTTACGGTTCTTGAGAATTGAGAACCGATATAATTTCTGTAACTGTTATTTTTTTCGTTTCTGGATTTCGGTTTCGGTTAGAATTCAGTTCTGTCATTCTGTATTCTGTTCGGCCGAAGAACATACAATATATGCAAGCAACTAAATCAATGACAGGGTGACTGTAAAATAACACGATAAAATCTCAGTTTTATATGACAAAACACAAAAACTGATTTCGATGATTTTTTATTATGTTATACAAATCAACATTTTGAACAAATAATTACAAAAATTTGTGTTATTATGTATTATTTAAATGATTATGTATTATCATTCATTATTTGAACAATTTTTCAAATAAATAATTTTTTATAATGCTTACAATTTTATTTACATATTCACTATTTATATAAATTTTTATGCTGCAAAATATAATGTATACAAATTTGTTTATATACTTATTATTTAAATAGTTATTTATTATTATTTATTATTTAAACAATTTTTAAATAAATAAATTTTTATAATGTATAGAAACGTATTTGTATATTCGTGATTTGAATTATTATTTTGATAATAATTTATTGTTAAAATGATTATTTAAATAAATAGATATTTGTAACTACCAAAAATATATAATACATTTATGACATCAGTATGGAGTACTTATATTTCAAAACAGTCTTAAACTTGGACATCTAATATTTGTATTAATAATTATTATTTAAGTTAAGTTTGATTGTCAATTTATTTTAAAATATAATTATTATTATGCATGATAATTATTTTTTATCTAAGGGCTTAAATTATCTTTTTTTTGTAATAAAAGTTCAAACTATAAATGCACATGATTCGCATGTAAATATTTTGTATACTGTTTTCAGATAAACTTTGAATTTATTTTTAAATTTCAATTGGTCTTAATCAAATAATATTCACACCTACTTGTAATTAAGGCCTCAGAATATGTGTATAACATAATTCTTTAATCTCTTAATTATTGGTTTTATTATAAATATTCAATTGTCCAGATTTAGGCATCACTTTTGGCTTGCCCACACTTGGGGCATTTCACCTTCATTGACTGGGTCTCGAAGTCTCAAAGTATCGACTGACTCTTACAATTACATAGTTGACAACTGACCTAGGAGTCCCCGTCATTCCGTCTTCTTATTCTTATGTTCTCTGTCCTTGTTTTTCTAATGGAAGGAAAAATCCCTTTCAAAGAACGCTGGTTTCCTCCACACCAAACGCACGTGGGGCTCTTCTGGTCGCGGACGATCGCTGCCTTCTCGCTGAAGGTGCTTCGACACTCCACAATTTATGCTGCCCGTATGCCGCTATTGAGACTGTGACTGTGACTAACGAAAACTAAAATCCTGCCAGACTCGGAAACTAAACAGTTCTCTCAAAAATAGCATTGTTTGTTTGTTAAATTGTCTATTTCAGCCTGAAATTGAAATTCTCAGGCATTAGAATTTTTAACAATGTTTGAATACTAAAAAAATAAACGAAAAGTATCTTATTGCTAAATAAATTTGTAATTATTACTAATGTAAAGGCATATTAGAGGTCTACTTGTGGCGGTTTGTACGTCGAGGAGCAGTTTATCTGTACTCCTCGTAGTAATTACTATGTATCACAGTAATACATTATTCGGTTCACAGCCGTATTAACTTATTTTGTACTTCTTATATTGCTCCCGAAAAACACTCAGAGTTGGGCAGTATCTGAATAAAAAATTATTCAAATAAGTTTAAGATAAAATAAACTGTATCTTTTGTCTTTTATTCGAAGTCGGATGCAGCGCGAGAATTTATCTGTAACTGTATCTCTCGAGCGATCGGTTTGGAGAGTTTATTAGTCTGTCTCGCCGAGAAATTTTCTGGTTATCTTCAACTTTTATTCGAGAGCCGAATAGAGCGCCACGATGTATCTTACGGTTGTATCTGTCGTTACTTGGTCGCAGAGTATCCATCAGATTTTATTGGAAGAAATAGATTCGTATTCATATGGATTATTCGAATCCAGATGTCGCGTGAGATTTATCTGTCATCTTTATTCGTTATTTGAAGCTCGATTTAGCCAGACCATTTATTTGACGCTTTTATTCGTGACGAGTATTTCGAAGAGATAAAAATCAGATGTATCTTTATTCGTAATTTTTATTTGTCTTCGAATAACTGAGATCTTGATCCGACGTTGCCACGTCGTAATACGTACGTAGTAGGTACAATGACTTTCATTAATACATAATACATATTCAATATTCGGACACTCTTAGAAGGACGATAACAATTGTTTGAACAAATAGATTTTCATTATTTAAGCGATTGTTTAAACAAATAAATTTTTATTATTTAAACGCACGTTTAAACAAATGGATTTTTATTATTTAAACATTGTTTAAACAAATAAATTTTTATTATTTAAACGATTGTTTAAACAAATATATTTTTATTATTTAAACAAATGTTTAAACAAATAAATGTTTATTATTTAAACGATCGTTTAAACAAATAAATTTCTATCATTTAAAATTTAAACGTATATTTAAACAAACAAATGTTGATTATTTGAACGATTGTTTAAACAAATAAATTTTTATTATTTAAACAAATTTTAAAACCAATCATTTTTTTTGCTTGAACGATCGTTTAAACAAATCAATTGTTATTGTTTAAACAATTGTCATCACGTTTTGCAATGAGTATAAGTCTTTAGAAGACTTTTTATTTGTTTAAACATTTGTTTAAATAATGAAAATTTATTTGTTTAAACAATCGTTTAAATAATGAAAATTTATTTGTTTAAACAATCATTTAAATAATAACAATCCATTTGTTTAAACAATCGTTTAAATAATACAAATCTATTTGTTTAAACAATTGTTATCGTCCTTCTAAGAGTGTCCGAATATTGAATATTAATGAAAGTCATTACGTACTGCGTAAGTAATACATATTACGTATTACGTTTTGGCAACGTTGGATCAGGATGTCAATGTCAGTTATTTGAAATCGAATAAAAATTACGAATAAAGGTACATCTGATTTTTATCTCTTCGAAATACTCGTTACGAATAAAACAATCGAATAAATCATCTTGCTACATCGAGCTTCGAATAAATCTTAAGGTTAAGATGAAATTTTTCCATTGAAATCTGACAGATAAACCGTAGCCAAAATCTGACGAATACACCGTAAGATACATGGCGGCGGTGCCATCGACTCTCAAATAATCGTGAAAGATAAACTGAAAATTCTCAGCTGTATCTTACGGATAGTGCCTCTCGAATAACATCTTGCCGCTAGAGGCCTTGAATATGCAATACGCCGTTACTTCGAGCTTCGATAAACTACAGATGACGAATGAAATTTCTGGAGAGTATCTTAGATAAACTGTGTCGAATATGTATTTCAGAAAAATAAGTACAAATAAAAGATAACTTTCGTTTATCTTTTATTTAAAAATTTTAGATAAAAATTGCCCATCTCTGAAAAACACCTTATAAAACTAGGGGCTCATTTTTGGATGAGAATACAGGGTGAATGGTATGGGCGACGAGGTGACGTGTATTTACAAGTGAGATGTGGATGAAATAATGAAATGATGCTATTTACAAGTGGGGTAATGATGCGATGAGACTATTTATAGAACGAGAAGAAAGAGAATAGAGAAAAAGGGGTGCAAATGGCGGCTTGTTTGTTGGTTATCACTACTAATGAGATCATATAATATAATGTATCGTCACTTATTATCATAATATATCTTAATTCATATTAATCGTAGTTGCGCTATAAATCTTTGGTTTCGATAATGTTTAGTTACTACATCGTCAGTCTTTGTATATTACAACGTTTTATACATTATAACTCCGATGTCTAATTTATCTTTGCTTAAATGATAAACTTGAGGAATAAATATAATCTTGAAACTGAATATTATATATAATAGATGTTTCGGTTAACAATGTCGATTTTTTCGCAAAGTGTGAGCGTTTATTTCCATAACAAAATATATTACCTTAATATTTAAAGTATTGACCATCGCTGGCTATGACTTTTTCCCATCTTTCTGTCAAAGAATGGATTCCGCGCCAAAAGAACTTTCCGTTTATGGAGGCCAACTACTCATCAAGCCAAATTTTCTCTTTTTCGTAAGAATGTAAGTGTTGTTCTGAATGTCCGTGCTGCATCGATCGAAATAAGTGGTTGTCCGAGGGGGCTAAGTCCGTTGAGTGCAGCGGGTGGGGTAGGACGCCCTATCTAACGTTTTCTAAATAGTTTTTTACACATTTTGCAACGTGGGGCCCAGCATTGTCATGTTGAAAAATGACTTTATTGTATCTTTGGGCGTATTCTGGTCGCTTTTCTTTTAATGCTCGGTTCAATTTTATCAATTGTTGTCGGTATCGATCGCCAGTAATGCTTCTGCCAATTGTTTCAACGTTTGAGTTGAGTCTTCGGCCAATAATGCTTGCACATCTGTATCTTCAAACTTTTTCGGCTGTCCTGGATGCTCCTTGTCTTTTATATAAAAGTCACCATTTTCAAAGCGTTTAAACCATCGTTCACAAGTTTTTTGGGTTAGAGCATGTTCACCATAAGCTTCAACCAACAATCGTTAACTTTCAGCAGCCGTCTTTTTCAAATGAAAGAAGGTTATTAAACTTCCCCACAAAACGTCTTTTTCTGGTACAAAATTCGACATATTTAAAGTTATGAAAAACTATGTTTTTTGCACAATGACAATTAATAACAAACTGGATTTTGATAGCGTATATTTACCCTTCGAAACGCCATAGACGTTATTAGTCTATACCAACAAATGTATTGGTAACGTCATCTCGTAGCAAAATCGACATTATTAACCGAAACACCTATTAATACTGTGTAGTAAATTGCACTTTCGTGTTCCGTGTAGGAGAGAGTAGTTTGTATCTGTTGGTTAACCACCAGAATTTCTTACAATCTAACTCTTTCGTTTCGTAGCGATTTCTTTCAGGGATTACAATGCTGTATCAGAAGCTGCATTCGGATGTAATTTCGCCATGCTCCTAAGGAGTGAATGTGATGGTCTTTCTGGACCTATGTCGTGGGGGTGTGGTACAATAGGAGGATTGCATTTTATCACGTTTTTATTAAATCGCTTTCTTTTATGTCTGTTTGTCTAAAAAGCAGAAAATAATTATTTAAATAAAAAAAATGTTTAATATGCCACGTTTTTAAGACGGACTAAAAAGTATAAAATAATTTTTCCTATCTCCATATAGATTCCTAACCCCATACAGATAGTCCTGAAAATTTGTGATTGTGAATTTTTAATAGCTATGAAAATACTTGTAAGATTTAAGGGGGAATGGCACTCACGTGACATGACTAGAAAGGAACTGGAATCTAACTAGATTTTGGGTCGAAACATGGGTTTGCGGGGATCCTCATTTGAGGATCGGCTTGTGTCCTCATTTGAGCATATTTTGAGCTGCACAAAGGTTCATTCTAAAGAGGAAGGTTAAATACAGCCCGCTCTGGTCATGATTTAACGAGAAAAGTCTTTTAGAGACAGAAAAATACATTGGAATCTGCGAATGTTTTCTCAATTTTTTTTGCCTACTTTGGACACTCATATTATTATTAGATATAAACATAATCTCGTTAAATCATGACCAGAGCGGGCTGTATTTAACCTTCCTCTTTAGAATGTACCTTTGTGCAGCTCAAAATATGCTCAAATGAGAACAAAAAGCCGATCCCCGCTAACCCATGTTTCGACCCAAAATCTAATTAGATTCTAGTTCCTTTCTAGTTATGTCACGTGAGTACCATTCCCCCTTAAAACGAAAAACGTGGGGCGCAAGATAATAGTAAGGAGTGTAGAGAGTAGCTGCCGTTGAGAAAACTCAGACAACAGTTCATATCATTTGCAGTGCAATAAAATTGTTAGTGACTTAGGTGAACTATTCATGCATCAATTATCAATTGCATGCGCCCCACGTTTTCATTTTAAATCTTACAAGTATTTTCATAACTATTAAAAATTCACAATCACAAATTTTCAGGACTATCTGTATGGGGCTAGGAAAAATTATTTTATACTTTTTATTCCGTCTTAAAAACGTGGTATATTAAACTTTTCTTTCTATTTAAATAATTATTTGTTTTGGATCAAACCATGTTCGTCTAGAAAATTGAATGCTACCGGCAAAAAACCGATATTTAAGGATTTTCTAATGTAATTTTCATCCGGAAAAGCTCTCAAAAATAGCTTTGACTAGTCACGTACACCATACATCGTGTTCAGTTGTTTTGCACAATAAAATACCCTAATTTTAAGTCGAAATTAAATGTAAAATTTACTTTATATAAATTTTAATAAGTTATTTTGTAAGGACTTCGAGTTTCCTCGACTGGTCCCTACAGTGATAAATAATATAAAATGCATAAAATTCAATTTTTTTATTTGTAGTTTGTATTAGTTTGTAATATATTCGTGAATAATATAAAATACATAAAATTCAATTTTTTAATTTGTAATACATTCGTGATAAATAATATAAAATGACGATGACGATGACGAACAGATGTTCAAGATCATTTCTGGCAGGAATCGTCCTAGATGAACGCACAGATAAAATCCACATATCTGTTTAATTTAAAACCAAAACATACGCACGACCAACTGGACGTTGATAAAATACGAATGTTATTCAGGGGTACTGACAAGTACCACCCGTCATTGCAGGGGTATATAAGCCCTTGCATTTCTGTTCTCGTGGGCTAGTACTTCTGTAGTCACGAATCGTGTCGCGTCGTGCTGTATCTCGTAGAGTCAACTTCCAGTGAGATCGGGCTAAAGTTCCCCTTCGTATCAAAGTTAACCATATAGATTCCGCGAATCGGGTATAAAATCTATTAGGTATTTCTAAAGTTGTTCCGAGACCCCCGCATCGCCAGTGCATCAAAACCGAGCATCTCAGTTAGGTAATAATACTTTTCTTTCAATTCAATCTCATTCAATCGCGACATTTATACAAATGTAACACACTCTTTATAATTAGAATATATTTGTATTTATTGATAATTTCGTACAAATCACTAAACCCACAATTATTGTCCCACAATCCCAATCGAGTAATTGAACGTTCCCACACGATACACTCTTATCGCTAGGATTGTATCAATTAGATTATATTAGTTACGAGGCCCACTAACTATCCTAGCGACTCCCTGATTACGCATCAGGTTCGTTCGCGACATTCCAATCCTCCAACCAGAGATTTATCCAACCCAGTAGATCCCCAGTTTCGCATTGGGTTCGTCCACGGAAACTATACCATCCTACCGGCTCCCTGATTACGCGTCAGATTCGTCCGCATCCTAACAGCTCCCTCATTTCGCATCAGGTTCGTCTGTGCTCTCATCCAACCTCCCAGCGGCTCCCCAATTTCGCATTGGGTTCGTCCGCGTTGTTCTACAACCTCCTAACAGCTCCCCGGTTTCGCATCGGGTTCGTCTGCACGTCGCTCCTAGTGACTCCCCAATTTCGCATTGGGTTCGTTCACGAAGGTTCACCTTCCTAGCAGCTCCCCGATTACGCATCAGGTTAGTCTGCGTTTGACTTCATTCCTAGAGGCTCCCTGACTTCACGTCAGGTTCGTCCTCGCTGTCTATAATCCTAGCGGCTCCCCAATTTCGCATTGGTTTCGTCCGCGTACCTCAACTAACAAATTGAGACCATATTCCTAGGGTAACAACCCTTCGCCGGCCACTCGTGCTGCTCGCGGCCCTGGCTCATAACATATGGTACTTGTAATATATTCGTGATAAATAATATAAAATGCATAAAATTAAATTTTTTTACTTGTAATATATTCGTGATAAATAATATAAAGTACATAAAATTAAATTTTTTTACTTGTAACTAAACAACAGAAATTAAACACATATTAGAAAATGAACTTTAATAAAAAGCAGTGTATAAGTCCCACATTTCTTGTATAGTATATTTAGCTCCTTTCAGGATTGCTAGAGACTCCATTAATGTCAAGAATTTAAATAACAGATCCAATTCGTGGTAGTACACTTAAACGTAGTTGACCGTGAGAATCGCCACCTTCATGGCCATGTTTTTTGCGACTCTGGATTGCTATGGTTACGTCAGTATAGTCCCGTGCCATTCCTCGTTAACTTAACTGTACTTAAAAAGCGATTATAGTATATACATTATTCACGCCATTAAACTGAAGAATGCAACGGTTTCTTTGCATATATATCGTTTGCAACATGATTGTTTAGGGAACAGTACAATATAGATTGTATCTCTGTTATACATCATACATTGATTGAATTTTAAATGCGGATCTTTATGCATTTATGGAATAAAAATTTTCAAAAAATGCTGGAGTATTAAATTCAACAGAATTTAGTACGGTTTTTATTTATTTTAGATCTGCAAATGCTATTACCAATGAAAATAGAATTTTATTTGGCACCACTTTCTTAAAATTTGTCTACAAAAATTAAAAATTGCATAAACATTCGCAGTCTATTATTACACCTAATCATTATCGTTTAGATTTTATTATAGAATTCAATATGGATTCTCAAAAGTGATTTCCAAAATCTACTATGTAGGTCTAGTTGGTCTGGGTTAAGCACTCTTCTAATATTCTTATTATAGGATTATGGATGTGTGTAGTAATAAAATAATAAATGTAGATATAATGAAAATTGATTTTTAGAACAAAGTGTACACAGACAGTGATAAAATTATTATGTTGAAGTTGGAAGTGACCCAATAAAGTTGGCTAACAAATGGAATTAATATAGTTTTTATAATAATACCTCCTTTATTACAGAATATATTGTTATGTTTTAAACAAAACTTTACAATAAAGGCAGTTAAGAATAAAGTACTATCCCAAATGTGCTAGAAATTTCTGGTCAATTAGTATTCATGTTGATAAATTTTTACATTGTATGTGACACCTTTTTTTGCTGCTCCAATTAATGTAATTTAAATATTGCCTGGAGCCATTCTTTTACCAAAGTAGAAGAAAATAGTAAACATCCATTAAAAAGTATTAAAAGTGAGTAATATTCTTTATTTTCATATGATTACCCTCATGACTATTTAGAAATACACCATAATATTTGACATCATTATAATAAAAAATAATATTCATAAAGTTAGGAGTTATCTTTATGTAATTTTTCCATCTGTTTAGAATAATTTGATCACTATATTTGTAATTACTAGGGGTGTGCGAGTACTCGAAATTTCGGGTTCGGGTCGGGTCGGGAAATTTGTTCGGGTACGAGTCGGGATCCCGAAAGTTTATAAAGTTCGGGTACCCGCACACCCCTAGTAATTACTTAAATTAAAAATGATCTCAGATTGGTACACAATACTGGGAGCAGCAACATTGTTGCTTTATTTACAACTATGTTTATCTCATGGTCAAAGTGAATCTGCTAGTTCAGACCTGTGTAACCATGATAGTGACCGAATGGATTACAGTTATTAGTAGATAGCGGATTTTATGCATTTACTAGCTGGTCGTGGTGTGCCTACGGCACGCCCTCCGGGCGTGCCCTGGCGGCCGGCGAGCGGCGCGGCGCACAGTGGGCTATTTCGATAAAATCTGAGTTATTTTCTCTATGTTACCGATATTACTTTGTGTCCGTGCTGCCATCTAGTAGTTCTGCTCGGTAATCGGCGCGCGGTCGTCAGACCGAATCGTATCGATCGGATCGGATCATACATACAGACATACTTTTCAATTTTATCAGAGAGTAAATGAGAGTGCTCACGCCCGGGTTTTGGCCGTGCCACTATTGGCTGCATATCAACTCACAGTCCGGACAAGAACCTACATCAACTCGCACTCCGGACAAGAACCTACATCGACTCTCAGTGACTCTCAGTCCGGACAACATCATTTTTGGCCTTGATCAGAATAAAAAGTTTATATTGATTGATTCACCCGTATTATGTATCCCCTTTCGTATCAAACAATTTTTATCTGAATATGTTCTCTAAGTTCAGTCTCTCTCTCTTTCATGAAATTAAGGAAATATCATGTATTAAAATAACTGCAGAAAATAATTATTTAGTAAGGTCAAATAAAAGGAAGGATTACAGAAGTAGACACATTATACTCAACAAAAAAGATCGAACAACATTTTAGCTCTACTTCCAACAAACTAGAAAATGCTACATATAAGGTACTATCAGGTACTATTTATATAATTCCTTAGGACTTTTAGAAATTATGTTCAGTTTGGAAGTCGGAATTTAACTATGGAATAAGAGAAACGCGAAACATTTCATTCTTTCGTAAATATTCGTGTGCCGTATGATAGCCAATTGATTCCATACGTTCATTTACTTCCACCCGACAAAAGTACTAATTACAATTGGTTTTCCCAAAACGAACATTTTACTATTTTCCTATGTAATTGAAATAATTTTTGAAATCATTCATATTTTCAAAGTAGTCCTCCGCGTTCAGGCTTTGTCAACGACAATCTTTCAACAATAATGCTATGTAGCACATTACAGCGAGTCAAAATATCCGTTCCCCACAACCGCTGGTTTCCCCTTCCCTGCCCCCCCCCTCACATGTTGCCGATCACGCCGCCATCCCGTTGGTGCCTTTCCGGCTGCGCGCGCGCGCTCTACACACAAGCGTACCTCTGCTCTGTCCGTGTGAACTACCTCTCGACTGATTGACACCGACGCGTTCCTTCGATTTTCACGTTACCGAAGTTTCGAACGCCTGACAAGGAGAAGGCAAGACCTTCGGGTCACCGATTTAGTTGAAACTTTGTATATTTATAGATCTTTCTTTTACGAATATATACCATTATAGGGACAAAGACTCAATAATTGTTGAGATGAACGTATGGAATCAATCGGCTATCATACGGCAACATCAACGAATATTTACGAAAGAATGAAATGTTTCGCGTTTCTCTCATTACCCATTCCATAGTTAAATTTCGACTTCCAAACTGAACATAATTTCTAAAAGTCCTAAGGAATTGTAAATGATACCTTATACATTTTCTAGTTTGTTGGAAGTAGAGTTAAAATGTTGTTCGATCTTTTTTGTTGAGTATGATGTGTCTACTTCTGTAATCCTTCCTTTTATTTGACCTTATTAAATAATTATTTTCTGCAGTTATTTTAATACATGATATTTCCTTAATTTCATGAAAGAGAGAGAGACTGAAATTGGAGAACATATTCAGATAAAAATTGTTTGATACGAAAGGGGATATATAATACGGGTGCTGCGAATCAATCAATATAAACTTTTTATTCTGATCAATGCCAAAAATAATGTTGTCCGGACTGAGAGCCACTGAGAGTTGATGTAGGTTCTTATACGGATTGCGAGTCGATGTAGGTTCTTGTCCGGAGTGCGAGTTGATGTAGGAGCTGATCCAGGCTAAGCACTAGAGTAGGGGGCAGCACCATAATGGGCACGGCCAAAACCCGGGCGTGAGCACTCTCATTTACTCTCTGATTTTATATATTAAGAAGAAAAATGAGTAGGTGTAATTTAAAATATTGCAAACATTAGGCTAATTCCGAAATACTTTTATATTATTTTCAACCTATCGAACATATTAAGAGAGAAAATAAATGTCTATGTCACTCCGGTTTGTTGCAATTCAAGTGGAAAATTTTTATTTTGCATAAAGATCCGCCGTCTAGCTATTAGCAACTGACAGATAAGATAATAATTAAATTTTGTTACAATATTTGTAGTCGTAGCTTTCGAAAACTTTATATTCGATACATAAAAATAAAATTTAACCCTTTGCACTCGGAACTATTTTAACACGAAAACTAAACATTTCCTCTGATCCAGAATATTTCCATTCTGTATGATATTTTTTAGTTTATGTATATTAAACCGATGCAATTTACTCATGTGATACTCAAATGTTTAGTAATTTATTTGATATAAAATAATTGAATAACGTAACAATTATTTTACATTACTGATATAGTAATATTTAGTGGTGCCTCAGAGTCACCACTCGAGTGCTAAGGATTAACCATTTGCACTCCGAATTATTTTTCAATTTTGTTGCCAACAACTCCCTACTATTTTAAATGTTTTATTTGAAATTTACTTCAAAGGACAGTTCCTTGGCTGCTACTTATTTTAAACAATTTTGTTTACTAATTACATTAAATATAGCTCTCAAACTTTGTTGTAATTTATGTTTGTGGAACTTATATTAGTTTTTAAATAAAAAATAAGAAATTAAATGATTAAAGGAAGAACCCAAATACATATAAAAACTCGTTTTATTTACATTTTTCTTTTTCTGATGTCGAGTCACACTCGACAAAGGAGTGCAAATGGTTAATATTACTAACTTGTATTATTATTGTTACATACTCAAAAGTTTTGATCCATAAAATTGGAGTTACAGTTGATGAGCACGAATGTTGTAGTCTCACTAATATTCTTAAAAATGGTCGAAAATTATGTTCAAAAAATATAAAAAATTGGGCTCGTCCGGGATTTGAACCCGGGACCTCTCGCACCCTAAGCGAGAATCATACCCCTAGACCAACGAGCCGTATTGAAGAATGATACTTTCAAATTGAAAGTGATTGTGGAGAACAGATCGATAATTGCTGGAAGCCGGATGAAGCGCTCGCTAAACGGCTTACAAGCAAGTTGTTGTCATGAAAACGATCAAATGTATTTATCACAAATGTATTCTTACCAATGGATTCGTTAGCCTAATCAATGAACAAACTGACAGTAGAATGTTTCTCTAAAAAAATATAAATTTTGCACAATAGTATACAGATATTTCTCGTAGCTGTTGGTTGTACATATAATTTATTCGATTTATGTAAATCTATGTTATACTAAAGAATATACTGGAAATATCATTAACACATGTTTTGAATTCTGTATTAACAATTGATTACGTTCACTTTGACAGGTGCATGCTAATGGTGAAAGTGAAAAAAGTTTGTCAGTTGGCTCGTTGGTCTAGGGGTATGATTCTCGCTTCGGGTGCGAGAGGTCCCGGGTTCAAATCCCGGACGAGCCCAAGTGGTTTATTTTTTTCCTCCTTTTATTTTTCATTTTTGTTCCTTCATTTTTTCGTGATGTACTTTATATAGAGGTAGCATTCTCTAATGAGTAGACCGCGGATTTTATACATTTATGGCAAAAATGAGTAAAGGAAAATTAAAATAGTAAAAAAATTAGAAGAATTTAAAAATATTGTTAAATTGTTTTTGACCAATCACACATATTAAAAAAGAAAACAAATTCCTATTTCATTCCAGATTGTAGAAAATTTTTATTTTGCATGGAGGTCAGCTGTCTACTGATAAGAAAACGACGTGCTGATCAAACACAATTACACCACTGATTTACGAAACTGTTTATTGACAGTGGGTGGTCAAATTATGAATAGATGGCAAAATTACATACAGTTACATACATAACTCCTTCATAAATATAATTCCATTATAATATCTATGCAAAATAAAATTTTTTTATGTGAATTACAATAAATTAGAGTGAAATAGAGATTTATTTCCTATTATAATTAATATTGTTACGGGCAATGTGTTTAACGTGAGCATTTTGTAAAATGACCGGACATTGTGTAGAATGCCCGCTCGAAAAGACATTGTGCAAAATGCCCGTTACAAGTTTCGGTCAATCTATAAAATGTCCGGTCATCATACAGAATGCTTAGAGGGTGGTGGTCAGTGTATTAAAACGCTCTGATAAGGAAATTAAAAAATGTGTTTTTTATTGAGACAATATATCCCTTGGTCAAAATCAACCTTATGAAGATACCAAGTTTAGGTCGTAACAGGCAGAGTGCAAACGATAATAAATGAAGATAAAAGAATATCAACTATGGATTCAAGATACTTCTGGATTTTCGCCTGCGTGGTCGGGTCGGCCTAACGGTCGGCCCTCTCAGCCCCCACCCACAACGTAACCACAACTCACTCTATTCGCATGATTTTCCAGTACTAGTTCAAATTCTGGATAACAGCTACAATGCAAAGATTATGCGAATAGAATGAGTTGTGGTTAGGTCGTTGAGGGGGCGGAGAGGGCCGGCCCGACCACGCATACGAAAATCCAAGAGTAGCCTTGGAAACAAGAAATCTCACATGTCAACTATAGATTCAACACACTGCCCAACGAACCGTGGGCATTATATAAAATGTCCGAGCATTTATGAAATACCTGCCAATTATATACATTGTCCAAAAAATTGAGCATTCTACACAATGCCCACGTTAAACACATTGTTCGTAACAAATATGTTCAATAGGTTGAAAATAATGTAATAGTATCTTTAAATTTTTCTAATATGTTATCTGTCTTAAATTACGCATACTAATTTTTGCCATAAATGCATAAAGATCCGCTGTCTAGTTATAATGTATTTCTAAATGTATTATTCTTTATAGAAATGATTTTAAAAATATTTAAATTGTATTAATCGAAGTAGTGACAAAGGTATAAGTATCATATACACAATTTCAAAATTTATCAACTTGAGTAGGTACTAATTGACCATAAATTCATAACGCGTTTGAGACAGTACTTTATTGTAACTCTGCCTTTTATTTAATATTATAAACTTTTATTATAATATTTATTATAGTATAATTTATTTATTATATTATAACTGCCTTTTACTTAATAACTAACCACACGTACTTTAAAATAAATAGAACCCAGATAACACTGAGACGTCTAAAAGAAGTCTTTAAGACGCCTGCCGCAAGACATTCAGACGTCTAAAAGACGCCTCGAAAATCGCTCGACGGTCGCTGGAACGTCGCTGGAAGGTCTTCTGAATGTCTTCTATTACAAAACGGTACGTCTTAAAGACGTCTTTTAGACGAACTTTTGACGTCTTTAAGGCATCTATTTAGACGTTTAAGGCGTCTTTTAGACTGAAATGAATAATTTTCGAGATATTCGTGAAAAACTGCAGCTACTACACATTGAATTTTGTGTATACGTGCATGTCCGTGTTGTGCGTGTGTCAGCACGAGGCGACCGCTCGTCAACTGTATCTACAGATCTATCACTACGATCGTCGAACGATCTATGTATATACCGCGTGAACTTTTTAAAACATATAATAATGAAGAATGGGTACATATTAGATGGGCAATTTTTTATCTAAAATTTTCGAATAAAAGATAAACGAAAGTTATTTTTTATTTGTTGTTATTTTTCTGAAATACATATTCGACATAGTTTACCTATAAGATACTCTCCAGAAATAAGATACTCTCTCATTCGTCATCTGTAGTTTATCGAAGCTCAAAATAACGGCGTATGCGTATTCAACGTCTCTAGCGGCGAGAACTTATTCGAGAGGCATTATCCGTAAGATAAAGCTTAGAATTTTTAGTTTATTTTTTACGATTATTTGAGAGTCGATGGCAGCGCCATCATGTATCTTACGGTGTATCCGTAAGATTTTGGCTACGGAAATTTATCTGTGAGATTTCAATGGAACGATTTCATCTTAACCGTAAGGGCCTGTTCAGACACGGCGGAAACCGCGCGTTTTCGACCGCGCGATTTTTGTTTTCGATTGTTCAACCGCGCGGTCACGTGTGAACGAATGCATAGACGCTAATGTAATAAAATCCGCGAGGTTCAAATCGCGTGGTCGAAAATGCGCGGTTTCCGCAGCGTCTGAACAGGATTTCTCTAAGATTTATTCGAAGCTCGGTGTAGCAAGATGATTTATTCGATTGTTTTATTCGTGACGAGTATTTCGAAGAGATAAAAATCACATGTATCTTTATTCGTTATTTTTATTTGATCAAATAAAAATCACTGACATTTTGATCCGACGTTACCACGTCGTAATACATACGTACTACGTCGTGTCACAAACCGGGAATATCCGTAAGGGCCATCCCAAACCTAGCGCACAACGGTAACCGTAATTATCTGTTGGCCTGCTGGAATTCCTGCTACTTGTCCAAGGCCACGAAGGCTCCATGGCTATGCAGGTAACACTCCCACCATCTCCAAGACAAGGCACGCTCAGGGCTAAACGGGAGGGTGCGGACAATACATTAAGAATGCGCTGATTGGAAAAATGCAGAAATCAGCAAGGACCAATCGGCGCACTTCTTCTCTGTGGAAGGGGAAGTCTCCTAAAGGAATTTCCAGAAAAGGTTGGACTTCCTAAAAAACTAGAAGAGAGGAGAGGTTCTGGACAGCCAGTCAGTCGTCAGTCGCGCACCAGAGCTTCGAGTATCAAATTAAATAAAAAAAAATTTTTTTAAAAACTACGTTTTTAAGACGGACAGAAAAGTATATATTTATTTAAATAGAAATATCATGTTTAAAAAACGGACTAAAAAGTATAAAATAATATAAATAACATTATTTAAAATAAATTTGTGATTGTGAATTTTTAATAGCTATGAAAATACTTGTCAGATCTAAAACGAAAACCGTAGGGCGCATGCAATAGATAATTGATGCATGAATAGTTCACCTAAATCACTAACAATTTTATTGCATTGCAAATGATACACTTCTTACTATTACCTTGCGCCCTACGTTTTTCGTTTTAGATCTGACAAGTATTTTCACAGCTGTTAAAAATTCACAATCACAAATTTATTTTAAATAATGTTATTTATATTATTTTATACTTTTTAGTCTGTTTTTTAAACATGATAATTCTATTTAAATAAATGTATACTTTTTTGTCCGTCTTAAAAACGTAGTTTAAAAAAAATTTTTTTTTTATTTAAATAATTATTTTCTGCTTTTTAGTTTTCTTTGAGTGAAATTTTTCAATCGATCTTAAATTTTATAAGATTTTTTATTTCAATATTAAAACAAATTAATGCCAAATCCTTCTTGGTTATCAATTTTTTAAATATACAATTTCCCAATTCACCATCAAAACATGTGCTACCACAAAGAAAAGATCCTGTAGAGCGCAGGGAAAGAATAATTGGAAACCATGAAAATTTAGTTAGAGAGTTTATTGATTCTGACCTAATTAATGGTTTCTTAAATTTAATAAACAATTATAAAGAAAAGCATGTAATTTCGAACCATTGGAGTATTAAAATAACAAATTCAAAAATTTATTTTTGCATGCTTGTATGTAGTGATACTTCTGATTTCTTGGTACTTAAAACACAGATTGTGATTAGTAATGACATGAAATTACAAGTTTTTCAAGAAGCTAATGAATTTTTATTTCACGAATTGCGATGATGATAGTAATGATCTTCGTAATCTTTCTGTTGATGTCAGCGGTTTTCCAGAAATTTTTGACACTGATTATTTATCCACTTCTATTGTTGATGATTCCATTAAGATTTATATATCCGGTTATGGGTTCCATTCTGTTGAAAAAAAATTAAATTGTAATACACATATATAAATTATTAATTTTGTGGAGGATAAAGGTACAACTGTAAATAATGTATATTTTGATCATCTACAGAAGATGTAACAATTGTATTTACTCACATGTGTGCAATAATGGAAATCATAATAAATATTCCTAATTTGGAATCAGATTTCCTAAAATCTGAAAATCATAAACACATTTTATGTAAATTAACATATATTAGTATACAATCAGATATACATTATTTAGCATTTTTAGATAGATGCATTTGTGGTAAAGATTATTACTCTCGAACTCGAAGGAAATCCAACCTTTTATTGTAAATTGGAAATTTTTCATTAAAGTTACGTTTGCACAAACCTGTATATGTATTCATTTTGATTTTAAATTTGTTGAATACAGATAATATCTATATATCCATATAGATATGTACATTATTCTTCAATTTTCTGGTCCAGTGTTCTTCTCTCTGTAACATATTTAATTATATTAATATTAATTAATGTAAACGTAGTTGTTTATAGAATAGAATTTATTTTTCTTTTAATGTAATTTTGTAATTTATATATATACTATATACTTTTTCCATTACTTACATATTTCTTCTGTTCCACACACGGTAGGACTTGAGCAAGTTACATCAGATGTTCGAACTGCGATCCATTTTCTATGATACAGAGCTCCGTTCTTTGTTTCGATTTATGTTAACTTCCATTGCTTCCCATATTATTATGTTTCTATTTATCATGTACGCTTTAGAATCGTACGTTCAAGAACGCATGGTCCAATTCATTGGCCACCGCGTTCTCCGGATCTGTCTACGTTGGATTTTTATCTTTTGAGATATCTGCAATCGGTTGTTACGACACAACAATTAATGATATTCAAGAACTTCGGAATCACATAGCAAATGCATGCTGTTTGACAGGGATGGTTAGATGAAAAACAGGATACGAGAAGGACCGCTGTGAAACTAGAATTTATGGCAATCACACGTTTCGTGCAGATTGGTACGCAGAGTCGATGGGTAACCGTTCGCAAACGTCATCCGTCCTTTTACCCAGCAAATCGTAAAAATGTCAGGTCAGCGTAGCATTCCTCTATTGTCCTATACCTCGCTTAAGAAACTTTCTAAAAGAAGGACAGACGACGTTTTCGTACGGTTACCCGTGCATTTCGAATTTCGACACGCATGATGCCCTTCCTAAATTCTTCAGAAAAATCTTGCGGAAAGTCAGTATCGTTCGAGCCGCGGTAGAGAGAACATCTTCAAAGATTTGTCAATTCAGAGTTAACGGTTGTTTTTGATAGTGATATTTAAACTAATCACTAGACTGCGAATCTTTATGCAAAATGAAAGTTGGCTGCTGCTATTATAAGGGACAGGAGCCAGACAGATATTTGGTTCTTACTGTAATCATTTTAACAAGTTGAAAATAATACATTGGTGTTTTTAAATTATTTTAATCTCTCTACTGTCTTAAAATGCACCTATGAAAATCGCTTCAAATGACTTCAGGAACCTGCCATTTTTTCCGGGAAGTGCAGGAGTTTTGGGACACCCTGTATAATTCCAAGATTTTAGTTCTTTCCATGAGATTCGAGTTATCGCGAGGTTCGGCTGTATCATACATTATAAGAACCTTATTTATTGAATAAAATAGAGTAGAAATTGCTCTTTATTTGAATTTAGATACAACATACTGACTGATCGAAAATTGTATTAAAATACTATTAAATTAAAAGAAGAGCCGCACTCAAGTAGTCAAGGAGCCGCATGTGGCTGGCGAGCCGCAGTTGGGTTATCCTGTGTTCATCGACAACTCATTTCACCGATACTGTTTTCATCGACACTAACTTTCGTCGACACTATGTTTTCATCGACATGGTCAAATCGTCGACAAATGTCTTCATCGATATGATTTGACCGACACTAGGTTTTCATCGACAGTCCGTGTTTAGCGACAGGTTTGAATTCATTAGTTTCCACTGACACCAAATTCGTATTTGCTAATGTTGATTAATCGTTATCATTATTATGTTCTCGACGCATACTAATCTTACCTAACCTAACCCGGTTACAGGTAGGTTCTGTAGCTCGGCTAGCTGTTCTGTTTAAAATACCTATTTCGGTATAACCGATGTTCCACCGAAACCGAAATAAATGCCTGTATTTTTCGACTTTTACAATGCAAAGGTTGCCCTATATGAAAGAGAACTGCGTGCAACTTACCCTCCAGAACCTTCAAGAAGCACAGTTACCTAAATTACCTGGTAAACTCTCCACCGACGACGTATCCCGCCTACCGTGGCCATCATCCATCTATATATATAAAATGACAGTCCTGACTCACTCACTCACTCACTGATCAACGCCCAGGCTAAACCCTTGGACCTAGAAAGCTGAAATTTTGCATAGAGGTTTCCTTTATGATCTATACAAGGGATAAGAAAGGATATTTCGAAATTCAACCCCCTGAAAAGGGGTTGCAACGTTTGAGGAATATTTTGTTCGTGGTCGGATTTGCTTGAAACTTGGTCTAACTGCTCTTTGATACAATTAATCAAACACCTATAAGGCATTTTAAAGATATATATAGGAGGAGAAGGATCATGTTAATTCTAACTCACTTCCAGACAAGCTAGAAACTTGAAAATTTGGAATCAGGTGTCTTTTATATCCAAACCAACAGAAAAAATCGAAAAACCCGAAAAATATTTTTTTTATTTTGAAAAAATCAAAAGACTACATACGTCATGTGATTGAGCATATCCTACATGCTGTCGGTTGAGCTTTTTGAAAATTTCGTTATTTTTGCGGTAGGACGCACCGTTCCCGAGATACAGCCATTTTTTAATTTTTTTTTTTTTGAAAAAATCGAAAGGCTACATACGTCATGTGGTTGGGCATAACCTGTATGCTTTCGGTTAAGCCTTTTGAAAATTTCGTTATTTTTGCGGTAGGACGCACCGTTCCCGAGATACAGCCATTTTTTAATTTTTTTTTTTTTAATCAAAAGGCTACATACGTCATGTGGTTGGGCATACCCTATATGCTTCAGGTTAAGTTGCTTTTGTATAAGCGAGATTTTATCGAAATTGCCCATTGTGTGCCGCCCGGCCGGAGGGCCTGGTTGCGAGGGCGTGCCGCAGGCACGCCACGAGCAGCTAGTAAAACATAAAACATTAAGCCATATACAAAGACTTTCCCGAAAAAGGATAGAAGAAGATCTTCCCGAAGATCTGAAGAAAGATACCACACCATAGAGCAGACTTTTATCTATATTTATCGCTGAACGCGATCACATACTACTAAGCGTCGTGCGGGGAGGTATGACGGTTAATATTTAATATTTTTTTCTTCTAAACGCATAGGCTTATTTAAAAAATTTTTTTGAATATTGCATTGTCATCCAGTTCTGAGCTATGTTTAAAGTTTCAAGTCTCTAGCTCATCGGGAAGTTACAGTGAGTAAAAAATGTATTTGCACGTCCTTTAAAATAGAATAACTTTTTTATACTTGTCCCAATCGACCTGATTTTTTATAATCAATTAGAAGCATTGGTTTACGAAATGTTATGCAAAAAAGGTTTCCCAAATAATTATAATTTACAAGGTTACATGTGCAAAAATAAAAAAAGCATTTTTTTAAACTTTTTTATTTGGGCCCTTAATGAAAATTTAAAAAATAAATAAATAAAAATAAATAAATTAAAAAATTAAATTAAAAAAAAAAATTAAATAAATAAATAAAATAAAAATTTAAATTTAAAAAAAAAATTAAATAAATAAATTTTAAATTTTATAAATTTTTTAATTCATTTGTCTACCATTTTCTATAAAAAATGCATTTGCATAAACATCCGCAGTCTAGTTATTTGTTTATAGCAGGGGTGAGACAGGTAATTTAGGTGACTGTGCTTCTTGAAGGTTCTGGGGGGTAAGTTGCACGCAGTTCTCTTTCATATAGGGCAACCTTCACATTGTAAAAACCGAAAAATACCGGCATTTACTTCGGTTTCGGTGAAATATCGGTTATACCGAAATAGACATTTTAATCTTCGGGAAGGTCTTTGTATGTTATATGGCTTAATGTTTTATGTTTTATGACGGCCACGGTAGGCGAGATACGTCATCGGTGGAGAGTTTACCAGGTAATTTAGGTAACTGTGCTTCTTGAAGGTCTTGGGGGGGTAAGTTGCACGCAGTTCTCTTCCATATAGGGCAACCTTTGCATTGTAAAAACCGAAAAATACCATTTATTTCGGTTTCGGTGGAATATCGGTTATACCGAAGTAGGCATTTTAAACAGAACACCTAGCCGAGCTACAGAAGACTTCTGTAACCAGGTTAACCGGGTTAGTATGGGTTACAGAAACCTTCCTCGGTTAACCGGGTTTGGGTTAGGGTTAGTCCGCGATTCGCAACCCTGTTATAAAGTATGATACAGTCGAACCTCGCGATAACTCGAATCTCATGGGAAGAACTAAAATCTTCGAGTTATAGAATGTCACATCGCCTATTTTTCCGAAGAACGGAAAACTAAGCGGCATCGGGTATTTACAGGCTTAGACCACGCTCGGCCGCGCGACACATGATCCACCCATGATAAACAGTCGCTCGTACATTCGGATCGCAACGATTTTACGAATCGACAAACTAAATTCGGGCGCCAGACTCGTTATTGTGTCACGTAAAAGGTGTCGGAAGAAGCCACGAACCGCGAACGCGAATTCCGAATCCTCGAGGACTGCGCGATAACCTGAGGTAGCTCGCGAACAGGTACAGGGTTCTACGTGGGGAGAGGACGGAGCATTCCCCGCGGCGGGAACGTTTCTCACAGGAAAATAAAACACGAGAAATCGGCTAAAACAATCGTTTATTAAACGGGTGGTCGTGTGCTGCCGGTGGAAGCCGGCAGCAATCAAATTCTAAGCCGCGCGCGATCACAATATTCTACGGCTGATGTTCGGCCATTCGCGCGTATCTTTCTCGTTCGCTAATCGGCGCGTCGAGCCCGGCAGGTACAAGATTTTCGCGAAGGTTACAGCCGTTTGCACGGCACTAATCTGCCAGGCTGCGACGGAATACGCGATACAATTGTCTGACTGTGTCGAAGGAACGAAGTGGCGAAACGGGCACGTCACGTCGTCCCACCGTGCACCGTCTCGAGGGTTGCACAAAATACTCGCGAAAATCGACCCCGCTACGAACCCCCCGAGAATCCGCGACTACGCGTCACAAATCCGGCGTCGGACAATCCAAATTAGATAGCGGCCCCGCTATCTGACCGGATTCTCGTTACAAACCTGGTTCGCACGGGCATCGACCACCGGCCTCGCGTTCCTCGCGGTGTAGCTATCATCGGTCTTCGGCAACGTCTGCGGACACGGTGTTTCGCGACGCAAAGAAGGACCCGCAAACACACCCCCGAGCCAGAGTTGGGCACAGAGTTGGGCAAAATATATATTTAGATACAAATTTCGGATCACGAATAATAGACACAAAATTTTTAATTAGTTACTCGAGGATTTAGATACAAAAGTATCTTGTATCCGACTTTTAATTAGATACTTTTGTATCCGAAGCGGATGTATCCGAGGCTTCGGATCCATTTGTAACTAGTATCTGTAACTATTTTTCGGATCCTTTCGGATCCTTTTGGCCAGCTAGCGGCTCGAATGAACACGTACCAAGGCCCCGAGGCCTGGCCCAGAACACAATAGTAAGGCAATAAACACGGCCGGATAACCCGACGCGACGCACAGTGGTTCAGACTGGAAAATCGTGTGCCTTTTTGCCGAAAAACGAACTTTCTGTTATTGATATCTAATATATGGACATTGCTTCCCAAATGTCCATAGACCTCGGAAATGAAGAAAATAGTACAATTTAATAAATATTATAATTGTAATAAACATTGAAAGTTGGACGTTTTAAGAGGAGTATTTTTTACGAGAAAAATTGCTTCTCTTTGATGCGATGCCCTGACGTTGCTATTTAACATTTCCTCTTGCTTTTTTTTTTAAATTGAAGAGCAGATTTTTGCGATAAGAAATCGTATCTTACATTATTAATTAGTCTGCATAATATATTAAAAGTCAATGCTGAATTAAATGGAGAAAATTTTTAAAATTCTTTATAATCGGTAAGTTCTTTATAATAGCTTTAAACAGTAACAATTTGAGAAGCGGTTCGAAGAGGTTA
>CM052256.1:170989-187536 GCA_028455795.1 Lasioglossum marginatum | reverse complement strand
TTTCATCGAATTCTGAGCATGGACGTAAACGGAAACTTCGCCATAAAAATCCATTTGTTTAAACGTGTGTTTAAATAATAAAAATTTATTTGTTTAAACAATCGCTTAAATAATGAAAATCTATTTATTCAAACAATTGTTATCGTCCTTCTAAGAGTATTCGAATATTGAATATGTATTATGTATTAATGAAATCACTGTACCTACTACGTACGTATTACGACATAGTAGGTAATAACGATTACGACGTAGTAATGCAACGTCGGATCAAGATCTCAGTTATTCGAAGACAAATAAAAATTATGAATAAAGATACATCTGATTTTTATCTCTTCGAAATACTCATCACGAATAAAAGCGTCAAATAAATGGTCTGGCTAAATCGAGCTTCAAATAACGAATAAAGATGACAGATAAATCTCGCGCGACATCTGGATTCGAATAATCCATATGAATACGAATCTATTTCTTCCAATAAAATCTGACGGATACTCTGCGACCAAGTAACGACAGATACAACCATAAGATACATCGTGGCGCTGTATTCGGCTCTCGAATAAAAGTTGAAGATAACCAGAAAAGTCTACTATCTCAGGATTTTGGAGAAAATCGATTCGCGTGAAAAAACCTAACGAAATCATTTTTTCGTCGAAATGATTATAATTTCTCTATTTTTCCTTTATTCTCTAATATTTTGACACAAAATCAAAGAACTTTCGATAGAAATGAGATAGAGCAATGATTTGTTTTTTAAATTACAGCTGAAATATTGCAGAATATGGGAACATAGAGAGATTATGGTACCAACGTTTTTAACCTTGAAAATCTGTGTTAAACTTGCAGAATTTCAAGAAAATTGTGGTTTATTCGATTCCATGTACGGATAGATTTTTTCTTGACATGCTATACATCATTTGCCGTAGATTTTGTCACGCTGATTTCAAATCTGGTCCTAAAATTTGTCTACCACCTCAAGATTTTTATTAAGTTTATAGGATTTCACGAATATATCATGTGTTGTAAGTTGTAACTACGTCATATATTTATGATGTACAATAAAAAACTTAGTATGTTATAAAAAACTTAGTAAATTATAGGGTTTAATTTTGAATTATATACTGAAATAAATTTATCACCAAAAGAATGATATAAGGTATAAATATAACAATATCATTATTTAATCAAAGAAAACAATTGAAGTAGAAGCACCTGTAGTTGACCAGTTAAGAAAAATTCTCTGCGTGATTAATAGTTAATGCTCTCTTTTATCCTTTATTAAATAGAGAGACTCTATGCGTGAAAATGCTGTTTGAATTTCTTACATAGTGTAACAAAGCTAACTTTGTTTATGTCGTTGGTTACACATGCCATCATCAGTACACAAGATTATGATGCATGGACCGTCAGTAGTTAAAAACTGCATTTTATCGATTGATGCCATTTCAGAAGAAGTGCTGGAAGCGTCACACAAATTATTTAAAAAACATAGAACAGAATACAGTCGAAAGAGCTTACGGATAAAACAAATGAGGACATATTTCACAGGATGATGGTACATTCGAATCCATATAATTTCTCTGAGTGATGTTGAAATCAAAATATCCGAGAAACGAGAGAATATCATCTGAAGTTTTACGACTGCCATCAAATTATTTATCATTTGTGTTAATATTCTTATATCTATACACCTCTTTGTTTTGAGCTCCTTACTATTATAAGAATATGAACTTCTTTTTTATGTATAAACATTTGTTTGAAACATTAATGTTTCACTTTGATGTTCAAACAAATGTTCATAGATAGAAACAAGTTTATATTCTTGTATAAATAGAAAAACTAAATTTTTTAATAAAAATTCAATTTTTTCTTGACGAACGGTCAATTAAAATGTTAAGCTAACATTAAATTCGTGATAAGCGATCCCGAATACCCTAGTACACGGTATTTTTTGAAAGGTTTTTAGTTTTATTCTATTCGACTGTTATGCCGCATCATCCTTCCCGATAAGATTCCAAATCAACATTATCTTCGCCCTTTTGCCCAAAGCTGACTCAAATATTTGGCTAGACTAGGAACGGCAGAGTTATATGTCCGGTGACACATTTTAGTGTAGACCAAAGATCCTTATAAAGAATCTGTATAAAGAACCCTCTCATTGAGCGGGACTCACTTTCGAGTCGTCAGCTAGTTTGTAAGGACGTATACTTTCTGTAAAGCGCGATTTCTTGTGAACAATCTGTTGGTGTGGCCTACTCAATAAACTTCAAGTTATAAAGAAGAAAAGTCCCATCCTTTCCTTCTTCACGGCATAACACGACGTTAAAAAAAAATAAAAACATTTTAAATTAAAAACGGATACTATGTTGAGAAGTGCACCCAAACCAAATTGATTTTTGATCACGCCATTCGATAGGGCTTCTAAAGAAAACTTTCTGTGACAAGTTTCAAGTCGGTATCTCTACCACAAGAGTAGTTACAGGGTATTACACGGTGAGCACGGTTTAAGGGTGTGGATACGGCTCGCGCGTATATTTGTTTCACACTATCACACCGCTAGATCCAGGAATACGTACACGAGGATTGCAAGGGTTCGGTATCTGCGAAACCATTTCTCTATAATGCACATTTGGAGCCTCTACGTAGTCACAATCGCTAGATAAAAGATCAATCTAGCGCTGAAGTATCCCAAGGTGGCTTACTTTTGCGTTTTCGAGGCGCAATTTTCATGATACGGCAGCATATAGCTGTCGTAGTTTTATAAAAATGTATCACTCGACAACACCACGACGACAGCACTGTCGCCTGTCACATTGCTTCTCGCGGCTCCGCTATATCCCTTAATGAAATATGCTCTATTTCTTATGTTCAGCTCAACAAAAATTGCAAAAAAATTCATTCTACCCAATAGCACACATGACAGTGAATTATGTCAGAATTTACTGCTGCCAGATCGATTTTTAAAATAATCCCGAAGCATAAAGTTGCCGATTTTATATAGAAGTTTTCAGAGTACCATGTTCATATTATTATATAGTTGTGTCTCATCGTGATTATCCATGTATATATTTTTCAGATTTTTCGGATTATGCGAACATGTTTAAAAAAAAAAATCTCTGAAAAATTAAAACAGAAAAAACGTGATAAGCCGATACATATTTCATATTGAAGTTTTGAAGATACCAGTTTTATAAAAATTTAGTATTGAAACCATTGTTTTTTATTTTTTTCAGAATTTTTTGTATACTGCATCGTAGTTAAAAATTCGTATTTTAGCTTATTGAGTCCACCCCTAGTTATGCCAGAAGTTATGCCCACATATGTTGAAAAACCCTGTATAAATATGTATAATAAAGGGTATAGCCGTGTAAGATGGTCAAAAGTGCCCTTTTGCCGAATTATATGGCTGATGGGTCATTCGATACGGCATCAAGAGAAAACATACTGTGCAAATTTTCAACCCTACATTTCGATCCGGAGGGTAATTATGGAGTTTAATGTAAAAACCAGTTTTTGGTCTATTTTCCCTAAAAAATTATTCAAATAAGTTTAAGATAAAATAAACTGTATCTTTTGTCTTTTATTCGAAGTCGGATGCAGCGCGAGAATTTATCTGTAACTGTATCTCTCGAGCGCTCGGTTTGGAGAATTTATTCTGTCTTGCCGAAGAACTTCCATGTGAAATCTGCATTTTTTCGATTTTTTTGAGGTTTTTGATTTATTACAAGCAGGATTTTCACTTTAAAAATCTGAAACCAATTGCAAAGTGTGTACTTGGGTTCTTGACATGTGTCAGATTTTTTTCAGAATTTTTAAATATCGTTAACTAGGGAAAATAGGCCAAAAACTGATTTTTCGATTTTACCCCATAACTACCCTCCCGATCGAGATACACAGTATGTTTTTTCTTGGTGCCCTATCGAATGACCCATCGTCGATACAATTCGGTTCAAGGGCATTTTCGACTATCTTATCCGGCTATACCCTTTTGCGACCGGATTTCAAATCAGCGTGATAAAATCTATGGGGAATGGTGTATAGCATGTTAAGAAAAAAATCTATCCGGAACAAAGAAAAGAAGAAGACTATCTAATAGAAAGTTCTTTGATTTTTACACAAAATTCATCATTTTGTCCCACTGTGCACCGCTGCCTAGAGGGTCTGACCTTGGCATAGCTATCCCCATCACAGATGCTCCCGTAGTCCTAATTTTTAGCCTTAATAATAATAATAATTAGCCTTAATTAGCCAATATTTCTCGAAAGCCGAAAATACGTGTGACTCGGTGCACGCTTCCTTTCAGTTCATCCATCGTTTCAGTTCACTACAGAAGCGCCCCCCATTTTACATTCGACAAATGAAAAATAGCGTCTGACTGCTGAGGGTATATAAAGGGGATGGTTGCGCTACCATTTACAGTGGAACGCGTTCTTTTCAGCGATAGGAGGTACTCGTTCAAGTTTCTCTGCTGTTGTTTGAAAGGACAATACTTCCAGGTAGATCATTTAATTTATCTTACGTTTTCTTAATATTGCGAAACTCACCAATCTGAGTCGGCAGCATTAGCATTTTATTCCGAATTCGCTGATCAACAATTGTTGATTGATCCAGTTCTTAGTTAATGTGTATTATTGTTAAATATTGGTATTGACATTATCAAACCATTTCTCTAATTTATGATTTTGGAATGTACCTAATAATATAATAGCTTAAAATTGTTGGAGTGTCAAAAAATTAATTATTATGTATAGACAGCAGATTTTATGACAAAAATGAGTAGGTGTAATTTCAAACATTAAAAACATTAGACGAATTTAAACATATTTTTATATCACTCTCAAACTATTGAACATATTAAGAAGGAAAATAAATTTTTACGTCACTCCGGTTTGTTGCAATTCAGAAGGAAATCTTTTTTTGCATAAAGATCCGCTGTCTAATTATGAATACTACGGAAGTAATAATTCTTTGTTTTATTACGTTATATACTACAACAATTTTGAAAAACTACGCGGATTCGTGACTGATTAGAAAATAGACATTTATACCCTCAACTATAAGGGCTTGAATAATTACAAAATAATAAATAAATAACAATTTACTAAACTGCGAGAAGTCTTATTTGATTGATATTTATTCGTATTTTTTCCCAAATACAATTACATTACAATCTTTTATTGGTCGGGACAAATGCAAAAATTCTGTTCATGCTGATTTGCGTTGAAATTATTGCTTCATATTTTACAATGGTAAATAAGTTATGGATTAGAGAATCGTTCAGTTAAAATATTGAAAATAAGGTGAAAAATATCCGAGGACGTGTTAATGACGTTTTTGTTGGTTTCAAACATTGTTTAACCCTCTTCACTCGAAAGTATTTTAACTCCAGAATTCAGACATTTCTTTTGACCGAGAATATTTTAATTATATAAGATTCTTCCAAATTGTGCATGCAGTGAATCCAAAAACTATTCGAACTGGAAGTCTCTTGTTCAAAAATACATTTTACCTTTACGGTCGTAAAGGTTCTGAAAATAACTGTTTCATTGTTGTATCAGTCTTGATTCAAACAGTTATGAATACACAGCGAATCTATGTAAAAATTTTTCACCAGAATTACAACAAACCAGAGTGACATAGACATTTATTTTCTCTCTTAATATGTTCGATAGGTTGAAAATAATATAAAAGTCTTTCGGAATTCATCTAATGTTTGCAATATTTTAAATTACATCTACTCGTTTGTATCATAAATGCATAAAATCCGCTGTCTAGTTATGAAGAATCGAAATTTTTGTATTACATATTTTTGTAATGTGAATTTTTATAATGTATACATATTTATTTATATATCTATTATTTAAATAATAATTACTATTTATTATATATACAATAATTTATGTTTCTTCATTATTTAAACAATTATTTATTGCTTTTTATTATTATAACTTCTTTATTATTTTATTAAACAATATATATGCATAATAGTAAGTTTAAATAATAATGAACAATAAATAATCGTTTCAATAATAAAGAAAATAAATAATTGTTTATATAATAGATAATTTGAATAGTAAATGTACAAATAAGTATGTATGCATTAATAAAAATTTGCATTACATAAATATGTATTACAGAAATATACTAATTTGAATAATTATTTAAATTATAGATAATGATAAAAATGGTCATTTAAGTAGTAAATAATGATATACAATCATTTCAATGCAAATCTCTTGCGTGTTGTTCGATTCGAGGTGATGATAGAGGAAATTGCAAATACGTTTTATTGGTGTCTTTTATACCTTTTCTCATTCGATTACAATTTTCTTTGAAGAAGTGAAGGCCGATGCGCACGAGTGATCTGATTTTTCTCTTCCGGGTGTTTAGGTTTAGTTCAAGGATGTTATTTCTGCTGTTACACTTTTCTGGTTTATATTCTTTTTGCTTCTCACATAAATAGTTGTTAGCCATCCGTTAACTAAAGCTGTTCAAATAAAATATGAATATAAACTTTATGGTTAGTTCATAAATAAATCGATATTAAATATTATGCAATATTGTATTCAAATATCATTTTAATAATATTACTTAATATTTGATTTAATTCAAAAACTAAGTATGCAAATTTTATAGTTTTGTTTTCTTATACTTGTAAGGTAAAGCAGAGTTGTGTTGAATTGCAATTGAATTATTTCACGAATTATAATTGCAGAGTAATTCAATTACATTGTATTCAATTATTTCGTAATTCGAAATTCAGTCGCTTCATTCTTATTCAATTAAATTACAAAGTACATACAGTGTAATCATGAATTATGCATAAGAAGAATAAAAGGTGGAAAAAGAAAAAGATTCGTACATGCATATTGTGTGATCAAAATTAAACTTGTTTATTAAGTTCGTTCCAGAAAAGAAATATAAATTGTAGAAAGACAGGACAAAATTACTACAGAAAAAGGTAACACTATTTAATAGGAAAGACCTAAAACAAGAACGTTCTCCATGTGGCACTAATCAGTGATTAGTAATCACTTATGCGGTCATATTTATGATGACAATTGTCAGCAAGTTTTAAATTAGTTTTAATGAACACTCATTATTTAAACATGGTTGGTCATTGTCGGATAAAAAAACATCCTCGTAAACATAAACATAAATTGAGTTGTCTGTGAATGCGAAACGGAATAAACACGGATAAAAATGAAAGATATTCTTCACATTAAGTTAATGTTGTTATTGAATAATTTGCATTATATTGCATTTCAATTACATTTATTTCAATTACGCTGTGTTTCGATTACACTCATGAATCGCGTAATTGGTAATTAAATGAGGTGAAAGCTTCGAATTATTTAATGCAATTACAATGTAATTCAAATACTGTGTATATAAAATACAATTTAATTCAATTGTAATGTATTTATTATAAATTAGCACGACTCTGAGGTAAAAGCACCAGTAATTGACCTCGGATCAGCAATTGACCATTTTTCAAGAAAACGCGAAAAATAATGTTCCTGGACGGAATAATCTTTCGAAAAAGGCGCGATAGATAAATATACTTTCTCAGATTAATTCAGAACAAGCAAACCACGAAATATTTACCTACTCTATTCCTCTAAATTAGATTTTATATGGTATTTTACATGGCTTTTTTTCATTTGTATTTGCCCTTTTACTTGTAATTTGTACTAATTAGACTGCAGATCTTTATACTAAATAAAAATGTTCTGCATTGATTGTGGGCAGAGTTGGGCAAATCTTTATTCAAATAATAAATAATAAATAATAAATAAACGTGTGATTGTAATTGCAAATAATAACTAAACCTTTTTTCACCTCACCTTGGAGTGTCCACCGGGGAAAATAAAAGTCCCCCTCGGTACTGAACAACTTTCATCTGAAACATTTTTGCGTATAATCAATATTTTTGGAGATATTCGTCTGAAACGCTTTATAATTTTCACCCTGTATTTATATCGTTAACCGTTGAAGGTACTTCTCGTTATTTACGGACCCACAAATAATAAATAATAATTTAATATTATTAATAGATAAAAATACAATTTCGGTTATTATTTGTCAGTACAAATATTATTTGTCAACACAAATAATAACTGAAATGGTATTTGTAAATAACAATTAACTTTATTATTTTAAACAATTTATTTAGACTTGGGTTGTTACCCTGCGAATATGGTCTCAATTTGTTAGTTAAGGTACGCGGACGAGCCCAATGCGAAGTTGGGGAGCCGCTGGGATTATAGATAGCGAGGACGAACCTGACGCGAAGTCAGGGAGCCTCTAGGAATGTAGTCAAATGCAGACGAAACTGATACGTAATCAGGGAGCTGTTAGGATGGTATAGTTTCTGTGGACGAACCCAATGCGAGATTGGGGAGCTACTGGGTTGGATAAATCTCTGGTTGGACGATTGGGATGTCGCGAGCAAACGTGATGCGTAACCAGGAAGTCGCTAGGATTGTTAGTGGGTGTCGTAACAAGTATAATTTAATTGATAGTATCAATTGCCAGAGTTGGGCAGTATTTAAATAAAAAAGGATTTAAATACAGATCCAGATATAAGATACGTAACTATTATTCGTGATCCGAAGGATCGGATACAAAAGTATCTTGTATCCGACTTTTAATTAGATACTTTTGTATCCGAAGCGGATGTATCCGAGGCTTCGGATCCATTTGTAACTAGTATCTGTAACTATTTTTCGGATCCTTTCGGATCCTTTCGGATCCCTTTGGCCAGCTCGCGGCTCGAATGAACACGTACCAAGGTCCGAGGGTCGAGCCCCGAGGCCTGGCCCAGAACACAATAATAAGGCAATAAACACGGTCGGGTAACCTGACGCGACGCACAGTGGTTCAGACTGGAAAATCGTGTGTCTTTTTGCCCAAAAACGAACTTTCTGTTATTGATATCTAATATATGAACATTGCTTCTCAAATGTCCATAGACCTCGGAAATGAAGAAAATAGTATAATTTAAGAAATATTATAGTTGTAATAAACATCGAAAGTTGGACGTTTTAAGAGGAGTATTTTTCACGAGAAAAATTGCTTCTCTTTGATGCGATGCCCTGACGTTGTTATTTAATATTTTCACTTGCTTTTTTTGTTAAATTGAAGAGCAGATTTTTGCGATAAGAAATTACATTATTAATTAGTCTGCATAATATATTAAAAGTCAATGCCGAATTAAATGGACAAAATTTTTAAAATCCTTTATAATCGTTCAAGTCCCAGGATATCCCAGTTTCTAACAAATTGAAATATTATTAGTACACCTTCTAAATAATCGTGAAAGAATTAGTAACCTCCTCGAACCGCTTCTCAAATTGTTTATTAATATAATAGTATAATATAATTAGTATAATATCGTTTAAAGCTATTAACGTTGGAATAGCGAGCGAAGCGTCTGCCGCGTAGAAAACCCTCTTCCACCTCATGAAGAATTTTTATGACAATACTATGATAATACTAATAATAATTATAACACTAATGGCAATAATAATGATATTAATAACATTGATGTATTTTTTCTTAACTAATCCTTAATCTGACAATACTACATTGTCCAGTCTAAGTTTCGCGTCCATACCTTTTACAAATTAAAAGTTACCAGGCAATGTCACACACTTAACCCCAATCCGGCCCAATGTGCGACGGCCAGACAGTTATATCGATGGGGAACCGCTAAAAATGCAACTGTTAAACTTGGTTATTTCACATAATTTCTTCATTCAGTGCTGAAAGCAGGGTTCGGGGCGTTCTTCTGATTAGAACAAGACTAAACTCGATAGAATTCGAGCTGCGTCTAGTGATTATAATCCTGAATGTAATTGCGAAAGAATCCGAAGTCGTTGAAAAGATCTTTTGGCTTATTTTCTGCTAGGGCGACGAGGTGCATAGGCGACAAAGGCTCTTCAGCCTTATAATCACTAGACACAGCTCGATTTCTATCGAGTTTAGTCTTGTTCTAATCATAAGAATACCCCGAATCCTGCTTTCAGCACTGAATGAAGAAATTATGTGAAATAACCAAGTTTAACAGTTGCATTTTTAGCGGTTCCCCATCGATATACCTGTCTCGCACATTGGGCCGGATTGGGGTTAAGTGTGTGACATTGCCTGGTAACTTTTAATTCGTAAAAGATATGGACGCGAAACTTAGACTGGACAATGTAGTATTGTCAGATTAAGGATTAGTTAAGAAAAAATACATCAATGTTATTACTATTATTATTATTATTATTATTATTGCCATTAGTGTTATAATTATTATTAGTATTATCATAGTATTATTATAAAAAAGTACGGGGACAAATTCTTCATGAGGTAAAGAGGATTTTCTACGCGGCGGACGCTTCGCTCGCTATTCCAACGTTAATAGCTTTAAACAGTAACAATTTGAGAAGCGGTTCGAAGAGGTTACTAATTCTTTCACGATTATTTAGAAGAAGGTGTACTAATAATATTTCAATTTGTTAGAAACTGGGATATCCTGGGACTTGAAAGATGTCCCTTACCGATTATAAAGAATTTTAAAAATTTTCTCCATTTAATTCAGCATTGACTTTTAATATATTATGCAGACTAATTAATAATGTAAGATACGATTTCTTGTCGCAAAAATCTGCTCTTCAATTTAAAAAAAAAAGCAAGTGAAAATATTAAATAGCAACGTCAGGACATCGCATCAAAGAGAAGCAATTTTTCTCGTGAAAAATACTCCTCTTAAAACATCCAATTTTCAATGTTTATTACAACTATAATATTTATTAAATTATACTATTTTCTTCATTTCCGAGGTCTATGGACATTTGGAAAGCAATGTTCATATATTAGATATCAATACGAGAAAGTTCGTTTTTGGGCAAAAAGGCACACGATTTTCCAGTCTGAACCATTGTGCATCGCGTCGGGTTACCTGGCCGTGTTTATTGCCTTAGTATTGTGTTCTGGGTCAAGCCTCGACCCTCTGGCCTCGGTACGTGTTCATTCGAGCCGCGAGCTGGCCAAAAGGATCCGGAAGGATCCGAAAAATAGTTACAGATACTAGTTACAAATGGATCCGAAGCCTCGGATACATCAGCTTCGGATACAAAAGTATCTAATTAAAAGTCGGATACAAGATACTTTTGTATCTAAATCTTCGAGTAACTAATTAAAAATTTTGTATCTATTATTCGCGATCTGAAAGTATCTAAATACATATTTTGCCCAACTCTGATTGATACAATCCGAGCGGCAAAATGGTATCGTGTGGGGACGTTCAATTACTCGATTAGGATTGTGGAACGATAATTGTGGGTTTAGTGATTTGTACGAGATTATCAATAAACACAAATATATTCTGATTATAAAGAGTATGGTACATTTGTGGAAATGTCGCGATTGAATAAGATAGAATTGAAAGAAAGTATTATTACCTAACTAAGATGCACGGTTTTGACGCACTGGCAATGCGGGGGTCTCGCGAACAACTTTACAATTGCCTTATAGATTTTACACCGGACTCGCGGAATCTGTATGCTTAACTTCGTATTAACAAAGGGAAACTTTAGCCCGATCTCACATTGATTCTACGAGATGCAGCATGACGCGACACGATTCGTGACTGCGAAAGTACTATCCCCCGAGAGTAAAAATCTAAGGGTTTATATACCCCTAGAATGAATGGCGTGGTCTGTTCATAACCTGAGGTCGCGAAGGGCCAGATTCTCGTTTTTTGTCACTTCCAATTAAATAGGGCCAGAGCTCAGTTTTCGTTAAAAGGATCAACTATGACACGAAAGGTTATCTAGGACGTTTCCTGCCAGAGACGATCTTGAAGAGATTCCTGTGAGAAAGTCGATCGGAATCTGTTCTCCAACCGTCACAAACATATGGCCAATTAGTAGTTTTCTCGTTTTCAAGGATAGTCAACTTCTGACACAATTATTGATTACTGACAAAAAATATCTATGAAATTCGAATAATACAAATATTTTTAAAAAGTTAGCCTTGTTACAGAATGTAAGAAATTCAAACAGCATTTTAACGCATAGAGTATCTCTATTTAATAAAGGATATAAAGCACTATTATTCATGTAGAGAATTTTTCTTAACTGGTCAAGTATTGGTGCTTTTACTTTAATTGTTATCTTGGATTAAATAATGATTTTGTCTTATTTATACCTTATGATTATAATATTGCTTAATATTACGTATTAGGTAATATACAATTTTCATGAACTTTTCCCAAAATATTTGCGAATACCAATTCGAATATCAATATTATTTCGAGCATACTTGGATAGGGAAAATTCGTTGAGAGCAGAGTTGGGCAGTATCTGAATAAAAAATTATTCAAATAAGTTTAAGATAAAATAAACTGTATCTTTTGTCTTTTATTCGAAGTCGGATGCAGCGCGAGAATTTATCTGTAACTGTATCTCTCAGCCTCGGTTTGGAGAGTTTATTCGTCTGTCTCGCCGAGAAATTTTCTGGTTATCTTCAACTTTTATTCGAGAGCCAATACAGCGCCACGATGTATCTTACGGTTGTATCTGTCGTTACTTGGTCGCAGAGTATCCGTCAGATTTTATTGGAAGAAATAGATTCGTATTCATATGGATTATTCGAATCCAGATGTCGCGCGAGATTTATCTGTCATCTTTATTCGTTATTTGAAGCTCGATTTAGCCAGACCATTTATTTGACGCTTTTATTCGTGACGAGTATTCGAAGAGATAAAAATCAGATATATCTTTATTGATAATTTTTATTTGACTTCGAATAACTGAGATTGAAGCATCCGAAATACCGTAAGTTCGTATGCCGAACTTCGCGGGGTCGTAACTTCCCGCTTCGCTTGCTCGCGACGATTTTCGGGGCCTTGCCGGTGTTACAAGGTAACAACGACTAATTGAAAGTGAAAGACGACTTTGGAAAAACACTTTAATATATTTTGAAGTTCAACACTGTACTACGTAATGTAAACGTACCCTGTAAAACGTAACAAGGTTCAGCGGTAGCGTTGTATATGATTCGAGCGATTTTTGAGTTCTGATCTGTCTAATCGTGTCCTGTCTATCGTCAGTTTGGTTTTTCTCGTGATTGGGTGCTTGTGGACTTAGGTGGGGAAAAGTAGCGTTTCGTAATTGGACGTGGGTGTATTGGGAGGAGTTTTCAGTTGAGGAGAGTGGGAAACTGTCAGGAAATTCCGTAGTATTGTCGTTTTGTTGGTTCGGTCGCATGTGCTGTCCATCTGTCGGGGTCGAGATTGTCAAATTGCGTTGGTCATAAAACTAAGTTTCCCAGTCGGGTCAGTTGATTTGCACATGTTCTTGAAGGTTAAAAAATCCCTTCCAAGTATGTCCTTTGTCGCCTGGAGGAACGGTAGGGTACGGTCATATATCTCACGTTCGGTCGGCATGAGACCGAACATGCCGCCCGCCTTGAACTAAGCCGTTCAATATAACATACAATATGATTCTACGATAGCTACGATATGTGTTATGATTGTTACGACAATCTACGAAATAAGTTAACACAATCTAAGAAATAACTTACAACTATTGTTATAAACTATATTAAACTAATGTTATATATAAAAAAACGAGTATGCAAGATGTGAATACTACAATTGTCTATGAGAACAAACAGAACGAGAAAATGAATATTGTCTATACGCTTTGGTTAGTAAATAATAACACAAAAGGGAATGTCTTATTAGATCACATTTTAAGTTGGTCGTATAGCGGAAGTGGAGCTACGCGCTTTACACAGCGTTTGTATTCTCCGTGAATCGTTTTTACGGTGACCACGCCGGACACCGTCCGGACCGGGATGCACTGCAGTGATGCGTCCTAGTGGCCACTGCAACGGGAGCGCATTGTCTCCCCTCATGATAACAAGCACGCCCACCGCAATGTCCGGTGCTCCTTGTTTAAACCACTTTTTTCTTGTGGATTGCTCCTGCAAATAATCTTTGGACCACCGCTTCCAAAAATGTTGCCGCATAAGTTGTACATGCTGCCAAGACGATAGTCTGCCGACCGGCGTTTTAGTGTACTCGTAATCTGACACACTTGTTAAAAGCTCACCAACAATGAAGTGACCAGGAATCAATGATTGTAAGTCGTTGGGATCAGTGGACAATGGAGTGATGGATCGGGAATTCAGAATGGCTTCTATCTGGTTTATGAACGTTAATAACCCTTCGTACGAAAGCAACGTATCACCAATCGTCCTTACCAAATGATGTTTGGTTTGGCGGACTGCTGCCTCCCACAGACCGCCAAAATGCGGAGAACGTGGTGGAATAAAGTGCCAATTTATGCCTTCGTTGGCCAACGTAGTCGAGATTGCGTCGTTTGTCGTTTCTGATTTGAAGAATGCATATATTTCTTTGAGTTCCCGACTCGCGCCTACAAAGTTTGTTGCGTTGTCCGAATATATATCGGACCTATATATAATATATAATACCTCGTCGTGCAAAAAATCGCCGTAGCGTTGATAGAAATGCGTCTGCAGTCAAATCACCGACTATTTCAATGTGTACCGCCTTAGTACCAAAACATACAAAAATAGCTAAATACACTTTAACTTTCTTTCGATTTCGCTGTACCTTTTCCTTTATGAAAATTGGACCGCAAAAATCAACACCGGCTATCTTGAATGGTCTTGTGAGAGTGACTCGATCAGTGGGCAAATCGCCCATCTTGTATTCGACAACCGGCGGTTTCGCTTTGAAACAAGTAACGCACTTGTGAATTATTTTTCGGATTGTACCTTTTCCGTTCGGAATCCAGAATCTATGACGTAAAGAATTAAGCGTGCCTTGAATTCCGGCATGAAAATTCCTTATGTGATATTCTGTGATAATCAGTTTTATAATGAAATGACCTTTGGGCAGTAATATCGGATGTCGAGCGTTATAGGGCAATTCTGACCTGGACAATCGCCCGCCGACCCTCAATATAGCCTCGGTATCTATGAATGGATTCAACGGAGCAAGGTTTCCGGCGACTGGTTTATCCTTCTTCAGGGCGTGGAACTCCAACAAGTATTCTTGTCTTTGAATTATTTTAACTATTAACTGCTCTGCCCTGTGAAGTTCTAGTGTTGACAGCGTACCTTTATTGCTTTCTTTGCGTGAACTGTTGTATCGAAACCGTAAAATATACGCTAAGGCGCGTTTTAATTTTGAAAATGACGAAAATCTTTTCATAATGTCCGATTAGAAAGTGCGCGTGGTTAATACTACAGAAGGTCGAACCTCAGGTATTGTCATCGGCTTTAATGAAACCAAAATGCATTATCGATCAATTCGCTTGTGCTTAAGCCGCGTGATAATAAATCTGCAGGCGATACGTGTCTCCATTCGTAACTGTCAGTAATTTCTTAAATTTCAGTTACTCGATGGGCTATAAATGTTTTTAATTTGTAAGGAGAAGTTTTTATCCAATGCAATGTGACTGTTGAATCGGACCAAAGAAAGACGCGTTCAAAAGATATTCTCCTCATTGCTCGAATCGTAGTACGAAGTAATTTCGCTAGAACATGTGCTGCACATAATTCTAGCCTTGGCAGTGTCACCGTTTTAACCGGTGCTACCCTAGTTTTAGCTGTTAATAGTTGTGTTCTTACGTTGTTTTCCGTATCGATCGTTCGTATGTAGATACAAGCTCCGTAAGCTTGTTCACTCGCGTCACAAAACCCATGTAACTGCATCGTCCCGTGATTCTTTGGTGTTACTTGTCTGGAAATTCTTATGTTTTTCAACTGTTTAAGCTCGTTGCAAAATGAACGCCAAATTGTACATATATTAACTGGAACCGATTCATCCTAATCTAGCTGTAACTTCCACAGATCTTGCATTAATATCTTTGCGCGTACGATCACTGGAGCAATCAATCCTAATGGATCAAATAATGACGCGATTTGTGATAGCATAGTGCATTTAGTGACCCGATCTTGTGAAAATTCGTTCACACTGTATGTGATCTCGTCGCGTTTAGCGTCCCAATATATCCCTAGTGTTTTTATTGTTTGTTCTAAGTCTAATAGTACATGCGTCGTGTCTGTGTTGTTGTCTAAACCTTCGATAAGGTTTATGTCGTTTGATGCCTACTGCCTCAAATCGAAACCACCTTGCTTGCAAAGCTCAATGAGCTCGTCTCGAATTATCGCGGCTTCCTCATATGTGTTTGCGCCGGTTATTATCTACGTAATCTACGTACTTTTATCTACGTAAAAATCTTCTCGCAGTATCCTAGCGGCCGAAGGGAAACGATGTTCCTCGTCATTTGCCAATTGAAACAATGATCGGATCGCTAAGTATGGCGCGGATGAGGTACCGTATGTGATCGTGTTTAGAGTATATGTCTTAATGGATTCTCTCGGATTCGAATGCCACAATATTTTTTGATATTTTCGTTCATCAGGATGTATAAATATCTGTCTATACATTTTTTCAATATCGGCCATCAATACGTAGGAATGTGATCTAAAACGCGTAATTATTGAAAAAATATCGTCTTGGA
>CM052256.1:149756-170889 GCA_028455795.1 Lasioglossum marginatum | reverse complement strand
GTCTCTTTGAGAATGATCCATACAAGGATCGAAACGTCGAGAAACATGTTTAATTAATGCACAATTGCTGTTTTTCTATAAATGATCGAACCTTGCGCCGAAATCACAAAGTCTATTATATGGATGTAGAATTTGGAAAAATTTTGTACGCAAACTTTCTGATTTAGTAATTACATTAGATTTAGAAATCAATTTACATTCCCGGAATACAATTATAAAAATGCAATCCTTAATACATAATCAGTTATCTGCACCTAGATATAGAAATTTATTCAAATATACACGGTTTAAGTGAGGTTACATAGATATCTAGATTATGTGTGATTACATAGATATATTGGTACAGACCTAAACAGCGCGCCGAATCGCGCATTTCGAACGGAACGAGTTTTTGCTATTTCCAGAATTTCTTCCGAACAACTGTGAAAGCTACAGCGGTGTATACTACACAAAAAAATACAGAAAATGTTGGCAGTTTATTTAGTGAATCAAAGTTTATAAGTGAAATGTTCAGGTCAGGACGAAGCATTAAAGACATCAGATTCGAGACTACATAACTTGAATTTTTGGAGATGTTGCTGTGCAAGTGCTACCCGTTCGCGTTCGTGCGCGGCGTTCGGCGCGCCGAAATGTTGGTCGATCCATCGGCTCCGGGAACGCGGCGAGCACGAATGCGTGCATTTCGCTGCGCATTTCGACGAACATTTCGACGAACATTTCGGCGCGCGATGTTTTTTCTATAAACAATTATTTATAGTATATATGGATTCCTAAAGAGGAAAAAAAGACAAATTCAACGATATATCAGAACGTCTAATTAAAAAAGATTTTAAAAAATCAAAATTTCGAATTTGCTGCGCGTCCTTTTCCCATGATCCAATCGGCCCCAAATTTTTTCCAGATCATTTTCTCAACATTTGTCACAATCCTGGGCAATGTCCCTAAAAAAATTTTTCAAAATAATTTTCATCAAGTATAGCTAAGATGTCCACCCTCGTCTACATATGTACCTCGATAAAAAATATGACAAAAAAGTTTTTTAGTTCCGCGGTCATAATAGTCATATTATATTCCAACGCTTATGCGAGGCACGTTAGCAACCGTAATGGAAAAGGCTATACCCAGGTTTGGTGGTGAAAATTCGTCCCCGGCGAGATTTTTTCATATTATTACAAATAACGGCAATATTCAAAGTGGACATAGTTATTGCCCCACCCTGTATACAAAACTTACACGGTGTAGAGGGGGCCATATTGTGACAGAAACATTTTCTACGTGGATGGAGGCACAGAGGAGATTTCAAGGTCCCCTTGAGTTTTTTAAATGGAAAGACCTACTTTCTGCGTCATGAATCGATAGACTCGAATTCTGAGTAAAAATGTATTGACCTCCACATGTCCTAAATTTAATAGTTAACGAGATATTATCGCGAAATAATTTTCTTTCTTCTTTGGATAATATCTCGTTAACTATTAAGTTTAGGACATATGAAGGTTAACACTTTTATACTCAGAATTTGATACTCCATCGATTTATGGTATAAAAAATAGGGCATTCTATTTAAAAAAAGAAACTTGATCTTCACCTCACTTTGGAGTTTCCACCGGGAAAAATAAAAGTTCCACCACATGATGGCCTCCTCGGTACTGAACAACTTTAAAATAAACAATATAATAAATAAATAATAATAACTTTCATCTGAAACATTTTTGCGTATAATCAAAATTTTTGGAGATATTCGTCTGTGTAACACTTTATATATTATACATATATTATACAGGGTGTCTCAGCTGAAGGAGGCCACCTAAATATCTCCTTTATTTTTAATGGCACAAAAAATATTTATGGCATAATTTAAATGGTATCGAAGGAGGAATGTCATAGAAGAACAATTTTTTTGTCCGGTTGTTTTTTTCAGTTTTTTCAAGGTCATCGTTATTTTTTATCGGGAAAAATTTTTCTTTTATTCCATCTTGTAGCGTCTGAAAAAATACATTTGAAAATGCTTAAGTCATTACCTTCAGGTAACCTTGAGTACCAAAAAATGTGATAAAATTGTAGGATAATATTAGGATTACATTTGAACTTACTGTTTATGTTATAAGTGCTCGAAATCGTGAATTTAGTGTTGAATCATCGACTGAATACATTATTAATGATGTTATTTATAATAATCTATGAAATAACAAACGTAATATGTAATGGAAGTTAACATACTATTTGTATAGGTTTTGCACTCCAAATTCACCCTTTTGCGAGTCAAACTCAACCTTATACAAATCAATTTCACCTTTTTATAAATTAATTTCACCCTTTTGCAAATCAATTTCACCCATAACGAATATTTAAAATTAATTATTTGTTTATTTAGACTAAATTATATATTTATTTAGACACACGTGAACGGTATCATTACTGCGAGGGAAACATAAGACTCAATAGTCAATAAGGTTCAATAAATTCATATGTATTTCATTTTAAAAATTTATTAATCAGAGACTGACTACAATAAATATACATATCTACACATAGTTTCCATACATTACAATGTTAATGAAGTGGAAATTACTTTCAAATAAGTATTTGATGTCCATATTTGCAATAAATCAATTACTTTAAAATACTTCATTTGTAAAAGGTTGAAATTGATTTGCAAAAGGGTGAATTTGGAATGCAAAACCTGTAAATAATCATTTCGACATTGTTCGGTATAATGACCATTCTGTTAATATTTTGATGTATTAGGTAATATACAATTTCAATGAAAATATCCCAAAATATTTGCATTATTTCGAACACCAATAGCAGACTTTGATAGGAAAATTCGTTGAGAATAATTACTAGACTGCAATTTGCAATCTTTGTAGACGAATTTTAAGAAAATGGAATAAAATAGAATCTTATTTCCGGTGGTAGTAACCTTAGCAGATCTGAAATAGATAAAAATTGTACTAAATTCTGTCGAATTTTATGTTCTACCATTTTTTGAAAATTTTTAGAAACCCTAAAGCATAAAGATAAAATGCATAAAGATCCGCAGTCTTGTAATTATGATATATGCAAAAAAGTTCCTTTTAAACATATGAGTTCCTTATGTTATGAAATATTTGTACCAGATGTTCATCGAATCATAGAACGAGTTAGGCAGAATGATGGAAGGGAGAGCCGTTTTCGAGCACCGCAAGCTGAATTATGGCGATTTCAACGAGCAAAACAGTCGAAATAAATCGCGAGCCAATTTTGAAAAAATTGAAGTTAAGTCGAAATTAATGATTAAAAATTACACGAGAATATAGAGTCAAGGAGTAGAAATACTTTAGGTGATATAAAGTTCGTCAATATCTCCTTTAGTTAAGGAGATATTGACGATAGAAAAATCAAAGTTTAGGTACAAGTGCACCGGGAGGAGTAGAGCGAGTGAGATAAAGCGACAACATACGCTTCGTAACGTTCCCGACAAGGACAAATCGAGAGTGAAACGTGTCGCTTAAACCCACTTTGAAATGACTTAGGAATATAAGAGCGAGCAAACGAAATTCGCGGTGCTAGAAAATGGTTTTTCGGACTTTGTTAGCGAACCATCTGAAACAGAGGATAAAAAACAATGTGAAACAACAGAGCAAAGGAGCGATAACATTTTATCTGATATGAAGTCCGCCAACATCTCTATATTTAAGGAGATATTGGCGAAAGTAAAATTGAAGTTTAGGTACAAGTGCATCGGGTGTAGCAGAACAAGAGAGAGTGAGCGAAAACATATGGTAGGCAGCGTCCCCAACAAGGACAAAGCGGTAGAGACCAATATGTAAACGAGGCGAGTTTCTCGAGGAACCAAGCAATCGGACGTGTAAAGAATACAAAAATCGAGCTAAATTAGAAGATAAATTTAACAGGAATAATTATTATTTTTTAATTATTATTTTCTTTCACGAATTTGTACAAATAATTAGGAAGAAATAAATTACAATTATAGTTTAAAATGTTTATTCCAATACAAATGGTTTTTAAAGCAAGAGAGACCAGGCGAGGCGAGAACATAATCGATGATCCGGGCTTCAACTGGAGATCTGAAACAGAAAAGGAAAAAGATTATTATATATTATTATTATAACTAATAAATAAATAATATAATTTAATTTATTTAACGGTACCCAAGACGGTCGAGGGCACGCAATCGGGAGGTCGACGATGTTTAGCTTCCGCGTAAGGTGGTTTTTTTTCTATGTTAGGCTAAATTTAGGAAAGTAGACAGAGGACAATCGAAAAAACTGTTGAAAAGTCGATCGAAAGTTTAAATAGAGGGCGAGGTGACACCAACGGCCTCATGAACAAAAGAACGTGGTAAAGAACCCTGTGGTGGGGATGACCGAAACGGGTCTAACCGAAGTTTGTAGGTGATTCGAACCTCAGTTCGAATTGAGAGCTAGTCGGTTGAACAACAGTTTTGATTTTTGGTTTTGGATCTTTGGTTTTCGGGCAAGCTGCCTAAAGAAGATTTAGATTTAAAATTAAATAGTACAGAGGTAGTTATACTAGACAGGCTTTACCTGAATTTAAATGAATTTAAATGGATTAACAGAGTGTTTATTATTTTAATTTTAATTTAATTTAATTTAATTAATTAATTTTTAGGCTATAGAAATAGAAATCGGGAGAAATTTAAAGCGAGCTGCACATCCCCGTAAATTGTTACGGGAAAGACTTGAAGTGATATGTGAAGTTGTGAATTTTACATAAAACATTAAGGTATCGAAGCAATAGACTCGGGTTCTCTTAAATAATGTGTAATTAAGAAAATTGTGGGAGGTAAACAAGGGAGGGCTATCCCAAATACCCCTCCAACTCCTATTGCAATTCGGTAGTAAATAATTAGTTTTAACGATTAGGGTACAACTAGGTGTAACAATTAGTGGTATAAGTAGATTTAGACGACAGTATAGGCTCCTTTAGGTATTTATTAGGATAGTTATAGGAAAATCCCAACTTCGTGTGTTACGACCTGAACAGCGAAATCCCACTTATTGTGGTACTATCTGAACAGGATGTACCATATGAAACGGGATCTCTCTCGTGGTTAGGTTAATTCTGCGGTATAAGAGCGTTATTTTGTATTCTTTCGGTTATTATTTTAGTACACTAGGATGCGACGCTAGTTAATTTTATAAGCGGAATGGTTATTGACAGGTATATTGTATATACAGTACATCGTAACATAAATAGGAAAATTGTTTTAAAAAAAAAAAGATGTTCATCGAATCATTTCTCCATTGTAATAATTCTTTTTTCACACTGAATAGGGCTAGCTAGTCGAAAGATTTCTTCTGGAGAAAAAGCACTGTTATATCTAATTAACTATGGACACGAAGGATTTCATTGATTTCGGCAAGGCTGCCATCGAGTTCGTAGCAAATTATAACGAGACCATAAGAGATAGGAATGTTCTCCCGGATGTCGAGCCTGGTTATCTCAGTGAATTGTTACCAGAGGAAGCACCCCAAAAAGCAGAAACGTGGCAGCAAGTGTTGGAAGATGTAGAGAGATATATTATGCCGGGGGTGAGTTATCCTATTACAGTAAATATTCGATGGACGCAAGGGCCTCGTGGAGGTTCGTTTGCATAGACAGTAGAGAGACACTATTTTTTTGTGCTTCAAAGACCGAGCCGAACGTAGGAAAAGATGTGTATGAAAGTGCGTGTAAACAGAGACTGCGCGTGACCGAAGCGCAGCAAAATAATTATTTAAATAAAAAAATTTTTTTTTAAAAACTATGTTTTTAAGACGGACAAAAAAGTATACATTTATTTAAATAGAAATATCATGTTTAAAAAACGGACTAAAAAGTATAAAATAATATAAATGACATTATTTAAAATAAATTTATGATTGTGAATTTTTAACAGCTGTGAAAATACTTGTCAGATCTAAAACGAAAAACCTAGGGCGCATGCAATAGATAATTGATGCATGAATAGTTCATCTAAATCACTAACAATTTTATTGCACTGCAAATAATACACTTCTTACTATTACCTTGCGCCCTACGTTTTTCGTTTTAGATCTGACAAGTATTTTCACAGCTGTTAAAAATTCACAATCACAAATTTATTTTAAATAATGTTATTTATATTATTTTATACTTTTTAATCCGTTTTTTAAACATGATATTTCTATTTAAATAAATGTATACTTTTTTGTCCGTCTTAAAAACGTAGTTTTTAAAAAAATTTTTTTTTATTTAAATAATTATTTTCTGCTTTTTAGTTTTCTTTGAGTGAAATTTTTCAATCGATCTTAAATTATAGATTTTTTTATAAGATTTTTTATTTCAATTCACCGTCAAAACGTGTGCTATCACAAAGAAAAGATCCTGTAGAGCGCAGGGAAAGAATAATTGAAAACCATGAAAATTTAGTTAGAGAGTTTATTGATTCTGATCTAATTGGTGGTTTCTTAAATTTAATAAACAATTATAAAGAAAAGCATGTAATTTCGAACCATTGGGGTATTAAAATAACAAATTCAAAAATTTATTTTTGCATGCTTGTATGTAGTGATACTTCTGATTTCTTGGTACTTAAAACACAGATTGTGATTAGTAATGACATGAAATTACAAGTTTTTCAAGAAGCTAATGAATTTTTATTTCACGAATTACGATGATGATAGTAATGATAGTAATTCGTAATCTTTCTGTTGATGTCAGCGCTTTTCCAGAAATTTTTGACACTGATTATTTATCCACTTCTATTGTTGATGATTCCATTAAGATTTATATATCCGGTTATGGGTTCCATTCTGTTGAAAAAAAATTAAATTGTAATACATATATGTAAATTATTAATTTTGTGGAGGATAAACATACAGAAGATGTACCAATTGTATTTACTCACATGTGTACAATAATGGAAACCATAATAAATATTCCTAATTTGGAATCAATTTCCTAAAATCTGAAAATCATGAACACATACAGGGTGTCCCAAAACGATAGCGACAGCCGGAAATGGGAGGTTCCTTGGGTCATTTGAAGCGACATTTTCCAAAGCAAAAATGGCGTCCGCGGCTTTGTTTAGGAGTTATTAACGAAAAACACACGGATCAATCAGAGCTAGACGCAAAAAGTCTAAAGGAAAATGTTGTTCAGAATCATGGTCTTGACAACATATCCAAAGCTCATCGAAATCGGAGATACTCGAGAAACTCTTGTTTGTTGCGATATCGCGGCGTACCGCCAACGCTCGCTTGCCGGCTCGATAGGCAGCGGGCGTCTAGCTCGCGCTCTGATTGGTCCGTGTGTTTTTCGTTAATAACTCCTAAATAAAGCCGCGGATGCCATTTTTGCTTTGGAAAATGTCGCTTCAAATGACCCAAGGAACCTTCCATTTCCGGCTGTCGCTATCGTTTTGGGATATCCTGTAGTTAGCTAATATTAGTAATATTAGTATACAATCAGATATACATTATTTAGCATTTTTAGATAGATGCATTTGTGGTAAAGACTATTACTCTCGAACTGTAAGGAAATCCAACATTTTATTGGAAATTGGAAATTTTTCATTAAAGTTACGTTTGCACAAACCTGTATATGTATTCATTTTGATTTTAAATTTGTTGAATACAGATAATATCTATATATCCATATAGATATGTACATTATTCTTCAATTTTCTGGTCCAGTGTTCTTCTCTCTGTAATATATTTAATTATATTAATATTAATTAATGTAAACGTAGTTGTTTATAGAATAGAATTTATTTTTCTTCTAATGTAATTTTGTAATTTATATATATACTATATACTTTTTCCATTACTTACATATTTCTTCTGTTCCACACACGGTAGGACTCGAGCAAGTTATATCAGATGTTCGAAATGCGATCCATTTTCTATGATACAGAGCTCCGCTCTTTGTTTCGGTTTATGTTAACTTCCATCGCTTCCCATATTATTATGTTTCTATTTATCACGTACGCTTTAGAATCGTACGTTCAAGAAAGCATGGTCCAATTCATTGGGCACCGCGTTCTCCGGATCTGTCTACATTGGATTTTTATCTTTTGAGATATCTGCAATCCGTTGTTACGACACAACAATTAATAATGAAATAGCGTACCGATGAGACGGCTTCATGCAATAAATGAAACTTGTTTGTTTTTACTTATTTTTAATGAGATTTCACCAACATATTTGTGACATTTTTCTAATTAAAATGATACCAAACAAGATATAATTTGATCCATATTTACTATATCCACATGTGAAGCATAATGTGTATGTTCATACTGTCAATTAAACCACTAAATACAGTTGAAATTATGTCGTGTTTAGTGTCATTTTAATAAGAAAACTGCTACAAATAATTTGATAGTCCCATGAAAAATAAAGAAGTTTTGTAATTGGGTTAGTAGTGGTTCACACCGACATACCCGACTCGAGATCAGAGTACGCGGCATGTTTACACTGCTCAGCGACCAAGGCAGCTCGAGCTTCGCGGCCCCTGCGGCATTGCAGTGGGGGGATATTTTTCTTGCATGCAACGTGTAACACCTTCTTGCGTCCATAGAATATTTACTGTAAATAAATTTGATTGATACTGAAAATATCGAGCAGTCAAAGTGAATAGCGTAAAAAAAATTTGTTTAACCCTTGTGTAGCCAACCGCGGGTACACATTTACTGCATTTCTCTAAACAACTTGTTAATGTTCCTCTAAAAATATTACAAAATTTCTCTGAATGTCCATGTTTTACTCGCTAATATGTATATTAATTCATGGTCCTAAAATAAGAATTTGTGCAAATATGTTAAACATAAAAGCTTTTAAATAATCTATACACTTTGGTTGACTACATAAGGGTTAAATGCTTAAAAAAATTTGTCCTGCACTGTTTGGTAGAAACAGCAATACCATGTAACTTTCGTTTTAACATTTCTATCTAACGCCATTTGTAGTTCTTGAAATACTTCACGAAAAAAATACTGAAATTTTGTCAAGGGCTGATTTCATGCAAACCTTTAATGCGAGAAGTAGCCCGAAAAAATAGGGTTGCATTAGGCATAACTTACTCTAGTTGTACGTCTACGTTCGATAACTTTCCCTTGTTAGACAATTTTTATTTTGCATGAAGGTCCGCAGTCTAAATATAATTTTTGTTTGACATGGTTGTTGTATCTGTAGGTAACTCATTGGAATTCGCCGCATTTCCATGCGTTTTATCCAACTGGAAACTCTTACCCGGCGATTGTCGGCGAAATTGTGTCCGCTGGAATCAGTTGTATCGGACTTTCGTGGGTCGCTTCGCCCGCATGCACCGAGCTTGAAGTCATTACATTGAACTGGCTCGCAAAATTAATAGGATTACCGAAGGAGTTCCTGAACAGCGACGAAGGTCACGGAGGAGGCGTTATACAGGTAGGCAATCTCTATTCTAAAACAACAGACGTTTGATACAGAGTGCAATACTTTAGATGTGATTTATTAGCACGCTGGAACTACCACACCACTCAAAATGACTGGTATATAGAATAGTGAATAAATACTTTAGAGATAATTTATAAAAGCAAGCATTGTATATGTATATATTCACTGTCGTTATTAAGTGCTTAGCATTATAAATTATAAAATAGAAACATTAAAATTGGTGTTGTGGATGAAGAGTTCGTTCCATTTTTCGGAAAATATCAGTATTAAACAGATAAGATAATGACAAATCTTAATTTGAACTGAGACATAGGTTAACGCAAGTCATATGTAGTTCAAATGCGAAATATTAATTCTGCTTTTATTTCACGAAAAGCATTTAGCATATTTATACATCTTGCATTTCTTAGAAGCTATCTATTTAAATCTGAAGATGTCAATTATTTGGTTTTCATTGAATTAGTCGGAAGACTGTTTTTGTCCGGTTTAATGATAAACCGTTATTGTGTGAATGGAATAAGGATATTAGTTTATAACAAAAAATAACTCGAATAAGTTTATGTAAATGATTATATAATGCAATTGTGTCTTTATTATGGTTACCGAGTTTTAAAAAACTAATTGCAGAGACCCGGAATGCGTCAATAATTATCAAGTATTATTTATAGGCATATTTGTTATTTTCCAAATGTATGATTGTAACAATTAATAGTATGAAAAACGGTTAACAATGATTAAGGTACTTTAACATTATATTTACATATCGTCGACCATTATTATTAACTTTTTTTAATATCAATTTTTAGTCATGGCTAATTATTTTTTAGGGAAAGTGTATTTCCCAATTAATTAATGCACCCTTCGTAATTGTTAGTTTTAATTGACACACGATTTTAAAGTATTCGGTTGGAAAGAAAGTTCGTAACGTTTCCAAATTAAGAATCGAAAACAAAATTAAGGTATTTATTCATATGTTTATTCAATAACATGAGAAGTTACCTCGAAAATGGCAAAAAGTAATAGAACAGAATGGAAAATATGTTATTAAATAAATCTATGAATAAATATCTGAATTTTAGCTTTCAATTTTAATTTACAAACGCTACGAACTTTCGTTCCAAAACCCAATACTATTAATAAAAAAGATTTGAAGCAAATCAATGCAAGGAGGTATTGACGTACATTGTAAATATTATATTATATATTATATTATATTATATATTTATATATAATATAATATTTATATGTAAGTATTGTGGAACAATACATAAATTGATATATTATTGACAGCATAATTTTCAGAATACAACTGCATTTTTTACATACTAAGCGCAACTGATAACATTGGTGACACGTTGTATGACCATAATATTTGTGGTGTAGATTTATTAGTCTTGCAAGAAAGTTATTATCGTAATTTATTATTTTTGAATAACACATTTACTATGTAACAAAAAATTAATTTTAAAAAAGAAAAAAAATTTGGGCTCGTCCGGGATTTGAACCCGGGACCTCTCGCACCCTAAGCGAGAATCATACCCCTAGACCAACGAGCCGCTTTTTATTAGCCTTTCATATTAAAACAAGGATACTTTACAATATTACAGAAAGTTGATTTGTAACATAATTGTATTAAAGTATGACATTTCTTTTGTTAAATTATCGTGCTTCATATAAATGTTATCTAAAATAAACTTTCTGTACTGTCACATGAACGATGCAATAATATTTTTACTAATAAATTTTAATTTCGATACATTCTATACGCGTAAATAAATGTTTCATTTTTATATTACAATATGTATAATAATCATGCATATATGTATATGTAATTATAAACATTTGTATTAATAATATATTAACTAAATTTAAATCTTTAATAGACTCATCTTTATAAATAAATACTAAATAATTTGTTTTGTCAATCATTTCTAAAATGAAATATTACAGAGGTGTGCGGTCGAAATGAATAACTAAAACGACATTATTACGAAATGTTAAACAATTGTTATAGTAATATCACATCAAAATTACATTTAAAGTATTAATATTCTGTATCGGTAATAAATGTTAACCTGCAAGAGATGGTTCGATAATTATGTTTCTTTTATTTATTTAGGGTTCAGCAAGTGAGGTTACCTTTTTATGTCTGTTAGCAGCGAAGGATGAAACGATACGTCGCACGAAACAACTTCATCCAGAATGGGACGAAAATTTTATCACATCTAAATTAATTTCATACACGTCTGGTAATTATTTCACGTTCATTAATACATTGATTTTACATTATCACAATTGTCTAATCATTAATTCACGATGATTCAATTTAGTTGCTTGATAAGTTTTTCTATATTAATCGTTTCGAGATAATTTTTCATTGCATAACAATTGTTAACTTGTTCTCATTCTACAAATGATTTTTTGAACATATGTACGTGTATTAACATTGTATACATATTCGCAATTATTGTATATATACGAGATATTAATCCATTTTTCTTTTTCTAAAGGATAATAAAGTTAGTCGTAATTAGACTGCGGATTTTTATGCATTTCTGAAGAAATTGGCTAGGTACAATAATATATAAAACAGTGAAAAATTAGGAAAATCTAAAAATAGTGTTATGTTGTTTTGTAAAAAATTATTAGGAGATGAAATTAAATTTTATTTCACTTCTGCTGCCTACAATTGCTGCTGAACATTTTTATTTTGCATAAAGATCCGCAGTCTAGTCATAATGCATATGCTTTTCATTTTATTCATCATTTATTTTAATTCATCATTGTGTTGTATCCCGTAGCTCGAAAAAAGTAAGGAGATTTATGTAGTTTGAGAATTATGTAGTTTGTATGGAGAATCTAGAACGAGAGAAATGCTAATACCTGTAAATCTTTAGAAAGCGTCTTTCGTAGCACAAAGATTCGATAAACAAAAGTAAGTCATTCAAAATTTCCTGGTCAATCCATCTCGATATTCTTTGTGCTGCGAAAGACACTTTCTACAGATTTACAGGCGTTGGCATTTCTCTCAAAGTCTGCATTCTACTCACAAGTTTGACCTTCAACGCCGGAGTTCAAGATTATTTGAAGGTCATGTCACAGTATATATTTGAATGTATTTATTTACGAACTACGCGATGCAACACGAAAAAACATCAATGATCTTGGAAACTACGAAAAAAAGCAACATTTAAAAAAATAACTCCTGCGGGATACTCACCACTTGACACTATTCAAATTACACATAAAAAATTTCTTGCTTTGCCAAAATTAACCCTTTGCACCCGGAGTTATTTTAACATGAAAATTAAACATTTCTTCCGACCTAGAATAATTCCATTCTCTATGATTTTTTTCATTTTATGGATATTGAATTGATATAATACTTCATACAATACTTAAATGTTTAGTAATTGATTAGATGCCAAAATATTTAATAATGTTTACAATATTTTGAATAATCTAAGTCATCACTCGAGTGCTGAGGGTTAAATCAAATATTCTGTGCGTCACTTAAGTATGAGACACCTTGTATAGTATGTTTTGGAATTAATACATCATTTTGTTTGTAAGAGTCTATATAATGATTTTATGCAAGAAATATTTGTACAGTCTTTATAGCTGAAGCGTAGAAAATTGAATTTCTTTCAAAATTTCATTTCACAAAACGAAGAGTGATGCAGGAAAACGGCTTTTAGATTCCGATTGGTTATTGGAACACACAAAAAAGTTACTTGTTAGACAATATAGTAGCGTAATCATTCTTTATTTATACTCCATAGATCAGTCGAATTCGTCAGTGGAGAAGGCAGGACTATTAGCGTCGGTGCCTATGAGACTTTTACCAACCGATGAAAAATGTTCTTTCCGAGGCGAAACATTATCGAAAGCCATTGAAGAGGACTTGGAGAAAGGCTTGATACCGTTTTATGTGGTATCGACTTTGGGCACCACTGGCACGTGTGCTTTCGATAATCTTGAAGAATTGGGTCCCGTATGCAATGAACACAACATTTGGCTTCACGTGGATGCCGCTTATGCAGGTTAATTTTTATTAATTTTTGCACATTTTTCATTTAATGCCCGAGTATTCATATGATATTTCATTTTAAAATCAAATTTTTTCACAAGCATTAATATTCAGATTCTGATGAAGTTGGAAATATTTCTAAAATGTCTGGTTTTAGAATATTTTAGGAAATTGAATAAATTGCATTTCCAATTTGATTCATGATTTCTTTGTAGATAATGAGTAGACAGCGGATTTTATGCATTTATGACAAAAATGAGCAGGTGTAATTTAAAACAATAGCAACATTAGAAGAATTTAAAAATACTATTATATTAAGAAAGAAAATAAATTTCTATTTCATTTCATAAAGATCCGCTGTCTAATAATGAGTAAATACTAATAAAGTGTCAATAAATTATTTTAAAGTAAAACAATAAAATATTCGAAATTCATAAAGTAGGTTAAATCTAAGTATACATAATATGGAACCTCATAAAATCGCGAGAAAGAAGTAACAAACACTAAAGGTAGTCGTCTACATATGTTACGTTTTCAGAAGCAACAAATAAATTTTTGAAAACAATTTGTTTTTATTCCTTATGACATACACGAGTTTCTGAAACACGAATTAAGTAGCTAAGTAGCTAAATATACAGTCACTCCCACTAAAATATTCGGACACTCTTAAAAAGACAATAACTTTTTAAATATTGGATCTTGCAATTTGAACTTTTTTGATAGGTTAGAATAACTGGTTTGCTACACAACGTGAAAAAATTTTTTGAAAAAATTTGCGAGTTGTCGGATTTGCTGAGAAAATACTAAAAGCTGTATTTTGCAACTTTCTCATGTGGGCTTATATGGAAAATTTAGAAAACACGTTTCGTAGATCTGTATCAATGAATTTTTATTCTAAAAATTTCATCAAAATCGGACGTTACAACGAGCTATAAACGTTTAAAGATGATGAAAATTGCAGTTTTTCACGATTTTCTGTCTCTAACTGCAATAAATCTAAGGATTTTTACATCTTTCAATGTCTGTCGTTTTCCCCGCATCAACTGATTTCGATGAAACTTTCACAATGCATATAATTGACACAGATCTACAAAACGTATTTTTTAAATTTTCAATATAGGCCCACATAAAAAAGTTGTAAAATGCAACTTTCAGTACTTTTTCTATAATTCCGATCAATTGCGATTTTTGAAAAAATTTTTTTCATATCCTGTAGCAAACTAATTGCTCTAGCTTCCCCAAAAAAGTTCAAATCGTATAATACAATATTAAAAAAGTTATCGTCTTTTTAAGAGTGTCCGAATATTAGTGGGAGTCACTGTATGTTATTAATTTCCTTTAAGCCGAGATGAAATTCTATTTTGGTTTTGTTAATGTTTAGCTATTGGAGAACATGTAGACATACAATAGATATAAATTTTCTCCTTTTTTAGGAAATTACGAACTACGTAAAAAGGTTCTAATCACTGAAACCGTAAAATAAATCGTAGGGCAAGGGGTTAAAAAAGTTATCGGTCTTTTTGAGAGCGTGCGAATATTAATGGTTCATTGGAATAGTATTATGATTTATAATTAAATATGTTCATTCTAAACTGTGTGAAAATAGTTCACTCTCAAAATAATTTTTTTTCTATAAAGTACAAATTCTTAATTTCTTGTTTACATATGTCTGCACGTATATAGGTAAATGAATACATTTCATTTTGTGGGGAGGGGACAGTGGGCGCTATGGTGGGGATGGTTTTGCCTCAATCGAGACATACGTGCTCAGCATTGTCTTACAAAATCCTCTAGAATCTAGAAGAAAAAGTGCAAAAATATAAATTTGATTATCTATTTAAATTTGACGATATGCGCTGTAATTGTAAATAAAGACATATGATTAATTTGCACGTGACATTAATTAATTTAATTTATGGTATGAAGCTGGCAGCGAACTTGTTCAAATTATTGTTAAACCAGTTCAATTTATCACAACTATGTCATTTTCTGATTCGCGTATTGTTTTCACAGGCGCCGCATTTGTTTGTCCTGAATATCGACATTTAATGTCCGGCATTGAATACGTTAACTCTTTCAATATGAATCCTCATAAGTGGCTGCTTGTAAATTTCGATTGTTCCACGCTCTGGTACGTACGCATTTATTTTCAAACAAAATTTCAATGAAGCCTTTGTTATATAAATTGAGAGAAAAATAAATGTTTTAATATGAGAATATTAAGATAATCAGAATATGTTTCGACTTCATTTGTTATACATTGCACATGATCAACAAACAACAAGTATTCTGCATTTTTCACTCTTAACAATCGTTTAACTTTCCCCAAAAAATTTTAGTTAGGGGTTATTTAAATTTTTTTTAATGCTGTAAATTATGTAATTTGTTTTTTTGATTGTGTATTTTTAAAGCTAGCTCTACATATAATATAAATGGAAATTGGAAATTGTTTACTCCAAACAATTTGATATCCAAATAGAGCTACAGAGAAACGCAATTTATTTAATGAAGGTTGTATTTATTTCTAAAGAAAATCGATTTTATGTGATATACAATCTTAAATTTCTTTTCAAGGGTGAAGGACTCTAGACGGTTAATCGAAGCATTTAGCGTAGATAGAATTTATTTAAAGCACGATAAAGAAGGATTAGTTCCAGATTATAGAGTAAGTTATTTATTTGAACTAGGTACAGCTAATCAAAATAATATTGACACTCTTTTTAAAGGACCATAACTTTTTAATATTGGATCATAAAACTTGGATTGTTTTCTTGAGAAGTTAAAACAATTAGGTCACTACATGACGTGAAAAATTTTGTCTGAATTACAGAGAAAATACTAAAAGTTGTTTACGGCTTCTTGATGTCTTTTTATGTTTTTATATCTATATTGAAAATTTAAAAAATAAATTTTGTAGATCTGTATCAAATGTACATATTCTGAAAATTTCATCAAATTGCAATTTCAACTTTTTCAAAGTATTTTGTGCACGTCATGTAGGAAACTAATTGTTCTAACTTCTCAAAAAAAAAATCTGTCTTATGGTCCAATATTAAAAAGCTATGGTCCTTTAAAAAGTGTGCCAATATTATTCTGATTCACTGTACACAATAAAATTATGTGATAAATTTTATCCGTATTTAATATGATTGATTACGCTTTATGAATGTCGACATTTTAAAATATAATTTCCTAGAATTGGCAAATTCCTTTGGGTCGTCGTTTCCGCGCCTTAAAATTGTGGTTCGTCCTGCGACTTTACGGTGTTGAAGGTATACAGGAACACATTAGACATGCGGTAAAATTGGCTCAAATGTTTGAACAATTTGTCAAATCCGACGATCGATTTGAAATAGTAGTCGAGAGGTCTCTGGGTTTAATCTGTTTCAGACTAAAGGTAAATATAAACAAGCACACACACAAACACAGAGAAAATCTATTGTACAGTAAAGCCTTGATCTAAGAAAACGGAAACCGTAGGATGTACGAAAAACGATTATCTGGGTCACACTCTATTGTGGGTCATACCCCGCGAGGAGCCATGAAGATCGAGCTGCCTCGGTCACCGAGTAGTGTAAACATGCCGCGTAATCCGATACCGGGTCGGGTATATCCGTGTGAACCACTACTAATCAAATTACAAAACTTCTTTATTTTGCATTATTTCTTGGTGGGACTTTCAGCAACATATTTGTGGCATTTTTCTGATTAAAATCACACTAAACCCGATATAATTTCAACTGTATTTAGTGCTTTAATTGACGGTATGGAGTAACTTTAGGACATAGACAAGGATAGCGAGTGAAAAAGAAAGAGAAACAGCGACGCGACGGTCGGCAAAAATCAAAAACTTATTATATTGTTTAAAATACTAATGCGTTGCTAACTTTTTTATTTCCAATTTTCTTATATGTACGTGATAAATTATAAAGGTAAACCTTTCGTTTAGGGGAGGCCAATTTCGTTTAGGGAGCTCCAATGACCTTCACCTTGACATATGTTGTCGAGGACAACATTCTGAACAACTTTTGTCATTACAACTACCCGATGCTCGGTCTTAGTTTTCGAGATATTCGCGAAAAACTATTGCTAATATTGTATTGAATTTTCCGTATTCTTCCACGCTCCGTGGCAACGTAAGGCTAGTTTCGAACGAGCTACACCTTAGGTAAACAAACATAGCAAGAATCCATATATCCGAATGTGACCCATGTGCGGTCCAGTACGAACCAGTAGCGATCAGTGTATACATCGGTGCGTTAGTTACAAGTCTCGTGAGTTTTTGAATTATTTCAATATAAACTAACCAACACACAATACCACACACACCCACCCAGTGTTTGACACCCACCCAGTGTTTCTAAAAAGAAGATTCTCACATTATACAATATAAAATCAATTGAGACCAATACAGCATACATGTATTATCCAACACACGATACCACAAGCGACAATACCACACACACACACCCAGTGTTTCACACACATCCAGTGTTTCTGAGACGAAGGTTCTCACATTAAACAATATAAAATCAACTAAAACTAATACCAATTTGTTTTACAATCAAATGCGATAATATAATACATGTATGCTGTATTGGTCTCAGTTGATTTTATATTGTATAATGTGAGAACCTTCTTTTTAGAAACACTGGGTGCGTGTAAAACAATGGGTGGGTGGGTGTGGTATGGTCGCTTCTCATCTCCACAACGTGTTTACAAACAAAAAATAAACAGATGCGGCCCCGGAACAGGTTTACGTTGCCACGGAGCGTGCACGAAAACGGAAAATGCAATACAGTATTAGCAATAGTTTTTTGCAATTATCTCGGAAACTAAAGCCGAGCACCGGGTATATGTAATGACAAAAATTGTTCAGAATGTTCTTGTTAATAACATATGTCAAGGTGAAGGTCATCGGAGCTGCCTCCCCTAAACGAAAGATTTACCATTTTTGATAGGATTCAAGTTAGGGCTCTGGAGCTAATAAAAAATTTATATAAAATATTTACTACATAAGACCGTGAAAAATTGAAGAGGTCGTGGACGCAAACGCTGTACTACACAAGAAGACTGTCGAATTTTTCGTACAAGTCGAAAAGATCCAACGAATGCAACAAGAAGTATTGCAGAAATAGTCCCAGTAACCAGGCCTGCCCTCTAACCCAGCCTGGCGAGCTGGTGACGAGCTGGTGACGAGCAGAAAGCCGGCCGCTCGGTTCTCGGGCAGAAAGCAGGCAGAATTCATGACTGAGCTGTCCTTAGACTATTAGATGGTCTTTTATCTAGCGTTTTCGAATATTGAAAAACCCCGTGTTTGTATTATCAAGAAATGAGAACGCGAATCCCGTACCCTCGCAATCCCAAAAACGAATCCAGGACCGACCGGCCGGAATTCTGCTCGTCATTCTGCCAGCATAATGCGCGTCTGGACGCGCGCAGCGGCCTGTCAGAAATCGAGCACGCTGGTTTACTGAGGTGGAACTAAATGTTTCAACAAAAACAATAAAACGAAGACTGCAAATTTATTATTGCACTAGTATTGTCTCACCGGTACGCTATTTTTTATTGCGCCTTCGGCCGCGCGGTCCATGTTTACATTCTGTCTTCTACGTTCGTTGCGGTCGACGCGATGCAGCCACTAAAAAATAGTATCTGGCCCCGATCTACATACAGTGATTCCCACTAATATTCGGACACTTTTAGAAAGACGACAACATTTTTAATATTGGACCATACGGTTTGAAATTTTTTCGGAATTGCAGAGAAAATACTGAAAGTTGCATTCTACAACTTTTTTATGTGGGCCTATATTGAAAATTTAAAAAATCCGTTTTGTAGATCTGTGTCAATTATATGCACTGTGAAAGTTTCATCGAAATCGGTTGATGCGGAAAAAAAGAAAGATGTAAGAATCCTTAGATATAATGCGTGAAAATCTGCTATTTTTACCATCTTTAAATGTTTGTAGCTCATTGCAACATCGACTGATTTTGACGAAATTTTCAGAATATGTTTAATTGACACAGATCTACAAAACGTATCTTTTAAATTTTCAATATAGGCCCACATAAAAAAGTTGTAAAATTCAACTTTTAGTATTTCTCTACAATTCCGTTCTATTACAATTTTTGAAAAAATCATTTTTCACATCCCGTAGCAAACTAATTGCTTCCCAAAAAACGTTCAAATCATATAGTACAATATTAAAAAAGTTATTCTCTTCTCAAGAGTGTCCGAATATTAGTGGGAGTCACTGTATGTCACAGCATAGAACCGAGAATCGGCTCAGATTGGGTCTTTAGTCTTTACTGTACTGCGCCTTTCACAGTGTCTTTAGACGCGCTGTCCTTTTCTACGCTCGGCGTGGTCGACGAGGTCACAAAGAAATAGTAGCACCACAGGATGTAAGGAACAGCGCGGACCCGAGGGCTTTTCTTAGATCAAAGCTTTACTGTACTATTAGTTCCGACATCTATTAATAAATGGCAGAAAATTCCTGATAGTACCTGATATTATTTTAAAGCTCGCCTATAATGCTTTTAATTCCAATCGTCCTTTAAATTTTAGGGTGATGACAAATTGACCAAGGATTTGCTCAGTCGTTTGGCAGCGGAGAAGAAAATTTATGTGATACCAGCAACATTTCGCCAAAAGTTGATCGTTCGATTCGTAGTGTGCAGCAGGTGGAGTCAAGAAGACGACCTGATTTTTGCGTGGAACGAGATCACGAAACATGCGACGGATATTTTGGGGTCGCAAATTCCGCTCTTGCAAGAGGAACGATTAATTTCGTTATCGAAATCTACGACTGAAATTGTAACGAGGATAAACCGCATGAATTTGGAAACGAAGACAAAAAGAATATCATAGAATTCATTTCACACTTAACAACTAAACTATGGATGTTTATGAAAATTTCTATTTCTAATGACTATTTTGCAACAATCAATACGAAATATAATAATAGTCATTGTAGTTTGTGATTTTCTGCAACATTTTTATTTTCAAGATGAAGATAGACTTCGTACAGAAAAGAACGAAATTTTGTGTAATGTAATTTCAATTTGCACAGTGCAATATAATAAGGAAATAATCTTACAGATTATAATATTTAAAATTAATTCTAACTTTATACTTTCACAATATTATATTTTCATTATTGCAGTTTTAAGCGAATGTTTATATGTTTTTTATGCATAAGAGAATGTGTAAAATATAATAGAATAAAAATATGTAGAGATTAAAAAAATATTTGTTTTAATAAGTTTACGGAATGAAAATCTATAAATTTTGAAATTTTATCCAATTTTCATAAAAAAAGATTATATTCATCTGAAGAATTATTGGTCAAATATAATTAATTCTTTACCATTCCGATCAAGAAGAATTGATCTACTGTAACATGTTTTTACTGAAACAAATTTCTTATTTTGCAATTCGTGATTTATAAAGGGCGGAGCACTTTACTGCGGAGCATTTCAATTACTGCATAAATAATGATTTTAGTGAAAAATGTTTCAGGTAAAAGTGAATGGTTTTGTGGGAGACAATAATTTTTTAAAATGAAATCATATATTTTTTATTAGGTTGGTCGATGCAGTCTATAATTCTGTTTAAAGTTAATACCCATACATCTGAGGAGACAGCTCATGTCCCAACCACATTTGGACTTGGTGAT
>CM052256.1:120939-149656 GCA_028455795.1 Lasioglossum marginatum | reverse complement strand
CGATCTTAGGGGCACTAATTTTAGGATTTGTTTTTATTTCACGCACTATAAAACGTTCATCGCGTGAACTAAGTTTTCGAGGACGACCAGATCTCGCTTTATTTTTATTGATTTTTCGTTCACCATATCGATCTATAATTTCTTATATAGTGCTATGTGGCCTATTAATTGTTTTTGCTATTTCTCGCAATGATTTGCACTGATTATGAGTTGTATAATAATTTTTCTTTCAGTCTCACTTGTTTCCTTATCTTTATGACCCATTTTACCGAATGTTACAAAAATTGACTGGTTTTGCAGAAGGTTGTCACTAGACTGTGCATCAAAGACCCTGTCTGATTATTTGTCGGGTTCAGCTAAACCATAATATAAACAATCGGACGCCTTTCAAGTACATTCTAGTACCTGTACGAATACTTTTTGCGCGCCAATTTAGAGACACTTTTCATACTTTCTAATTTTTCTAGTTAACATTAAACTTTTTCAAGTGTATTTATATGACAGTATGTAGTTAAAATATATAACAATTACAATTATGTTTCGTTTTATAAACATGTGTGCATTTACATAGAGAAATAAATGGTTTTTGAAGCCTACAAGGGGTGTACGAATACTTTTTACACTCACTGTATGTTCTTATCATATTCTAGTTGAGGGACACTAATTCGAGCACCTATTAAATTCCAGATGGCAGATACGTATTAAAAATTGTTTGGATAATATCTCGTTAACTATTAGGTTTAGTACATATGAAGGTCAACACTTTTATACTCAGAATTCGATACTCTATCGATCTATGGTATAAAAAATAGGACATTCCATTTGAAAAAAGAAAGTTGACCTTCACCTCACCTTGGAGTGTGCACCGGAAAAAATAAAAGTCCCGCCACATTATGATCGATATTGATCAACTTTTATCTGAAACATTTTTGCGTATGATCAATATTTTTAGAGATATTCGTCTGTAACTTTTTATAACTTCCACCCTGTATACATATTATTATACAATAAAATTATATATATATAATATATATATATATATATATATACATATATATAAGGTTGGAAATAATTGTGATCAAAATATTGACTGTCTATCAAAATATTCAGTTTGTTGTTTTAAATAGATCAACTGGTAACGTTGTGAATTAAACAAAACTAATTCATTAAGCTGTTTTATTTAATAGTATTATATTACTGTACAAGCTATTTTGAAAGCATTAGGCTGATTTTAGAAGTATAACATATATTATTCTAAATATTTCTTGTAACAAGAAGAATATGTATTGATAAATATTTCAAAATGTCAGCAGTGGCTTCTTAATAATAAAAGTTGATCAAAAACTTAAGAAACTCTCGATAAACCAATTCTTTACAATAATACCAATTGAAGAAATTATAATGAATTTTAACAGATTTAAGCTCGTGTATGCTTGATTGGCAAATTCTTCAAATATTTCTTTTCACCTGTAATTTGAATGTTTATGATTGACAAGTAATAAAATAATCTTTATTTCTATATTTAGTACAATACCGTTAGAGCAGAGCCGGGGAACTCTCTTGGCATACTTTTTCTTTCCCCTATTCTCCGCAAAATCGCCAGATTAACCTTTTCTCTGCGTACTCTCCGTCCAACGAAAAATGGCACAGAAAAACTTGTAGGTACCACGCGGTATCCCTACTTCGCGCTACACGTCCTCCACGATTGGCCGAATCGTTTAACGAAGACAGCAAACGAGCGTTTTGAGTGCGACTGCAATAGAGCGATGTAGTGACGCCGGGCTCCTATGCCGAGCGTTCCCGCCAGAACCTACTTGCAAGAGTAGGATCCGCAGCCGAGCCTCAGGAATGGGGTCTCACAGATCCCCCTGCGGCCCACTATCAAAATCTGTACCATCTCTCGTTGGACGGACAGTACTGCTATTCTAATGTTAACCGTGCACAGAGGTGTAATTGGACTCCATATAATTCTGGAGCAAAAGGTAAAGAGAAAATTTGTCTGCATAAATTAGAAAATTTGAAACATATCTCAGATAACATTCCTAGAAAATTTTTGGAAATTTTCCATTCGTCAAACTTTCATCTGTATCCCATACACAGAGAGAAGTTTAAGACTTGTGTATCCTTACTCTACCTGCCCCCTCTACGATGCTATTCCTCACGCTTCTGCCGCACGTAAGAAGTAATGTCCCATTCTAAGTCAATTCTCGGTTCTGTGTTGTGACCTAGATCTAAACAGGACACTATTTTTTTGTGGCTTTGTCGACCGCGCCGAACGTAGAAAAGGACAGCGTGTAAACAGGGATTGCGCGGCCGAAGACGCAACAAAAAATAGCGTATCGGTGAGACAATACTAGTTTTATTTTTTACTTATTTTTAATGAAATTTTACCAATATATTTGTGACATTTTTCTGATTAAAATGACACTAAACAAAATACAATTTGAGCCATATTTACTGTACATGTGAAGCATAATTTATAATTTATCATATATGTATTTAACATATGCAATATATAGCATATTTTTACATAAACAATTTAACATCTCGAAAATATGTTCTCATGGAATTAGACTAGAATTTTGCAAATTAATGGAGCTACAGCTCGTTGGAGGTTTTTAAACGATTCATTTTAATCAGAAAAATGTGGCAAATATCTTGAAAAAGGTTGTATAAGAAGAAAATTATGAAAATAAAAAAGTTCGCATCACATTGGTATTTTAAACAATACAATAAGTTTTGAATTTTTGCCGACCGTCGCGGTCGCTATTTCTATTTCTTTTTCACTCGCTATCCTTTTTTATGTCCTAAAGTTACTCCATACCGTCAATTAAAGCACTAAATATAGTTGAAATTATATCGGGTTTATTGTGATTTTAATCAGAAAAATGCCACAAATAAGTTGGTGAAAGTTCCTTAAAGAAATAATTAAAAATAAAGAAGTTTTATAATTGGATTAGTAGTGGTTCACATCGATATACCTGACCCAGTATCGGCATCGATTACGCGGCATGTTTACATTCCTCGGCGACCGAGGCAGTTCGAGCTTCTTGGCCCCTCATAGGGTATGTCCCCCAGTGGAATGAGTAGGCGAAGGGACATAGAGCCGCGTCCTCCGCCGGTCTTAGAATGGGACATTACTGTATATGCAATATTAAGTATAAAATACTTGCATGTCAAAAGACATATTTTTATCGCGGTTTTGTCGTTCCTTACAATTCTTTATGCAACTGTTTACGAAATAATGCATAAATATACTTGTATTCCTCACTTTTATATCGCTATCCACCATTTTGAATTATCTTGTGACATGACTTGTGGGCAACAGATACTCCGTTATCCTGGAACACTGCGTCCGATGCATATCCTATACCAGGCATCAACTCTTTTACCACCAAGTGCCTCATTAAGTATTATAAATTGATTCGAGGGCCGCAATAGAAAAAAGCAGACTCGAAATAAAAAGGAAACACATTTTTTTATTAACATTGCTGTTACACATACAAAATAACATACATACAAAAGTTGTTTTTTTCAAGTTGACTTTATTTAAATAAAACTATTTCATTTTTGTTTCGAAGAAACTTGGCAATGTTTTTCAGTAATCAAATTTTCAAAATATGGTTGAATTTGTTGAACTGTAATTATTTTTTAAATTGATTGTACATACACGCTGGTCTGTTCATCTTGACCTTTCCGCAGTTTTATTTTTTTTGTAATGTTGAAAATAGTGGTTCGCACATATATGTGCTACCGCTGCTACCGAACATAGCTGAAATACGCCTAATTGCACATAACATATAGGGAAATCGGTCGACAGATAAATAATTGTAGAAATGTGGAATCACAACATCCATATATTTTTATTTCAATACGGAATCACACTGCATTTCGATTAATTCCAGTTGTACAGGTTTTGCACTCCCTTCTGCAAGTCAATTTCACCTTTCTGTAAAACAATTTCACCCTTTTGCAAATCAGTTTCACCCTTCTGCAAATTAATTTCACCCTTTTGCAAATCAAATTTAACCTTTTACAAATAAAGTATTTTTAAGTAAGTTTTTGTAAAAAAAATCAGATCAAATGTAAATTAATTGTTAAGAAATTCCAAATTTTATTTATTGCAAAGATGTACATAAAATACTTATTTAAAAGTAATTACCAAATCATTAACTTTGTAATGTGCGAAAACTGTGTGTAGATATGTATTATATTCATTGTAGCCATTTTCTGATTAATAAATTTTAGAAATGAAAGTACATATTTATTGAAGCGTATTGAGTATGAGTCTTCTCTCGCAGTAATGACACCGTTCACGCATGTCTAAATAAATATATAATTTAACCGAAATAAATAAATAATTAATTTTAAATATTCTTAATGGGTAAAAATTAATTTGCAAAAGGTTAGATTTGATTTGCAAAAGGGTGAAATTGTTTTACGGAAAGGTGAAATTGACTTGCAGAAAGGTGAATTTGGAGTGTAAAAGCTATAAATTGTCATCAACAGTTTCAAAGTTTTTGGTCGGGCCGCAGATTACTTGCCGACAGACCGCGTGTTTGACATGCTTGTCCTATACCTATGCCGGGCCTATAAGTATATGTAGGGTAAACTGTACAATGATTGACACCCTAAAGCAAAATCGTAGTAAAAATCTTTTTATCTTTTTTGACATGTTTAAACGAGCTTAACTTTCTTATTATAAGCTAATATAGATTTTTCAGCAAAATCAAACAGTTTTACGAGTCATAAATCTTTTATCATAAAATATATTCAGTGAATAACAATCGTAAGTCAAATAGTACAATCATTGGCACATTTGCTAACAGTCATATCTGGAACTCTGTTATGAAAACTTACAACGTTGCTTTGAAATATAAATAAGAAGCAATAAAAAATGATTTTCTATACCAGGAATTCTTAATATTTGCCGTTTAAATCAAAAGTATCAATAATTACTGCAGTGCCAGCAATAGTACAGTTTACCCTATATGGTCTAAGAAAGGAATAGCGTGGGGCGCCCGCAGGCCATCGCGCCGCGCCAGTTCCCTGGCTCTAGAAATAAAGTCAAACTAGGAGTGATGCTGAAGAATTGGAGACCAGAAAATCAATGGTGGGGATCACGCAGCGACGCGACGGCGGGGATGAAGTTCCTCGCCTCTGCGTTAGAGTATTTGTAGACGTCAGTTGATTGAACAATTATAATCTACTGAAGAAGTAGGACAAATAGGAATGTGAATATCATCAATAAATAAATAATTAATTATTGTGATATTAAATTTGTTAAGAAAATTTGAATGAAACATTATGCTATTTCTATCAAAAATAGATTTCTCTCAACAAAAAAATGTGGAGGCGGAGGAAAAGAACAAGAAATACCAGCGTGCACAAAGTTGGCTAGGTTCGAGTCCTGTCAGCTAGATCCTTGCATGTTAGATCCATGCAAGCCGGAACCTACGGTCGTGATCATCGGTGCAGGGATGGCTGGACTTTCAGCAGCGCATCGATTGGTGCAATGTGGTCTTCAAAATTTTACGATATTAGAAGCAACAGATAGGTATGCTTTATGTTTAGCACATATTCCACAAACAGTACAAACCTATGTTCCTCATTACTAGACAACGGATTTTTATACTTATATTAAAATAAAAATTATTTGCATGTATTGAAAGAAATAGAAACTAGATTGAATGTCATTTCTTCCCTTAATGATTTGAATAGAGGAGAAATTATATACAATATTATCTTCTTCAATTTGTAAAATTTTTAAACAATTTTGAATTTTATCTACTCAATTTTGCTATAAATGCATAAAAATCCGCTGTCTACTTATTACTAGACAGCAGATCTTCATGCAAAATAGACATTTTCTACCCGAATTGCAACAACATGGATTGAAATAGAAATTTATTTTTTGTCTTAATATGTTTCATAGGTTGAAAGAAAATAATATAACAGTATATTTAAATTCTTATAATTTGTTTATTGTTTTAAATTACACAAAATCCGCTGTATACTCATTACCTTAACATTTCAATGATCTCAGTCAAATTGACCAATTGTTAATACTGGAATATTGACCTTGATGTCGCTTTTAATCCCTCTCCCCCTCCCCCCATTCAAGGTCTAATGAATATAATCATTCAATGAAACTCCTAAAATTTTGTTTTAAAATGTTGTCCGATTGCAATCCAAATTTTTGCACACGTCATTTTCTCACGAAATCTCGCAATGTAGGGGGGCAAGATGATAAAAACCTCAAAGAAATGTTTGACCCTTATAGCTAAAGATCGCTATAGAGGTCATTGCTAGACAGCGGATCTTTATGCAGATATAATATGTGGAAACATGTAAAATATATGCAAAAAGATTTATTTGTTGTAATTTAAACTACAAAATACGAGACAATAGTTTTTTCTAAATTATCACTTGTAAAATTGTGCTTCTTGTCGGTTAAATCTTATTGTTTGCAAGCTAACAAATAAGGTTGCGTTTCTTCATTTTCACAAAGTTTGCCTGCCATTAAATTTGCTATATATCGACCGGTTACATCCGATGTTTCATCTACGGACATACAGACATCATTGTCATCAATATTTTTCCGAATATTTTCAATAGCTAAATTATAGCATTCGTCCAAATAATTTTTGCAAAGGGTCAACTTATTTCTTGATTTATGTATTTTTCAAGAAAATTCCTCCGCAGCTACCATAGCTTCACACGAATCAGTATAAAAGTATTTCGAACTAATAGCCGTACGTTCATTATGATGTTCAACATTCTTTTTATGCACGCCGGTATATCTAAATATTGTTTTATTTGCGATTTTTTGTCGCATCGAATCTGCTTATTACATTACTTTGAAGAAGACGTCTTCTCCCTTTGTAATAATGCAGTTGTCTCCTAGTACAGCAATCCAGCTGGACATCATGACACGTTTGGAACTTTTTGATTTAGGCATCTTCTTAATATCTGTATTCTTAATTGCGAGTATTTCATTGTTAACACCACTGCTCGACTCGTGTAACTAATTGTGAGTTATTGACATCTCTTATGGTACGATATCGGGGTATATAACGCGACAATCCACTAATAAGACGAATACAATATCAAACTAAGTAAGACGAAATAACGGGTGTCCCAACAAGCTAGTCGATCTACTGTGGCGGCCTTGGCGCTGTCCTACGCCGCTGTCGTTTAGACCTCCTTATTTCCTTGCCTTATTTCTTTACTATTGTTCTCCGTTCTGCGCGGGTCTGGTCAGTCCTGGTACACATCTGGCGACCAGATCCACGCAGACCTAATCCTCTCTTTTGTCTCTTCCTGGTCTCGCTTGCGCCTGTTCAAGGTCTACGGCCAGGCCATGGCGAACCTTTCCTTTTTACGGCATCCTTTTCTGATTGCCTTTTTCCGTTTTTTCCGTTTTATAGCATCCTTCCGCGATTGCTTCTTTCCGCATGTCCTTACCTGACCTTCCGCTCCTCCTGGGTTTTGCCGTACCTTCCTCTCCTTACTTTCCTCTCCTTACTTCCCACTCCTTACTTTCCTCTCCTTACTTCCCACTCCTTACTTTCCTCTCTTTACTTCCCACTCTTTACATTCCTCTCCTTCATTTTTACCTTTTTCCAGGAGAGTTTTCTAAACATTGACGAGCAGTTAGTTACAAACCGTTGTAGAGACATTGTCTCCTGTCGTACTTGTGGACTTCTTCTAAATAAAATTGTGTTGTGATATCTTACTGCTGAGTAAACGTATTTCTTTTAATATCTCCACACTACTATTAGGTTTATCTATCTCGTTTGTTCTCGTTTCATAGACTATTAGCCAAATATGTACATATGCAAAACCTATGCGTTTATACAAGACATATGTACTTACGCAAAACTAATGTAATATGCAAAATAAAAAATATATTTTTGGAATCACCTAATCATAACATAAATTTCTGTCCAGGTCCCATCAAACTACCGATTTTCTAATAAAATATGCACTTGCATAAGCACCCGCAGTCTAATAATCATTTAATAGACCTGCTAAAACGTTGTTTTAAAATGTTGTCCGATTGCTATCCAAATTTTGCACACGTCATTTTCTCACCAATTCTCAATGTAGGGAGGGGGGGGGGGCAAGATGACAAAAACCTCAAAGAAATGTTTGACCCTTTAAAGGGGTCTTACTCAAGGGTATTAAACATCATATATCGGGATGACATACCACTAGCAAGCGTATTTACCAAATTATTAGTGAGTGAATGGTCGATGTATTGGTCCGACGGAGTTCCACCGAAAATTTTCAAAGTACTGCGGTGTGTTGGTTCGACGAAAAGTCCAAGTTCCCATATTCTGTAACTTGTAGAATCTGCCGGCTAATTGCATTTTCTCTTGCAAACTGGCCTCGTTGATTTTTGATTTTTAAATGAATTCGAGAATATCGATAATGAATCTTTTTTGCAGACCAGGAGGACGAATTCATTCATGTTGGTTGGGCGACGTGGTGGCAGAAATGGGAGCCACTTGGATCGAGGGTGGATGCGTAGCGAATCCCGTGTTCACTCTGGCTGCTCAAGAAGGTCTTCTGAAGCCACCTATCTTCAGGCCTGATCCGAGTCGTGGTCTTTTTTGCACGAGCGATGGCCGGGCTATCGATCTCCCTGTCAGCATCACGGCTTATCACACCTTTCGGCAAATCGAGCAACAGGCGGCAACCCTTTTCTCGCTAGGCTGTGGCCGCACCCACGGTACGTTGCTGAACTTCATGGGCGTCAGAATACAACAGGAGCTCCACAATTTCCCGGAGGAGCAACGGTACAGTTGCCCAGGTCAACTGCAAACTTTATCAGCAGTGATGTCAACGTAGCTCTGAAGCTCAGCTTGATATTCTAGTGTCTAACGCGACAAGATTGCAATGTCTTCTTCATATTCATTCTTTCTTATCCTCAGGATTTCGGCAAGTCAACCTACTACACCCAGTAAGCAATTTGGTCTTGATTTGGTATCAATTTGACACCAACCTTTACAAGCAAATATCGATTCATTTGTTTCCGCATTAAGCTCGGTATTTGGCAACAAAGTTTGGTGCCAATATTCCATTCCAAATGGAGGCCAAATCCAGACCAAACTTTGACCTCGTTATAGGGGGCAGGTCGGTCGCACTATAAGCCAACCTAATCTGGCCTTCATTATTTCAGTCATTATTTTAAGACTTGTAAATATTTAACCCTTTGCACTCGAAGCTATTTTAACTCGAAAATCAAACATTTCTTCCGACCAAGAATAATTCCATTCTATATGATTTTGTTCATTTTATGGGTATGAAATTGATATAATACCTCATGTAATATTTAAATGTTTAGTAATTGATTAGGTACCAATATATTTAATAATGTAAACAATATTTTGAATAATGGTACAGCAATTTTTAGTGGTGACTCAGAATCATCACTCGAGTTTTAAGGGTTAAATTATTGAAAATACATGAAACTTAAAATTATATAATATAAAATACTTCGACAAGTTATATGAGAGGCAATCTTTGGTGTAAAAAACAGGGATCGAAATGAAGTTAGGTTTTGTTTTTGAAGAAACTCTGTTGCAACTTATTTATTCCCTTCGACCATAACCTTGTATTTTACGTAAAAAAGATCATTGCCAGCATATTCCTGATATTTTTCTGATTAAAATGAAATCACACGTGAGTTAATTCGAAGCATATTATTAAGCATACTATTATCCGAATATGCGTTTCACATGTAAACATTTATTGTACAAATCAGTGAAGATTTAATCGAATACTGTAACTACACCTAAAACGAGACGAGGCAGTAAAGTATTAGCTTGCGTCCTTTGCTGCCTACATACCAGAGAAGAGTAACGTCAACTTTGTCGCACTCGAGCGGCTTTTTACGTTTATTGCCTCGTCTTGTTGGACAGGCTATACTTAACACTACAACTGCCAATAGTTAAGACGAAGCTATTTCTACCAAAACCAGTCAAAATGACTGGTCTTTAAAAAATACGTTAGGCTTCGTACAGATCTAAACAGCGCGCCGAACAGCGCGCCGAACCGCGCGCCGAACCGCGCAACGAATCGCGCGCCAAACCGTGCATTTCGACGAACATTTCGCCGAACATTTCGGCACGCCGAACAGCGAACGGAACGAGTTTTTGCTATTTCCAGAATTTCTTCCGAACAACTATGGGAGCTACAGCGGTGTATACTACACAAAGAAATACAGAAAATGTTGGCAGTTTATTTAGTGAAACAAAGTTTATAAGTGAAATGTTCAGGTCAGGACAAAGCATTAAAGACATCAGATTCGAGATTATTACTTGAATTTTTGGAGATGTTGCTGTGCAAGTGCTACCCGTTCGCGTTCGTGCGCGTCGAAATGTTCGTCGAAATGTTCGTCGAAATGCGCGGCGAAATGCACGCATTCGTGCGCGTGGTCGATCTATCGGCTCCGGGAACGCGGCGAGTACGAATGCGTGCATATCGCCGCGCATTTCGACGAACATTTCGGCGCGCACGAACGCGAACGGGTAGCACTTGCACAACAACATCTCCAAAAATTCAAGTAATGTAGTCTCGAATCTGATGTCTTTAATGCTTCGTCCTGACCTGAACATTTCACTTATAAACTTTGATTCACTAAATAAACTGCCAACATTTTGTGTATTGCTTTGTGTGCCGCTGCAGCTTCCATAGTTGTTCGGAAGAAATTCTGGAAATAGCAAAAACTCGTTCCGTTCGCCGTTCGGCGCGCCGAAATGTTCGTCAAAATGCGCGGTTCGGCGCGCTGTTTAGGTCTGTACGGAGCCTAATAATAGAATATTTTTATATCTATGGATTTATTACTATCTTACAAAAGGAATATGGGGCCGAATATGTCTTTGAAGATATTATGTGGTGGTAATTTTCCAGCAGTAGACCTTTCCTTTATTTTTTCCCAACTGGTTCCATCTGCGACAATTTCATTTTCATGATCTCGTATATTTTCATTTTCATCTTCAGAACTTGAAGGCACACAAGCACGGCTTCTTTTACATAAATTCAAAATATTTTCTAATTCACCTTCCAAGGACTCTTAAACATTTTCTTTGTCTATAATCTCATTATCACTATTATCACTAGACTGCGGATTTTTATGCAAAATAAAAAATGTTCGCATTGATTGCAAGACACAGGAGCCAATTAAAAATTGCATTCGTCTTTTAATATCCCATTAAGCTGAAAATAATACATTGACATCCTTAAATATTATTAACATGTCCACTGCTTTAAATTGTACGTACCCATTTTTGCCATAAATACATAAAATCCGCAGTCTAATTATCACTATAAAGTTCAATTTCATTTTCTTCTGATTCACTTTCTTCATGCTCATACAATTCGCCATCCTCGATATCAGAGCATTCCATTGGTATATTGTTCACTTTTTGCAACAATTCAGAGAATTGCAATCGTTTTGCTATTTTTAGGGCTTGTAAAATATCGTTATGTATATAAAAAAGAATTAGATCCTATTCCAACGACTACGGTTTACAAAATGACCGCGTGAAACAACATCGATGACTATTTTACGTTACATCGCGGCTATGTTTATCTTTATGTTGTGGTGCCAGAATAAGACATTGCGTGCGATAAAATTTTATAATAAAACATCGATAAATCTATCTAAATATCTAATAAACGATTTCGGGTTCGGTAAACAGATTATAGATTAAAATTATTTTTATTCAGAATAAATTAGACAAAAATAAAATTCATTATATTACACCTTTAGTTATCGCTGCAAACGTCATCACATCATTGCGGAAAATAAATGTAACATGAAGTAAGAATTTTAAAATGAAATTGTGAAACCAGTCGTTTCGACTGGAGTGTTAGTTCTAGTATTAAAGTATATTTTGATGGTCCACGTAAGAGTTAATTATTAACAATAAATAATTGTTTTGTAAAGAACGCGGTCAGTGAAACACGGCGTTAGAGACAGAGTCAGGGACTTGATTCACGCACTGTTTTTGATTGACTTCAATTTTTAATTACTATACATTGAAGCTGGAACTGTCACACTCATTTCTATTTGAAACTTTAATTCATTCGAGTGTATTTTATCCATGATTTCATGTTTTAAATGAATATGTAAAATTCAACAGAACCGCAGAGAAATCAAACATTTTACAGAGATATTAGAAACATAACAAATATTGATTTGAGAAGTGGCTATGGACACACATATCTGATAGAACTTCTAAAAATAACATCCCATCAATTTATCAATACTTGCGCATCGCTCAGTTAGTTATAAAAATCTGACACATAGTAAACTTGTTTATCCGTGTTACAAGCTGTTACCGTGTTTTACTAACTATGGAATACAGGGTGTTTCAGTAAAGTGTGATTTTCAGAATATCTTCTTTAATTTCGACGAAGTAAATATTTTTCATGTGTATTTTGAATGGTATCAAGTGGTCAGTACGCTGCAAAAGTCATGACATCATTGCAGAAAAAAGATGTGACATGAAGTAAGAATTTTAAAATGAAATTGTAAAACCAGTCACTTCGGCTGGTGTGGTAGGTCTAGTGTTAACTGCTCTAGATCGGCGTATGGGAAAGAAAGAGACGCGGACAGTCGCCGGCACAGTTCGAAGGCCCGCGTGTTCGCTGTCCTTCCTTGCGTCAGAAATTTCCATCGTCGATTAAACCACTAAATACAGTTGAAATTATATCGTGTTTGGTGTCATTTTAATCAGAAAAATGCCAGAAATAAGTTGGTGAAATAATGAATAATAAAAAAGTTTTGTAATCGGATTAGTAATGGTTCACACCGATACGCTTCGGCCGCGCAATCCGTATTTACATGCTGTCCTTCTATGTTCGGCTTCGATTGTACTCCGGGCGCGGTCGGTGCGGTCGGCGCGGTAGACGCAGTCATAAAAAGATAATGTCCCTACACGATATGTCTCCGTACAGAACACAGCCGTTGGAAAAATATCGCTACTTTACTGTAGTTCGAAATGAAATGAATTATTTCAAAATAAATATTTTGCTACTAGATTAGTATTGGCTCACCGACTCGCTAGTGTCGATGTATTTTTTAAAACGTTCTTACTGATAACATAAATATTGTTTGATAATCATTTTTCATTGCTAAATGTCTTTATTTGATTATGATAAATTAGCTTTTTGTAAAATGTACATGGAAACATTCAGGAATAACAATTATATCCCAAGACATTACGAAAGCTGTCGAGTTATGCACAGATTAAATATTTAGAGAAAGGAGAGATTTAAATTCAAGAATAGGTACACTTTATCATATGTATAAGATATTATGAATGACACTTTCTTATCTCCGAGGTAATTAATTTCTTAATATTTAAAGCGGATGGTTTAAATCTTACTTAATTTTCCTTAAGATTCTCTACTTACTTCAAGTAAAATCAGCTATTAATGATTCAGCATAATTCGGGGTTCACCTGTCAGGGGCTGAAGCAAATACTAAAACTGAAATATATAGGATGTCCCAAAAATGTCATGCTTCCTTGAAAGTTCTTGAGATCATTGGAAATAAATTTTTCCTTTACGAAAATGTTCTCCGCGGCATCGTTAACACTAACCGTACCACGACCGGTCAAATAACCGGTGTCACATTTTTTATTTTATAATCATTGAAGTTGCAAGGATAATCCCATTAGAAATTATTAAATGAATTTCTTCATTCAAGCACGTATTGTTATAAAAATTGTAAGAAATTTAAATAAATCCAGTGTTGTCATTTTCATAAAGCAATGTATAGCAATCGCATTTTGTGCTCGGTACGGTTAGTGTTAACACTTTATCTACCGGAAGCCTATTAATAGGATTTTCAATAATTGTGCTGTACCAAAAGAAAGCATAGAAATTTTCTTTTACATTGCAATCTTAAATGAAACTATTAGATGATATTATTGAGAGTGACTTATTAGTTCACAATGAAAATTGTTGTTGCTATTGAAGGTTCCATTAAAAAGTGTTTAGCCATGTACCATAGATTTTTCAAAATTATGCAATAATCACCGGTTGGTAATGTATTAAGAAGTTATGAAGGAAAAACGCCGACCAATTAGAGCGCGGCTACGGCGGACGAAGTTTGGCTCATTGTCAGTCAATGCCGACGCCACGCTCACCAGAAGCCATCGCCGCGCCGAGATTCGTTCGCTGTAGCCGCGCTCCGATTGGTTCGCGTATTTCATTAACCCTTAGCACTCAAGTGGCGACTCTGAGGCACCATTAAATATTGTTATGTCAGTAATGTAAAGTAATTGTTACGTTATTAAAATATTTTATATCAAATAAGTTACTAAAAATTTGCACGAGTAAATTGCATCAGTTTAATATGCATAAAGTCAGAAGAAATGTTTAGTTTTCGTATTAAAATAGTATTAAAATATTAAAATATGTATTTCCGAAAAAGAAAAAGCGACTTCAAATATCTCAAGAATCGCTCTTCTAAAGGAAATGAAACATTCTTGGGACACTCTGTATATTTAAAATGTGTCGATCTTTAAAGTCGAGTACAATGAAGAAGTTGAATGAGCATCTCTTAGAAATGAAGAATAAAAAAAGTGATATTGCAATTAGGTTTACGATCGTAATAGTTTTCGCTACTCTAGCTGACACGTTACATCACTGCGCTTTTAATGAAACGATATCGCTGTTTTTCTGCGATACCGTTGATGTTTCCGTATCTCCAGATATGATGCAGCCAGAGTGATGTATGGGATGACGAACTGTATGAGATGCCGTTGTGGTGATGATCTATCTCTCGTTTCGGCTGATCAATTTGGCAGTTACATCGAGATCCCTGGTGGTAATGTCAGAGTGCCCCTTGGATACGTTGGGGTCTTAGCTCCTCTGCTACGGGATTTACCAAGTTGTTCCCTCAAGTTAGTTAATGCCGATGACAAATACTGATTACAGTAGTATCTCTGTAACTGTCGCATCGCCAGGTCTGCCGAGAATCAGTTCTAGCGGAGGTGTTAAGTACATTCATTGCAGCAGGCCCGGGCAACCTCTTCCCCGCTGTCGCTTCACGACTACCACTACCAATGTAACGGTTTCCCCGCTATCAACTATTTCATATTGCCCCTACGACTATTGACGGCGCGCAAAATCATTAACCGTGATTTATCACAGTGGTAATCACGGTCGTGATTTTTACTTCATTCACGCCATGATCGTGATTTTTTAATCTAGAATGATTTACTCGCTGTCATCCTAATTCTTCATCTCGATTGAATTAGCTCTATTTTTTGAAATGCATGAATTCGCTTGCATGAAAATCTCTCTCTTTCTCTCTCTCTCTCTCTCTCTCTGCGTATTACATAAATTTTTAATTTTCTTTTCTCTCGATACTTTATTTCAGTATTTAAGAAAGAAAAACATTAATTCTTCCTCTCGATTTCGAAATCGTAATATCCATTTAAATAGTATAAGAGTGTAGATAATTTCTTTTATATTTATGTATACAGGGTGGGGCACTATAAACAGATCACCTGAATAACTCACTTAGTTTTGAAGATAGAAGAAAATGCATCAGACCAACTTACTTGATATCGAGGCGCTCGTAATCTGATGTCATTAATTTTTTTATAGGTGGAGACGTCAAGGAGATATGAAGGTCAACTCTGTTTTTTTAAATGGAACGGTATGGTTTTTTATTCACATTCTGATAGTGTGTTTCAAGACGAATACAATGACCTGTTATGAAGATTATTCAAGGTCACGCAAGGTCAACTGCAATAGAAAATAAAGTGTCTCAAAACACTCTTCGAACACTACGACGATTTACATGTAACATATTATTTACGTATTCTCTGCTACTTCAAGTGTTCAAAATGACGACCTTGACGAACACGGAGACAATCTAAAACATTGCAATACTGATGATACTGCCTGACAAATTTCAGTTGTATCTATTACAGAGCAAGCTCATTTTATACGTTCTTGCATATCAACTGAGGTTGTTGGTTTTTCGCGGTACACTTGTTCCTTCAATTTTCCCCACAAATAAAAATCTAATGGTGTCAGGTCTGGGGAACGTGTTGGCCATTTATTACTTCCTGATCGACCAATCCAATGACCTTCAAATGTTCTGTTCAGTAATTCTGTAACATTTTGTGCTGAATGAGCAGGACATCCGTCTTGTTGGAACCACATGGACTGTCGCATGTCCAGTGAAATGTTCTCTAACAATTCTGGCAAAACGTCTTTTAAGATTCTCTCGTATTTATGACTATTAGCTTGCCATCAATGAAATATGGACTAATTATTTTATTATGAAGAAGGCCACACCAGACGTTGATAGACCAAGGTCTCTGCTTGTCCACTTCTCGTAGCCATCGTGGATTATCTACTGACCAGTAATGCATGTTGTGACAGTTAACTTGTCCGTGGTTTGTAAATGTGGCCTCATCCGTAAACAAAATTTTATTCAAGAACATTTGATCGTCTTGCAGTTTCCGTAGGCCTCATTCGCTAAACTGTAAACGTTTTTGAACTTTAAGTATTCGCAAAATACTTCGTCGACTGATGTCACTCTCGTGTTCAAGTTGCTTCGTACCAACATGTGGATTTTGTATTACACTTGCTAAAATGTTTATCGTGTTTCCATCATCAGTTGCTTTTTTGGCTCGATTGCATTTTTTCTTATCCACATTTCCAGTTTCTCGAAACTTTTTTATAATATTTGCAAAGACAGAAAGCGATATTACGATCAGCAAATCTTTCACCATACACGCGTATCGCTTTCCTCATAATTCTATGACATTCACCATAAATGATAACTATTTCCATTTTCTCTGCTATTGTGTAACACATTCTTGAAAATTGAACACTCGAATTGAATATTACGAAGCCGTACTCTAGTCGGTAGTCAAACTACTAATAACATTTATGGATACAGATACGCATACAATGTGATTGTATCTTTATTTATGTTCTGTGACCCTTATCAATACTTACAAGAGCGGTATGCCAACAATCAGAGAAGACACAAAAGTATTTGAAGAGTGCTTTCAGACAATTTATTTTCTATTGCAGTTGACCTTGCGTGATCTTGAATGATCTTCATAACAGGTCATTGTATTCGTCTTGAAACACACTATCAGAATGTAAATAAAAAACCATATCGTTCCATTTAAAAAAACAGAGTTGACCTTCATATCTCCTTGACGTCTCCACTTATAAAAAAATTAATGTCATCAGATTACGAGTGTCTCGATGTCAAGTAAGTTTGGTCTGATGCATTTTCTCCTATCTTCAAAACCAAGCGAATTATTCAGGTGACCTGTTTATAGTGCCCCACCCTGTATGTATATTAGGATGCTCCTTAGTTATACTTGGAGAAAAATTTTTATCGAGATACAATGCAAGCCACCCTCCAGAATCGTTCCTTTAGGTGAGAAAAAAATTTGTGCAAAGTTTGAGATCGATCGGATAAAAGGATCACGCGCCGCATTTAAATTGAAAATTTTGAAATTCACCTCAACTATGGAACATGGCACATCGTTGGATTTTTTTTTTTCTGGATAGGAATATGGAAAAATTATATGACCTTCTGTAAATAAAAACAACGATGACCTTGAAATTTCGAAAATATGATTTCCAAAAAATTTGTTTATTTTGCCATTATATTTACCGTATTGAACAATGCAATTTTCTAATTCTAATTTCTAATTTCTAAACAAATAACAGAGATATTTAAATACCTACGTAAATGAATATATTCTACAGGATAGTAATAAGAAACTCTTTCTTATATTCTAAAGAAGTTATATGTAATATTTACATATTTTTCGCTAAGGTAGTTTTCTTTATATCAGGATATTGCTGGCGGTAATCTTTTACAATTTGTAATATCATCTGTTTTTCTTCCTCATTACGCGCTAAAATTTTATTAAAGTCCTGCATTAATTTAACAGCTCTTTCTGCCTTATCGTTAACCACCGGTAAAGCTTTAATTATATCTATACCTATTTTATAAGATGGTTAATCTTGCCAAACTATAGGATCTTTTTCTAAAAATTCTGCCGATGTACCGAATCTAAAAAGTTTCCGACTTTCGTCTGATATAAAATTTGAAATATCCTTCTGCATATGGTCGGCTACATCACTTGGTAGGAGGACAACCGCCACTAGTAGTATTATTTAAAGCCTCCACCATCCATTTCTTTGTTTCTATCGGAATTTCATTATCAAAGAACGATAACGCAGCATTTTCTGGTGTCAAATACCACAAGTGTCTGCAAAATTTGTCTAACGTTACATGACTAATGTCTTTATCTATTTCCTTATATTTATATAAGGATTTAATAAAAGTAAAATCTTACTGCGAAGCACTCGTAGAGAGAGGAGCTTCTACCCATGCTTTTAAATATAAATTTGCAATAAATATACATATATCGCGAGTTCCATTTTCCTCCTCTTCGCTTAACTCGAATTCTTCGCGAAACAAAAATAGTTTTAAACAATAAATGCCCTTCGCCATTCACCGATGATGGAAAGCTCCGGGAGCTCGAAAACGATACTTTGAAGAGGTATTACCTAAAAATACTAGCATGAGATCAATAAATTCGAGATAGTCTTCCCGTGGATGATGCGTTTGCAGAGTCAGTTTTGCAAAACCTATCAGCTGCGGTACATTTTTTATCTTTTGTTTGACAAATGGATCTTCTAGCCCAGAGTGGAAGTTTAATTTATTTATATTGGGCCACACTTGCTGGAAGCGTTTAAAAATTGGGACGTTTGGACCCGTAGACTGCGACATCTTTTTCTCAAAAACCGATCTTAAAACTATTTCGTAAATATGGTGTCTGCATGGAAAATATAACAACTCCCGCCCGAATTCGTGCTCTAAAATTGCACACGCACCTTTGAAGCGACTCATATTGGATGCTGTCGTATCACATGAAAGTGCTTGTACCTTGTCGCATATGTCCCATTGCCGGAGTATATCATGAACAGCATAAGCTTGATCTCTTCCAGTAGAAGACGCGATTGTCGGAATTCCAAGTAACTGTTCATGTTCTCTACAAGTTATAACGACAGGTAACCGTTCCACCTTTTCTTTGCCGACTAGAGCAGGTAACATTTTACCATCCCAATGAACAGTAACTGCATCAATCTCATGTTGGGGAAAAGCTGCACGTAGCATTTGACTGTATTTTTCGCGCAAATGTGTTCGATAACGACGAATCGATGATTGACTTATGATCAAATCGTTAATGTCGTGGCCAAGAGCTTGAGCAGTTGCTGTGATTATACGGACAACATCGCGTTTACTAACTTTACACTTATCAAGTGTTTTCTCTTAGGTTCGCTCGGACCAGGTTCTGTTGCATCGCAATCGCTCGCATTGGACTCCAGCACAGGATCCTCAGTACGTCGCCGATTTTCTTCGTCGTCGTTAGATGATGCAAAGTTGATTGTTTCTTCTGATTCTAAAAAAATGTGAATAATATGAGTAAAGAGAAATAGATTTCGACAATTTTACTTTAAAACAAATAATTTATGGAAAAACGTACCTTGCATATCTGCTTGCGCTCGAACTTGACGTGATTCTTCTTTTGCTTGACAAAGCGCTTGTCTCTGTTCTTTTGCGTAAAGAACTCGATCTCCTCCAATCATCGATCCTGGTCGTCCTTTTTTTCTTTGGTTCAGAAGAAATTGTTTATCTTCATCGATCGTGATCATCTCTAAAGCATCAGCATGTGCAATATCGAAAAGATCATCCAATTGATCAAGAAATTATTGTTCCCGTTGATCTTGTAGCTGCGATCGTCGTTTACAACCCTTTTGTAAGGCCTTCCACTCCTGGTGTAAGGACTCCAATTTCTCGATGCAATGAAAGAATCGGCAGACTGGAATTCTTGTCTTTTCCCAGATCACTTCCACTTCTTTCACAACAAGGTGTGCACTAGATCGATGGTTCAACTTCACTTTCCGCGTATTGCAAAACAGAACTCTTAAAACTTGTCCTTTCGATGGCAACTTAGCGCCTATAATCTGACTTTCGTCATATCGTAATAAGAACAGTTTTCCATACGAAAACTGTCCGCGACTTCTACTCTCCATTGGACTTCTGATTCTCTGATGTTTCTACTGTTGGATTCCGGGTTTCGAAATCGAGTGCATCACTTTATAGAAATCGAGAAGAGTTTTTCTTTAAGTAACGTACGCGGTGGCGAGGTAAAGTACAACAACGTAACCTTCTGGTCTTGAGTTCGCAAGGAAAATGCTCTCTACTATTTCGGCGGTATTTGGTTAAGTGTTCTTAGTAGATACTTCGTACACACGATATCTTTGTGTAAGGATTTTTATTTATAAGTGTACAGCACGTATATTAGACGGGGTCTCGACTGACTCTTAGTTGACAACTGACTTGGAGTCACAGTCTTCTTATCCTAACTATCTCTGAAATAGTTTTACTTATTAACTTATTTTACTTAATAGCTGACAAAAGTACTTTGTAATGCAAAGTACAAGTTGATTTTGTATATTGTTCAATGCTAATGTGGCTAAACTGTCACTTTAGGCTTCTTAAAGTCTTGTTTCAGTACACGTATAAATAAAATGTAATACATGGAAATGTTTAAATATCTCTGTTATTTGTGATTTTACGAAAAAATGTCAAAGGAGAAAATTGCACTGTTCAATACGGTAAATATAATGGCAAAATAAAAAAATTTTTTGGAAATCATATTTTCGAAATTTCAAGGTCATCGTTATTTTTATTTAAAGGATGTCACATAATATTTCCATATTCCTATTCAGAAAAAAAGACAAATCCAACGATGTGCCATGTTCCATAGTTGAGGTGAATTTCATAATTTTCAATTTATATGCGGCGCGTGATCCTTTTATCCGATCGATCTCAAACTTTGCACAAATTTTTTTCTCACCTAAAGAAACAATTCTGGAAGCACCCTAATGTATATGCTATGTATTAAGTTTTACAAAACACCAATATATTACTTAACAATTATAGGAAACTCAAATGATAGTTTGAGAAACGTTTCACAAATTTAATTTTGGTAAAAATGGGATGTGATTCACAATTTTGTTTTGTTTTTAAAAATTGATCATATATTATAACTAGACTGCGGATCTTTATACAAAATCTGTATCTGAAAATCTGGATCTGTATTCCAGGGTGTTCCTTCTAACGCGACGCACGATTTTTCACCCACTTGCAGCCATCTGACAAAAAAAGTTTACAACAAGAGTTGCAGGGTATGGAATGCCCAATAGTTATCAGTAGAAAAAATTTCGAAAACAGTTTATTTCCATCGGAAATCGAGGTCACCTCGGGTTTTACATATAGCAACAGATTATTTTTTTTAAATATTTAGGGGATAAAACACATATTACATATCACCTCGTGTTCTCTGGATGCGAGGATGGGTATAGGATTGATTAGATAACGGATGATTGTCACTCCTTTATTAGCACCGCATACATGTGATGTGGAAAGCCTCTTGGCTGTGTGAATGTGATGGTTGGCCCTCTAGCGCCTACTACTATGACTTATCCTAACATTACATGATACTTTTACTAACATATTACTCGATTTACAGTAGTGGAAATATGAAATATTTAGCTCTTCGTAAGCTGTTCGCTATCAAATAATGTTTACACTGTCTTAAAGTCGAATACGACGAAAAGCTAAATATTAAACATTTCCACTGCTGTAAATCGAGTAATATGTTAGTAAAAATATCGTGTAATACGTGTTTTGAATTCGTCTCGATATCCTCTAAATATGGTAAAAATAAATATGTGTTCCCATTTGTAAAACCCAAGGCGACCTCGATTTTTACTGATATCACATTTTTTTACTGATATCTATTGTGCACTCCATACCCTGCAACTCTTGTTGTAAACTTTTTTGTCAGATGGTTGCAAGTGGATGAAAAATCGTGCGTCGCATTAGAGGGAACACCCTGTACATCTTGTCCAACGAGATGAGGCAGTAAAGTATCAGTGTGCGTCCTTTGCTGCCTACCTGAGAAGGATATCGTCAATTCTGTCGCACTCGTGCGGCTATGTTTACGTTTGCTGCCACGTCTCGTTGGAAAAGGTATAGTCAAGGTATAGTGAATTGTGAAATTAACTCGTTATTTCTTGCAACAGGTATTGCAAGCCGGTGAGTTGCATACGGTGGGGTGCCATAAGTGATTCTTGTCCCCGTGCAGTGGTAAAGTGTTGCGACGGAGAAGAATTTCCCGCCGATTATATTATTGTCACCGTGTCCCTCGGCGTTTTGAAAAATCAACATGACAAAATGTTCTGTCCGGCCTTACCAGCGGAGAAAGTCGACGCCATATGTAAATTGGGATACGGCTACGTAAACAAAATATTCTTGGAGTATGCCAGGCCGTTCTGGGTCTGGAAAGAAGGTGGCATCAAACTGGCTTGGTCAGCTGACGAACTCGCTGATAGATGTGACTGGGTGAAAGGTTCGACCACTTTCTTTTTTACCGCAACAATCACGTGACGAAGTGTAAAACACTCATTGTCAGTAAATTTCCACTCGCAGTAGCTCACTGAAGTATTCGAACGCTAGCTAGTATACATATAGTACTTCAAATAAATAAGATATACGTGTTAGACTTACAGTGAGCCACGAAAGTATTTGAACGCACTTTAAAACACTATAATTTTTTTATAACTGTACCAAACGACCTGATGTTTTGTAAGCAATTAGAAGCATTGGTTTACTAAATAATCTGCTAAAACGATTTCTCAAAAATTACAATTTACAAGGTTCCATGCAAAAATTAAAAAAGCATTTTTTAAACCTTTTTTATTTGGACCCTTAATGTAAATTTAAAATATATGTTTTGTAGATCTTTGTTAGTTATACACATGTTGAAAATTTCATCATGGATTAAGGGCAGAGACTCTTAGCTCGCGGGTGACTGTGTGTGAGTGCACACATCGATACACCATGTATACGTACGCGAGGATTGCAAGAGTCCGGGATTTCGCTACTGATTTCTCAATAATGCAAAGACGGGGTTTCTTAGTAGTCAAAATCGCTAGATGAAAGATCAATCTAGGGTGCTATTTGCCTCAAAACTCAAAAGTCCTACTTTTACGTTTACGGCGCGTAATTTTCATTATTCACAAGCATATCGACAGCCACGATAGGCGGCAGCACTGTCGCCTGTCACATTGCTTCTCGCGGTTCCGCGACATGCAGCCGAATAATGAAAATTAGGCGTCGTAAACGTAAAAGTAGGACTTTTGAGGCAAATAGCACCCTAGATTGATCTTTCATCTAGCGATTTTGACTACTAAGAAACCCCGTCTTCGCATTATTGAGAAATCAGGAGCGGAATCCCGGACCCTTACAATCTTCGCGTACGTATACGTGGTGTGTACACTCACACATAGTTACGCGCGAGCTAGGAGTCTCTGCCTTTAACATACTCAAAAGCTACAAGTGTTTAAATGTGGTGAAAATCATAGTTTTTCAGTTTGGTCAGTTTCTGCTTAAAATTCACAGATTCTTACATCTTTCGATGTGTGTCGTTTTTCTCTGCGTCATCGATTTTGATGAAATTTTCAGCATGTGTATAACTAACATACATCTACAAAACGCATATTTTAAATTTTCATTACGGGCTCTAATAAAAAGTTATAAATGGTGCCCCTTTTACTTTCTCATGTAATTCTTGTAACAGACCTGCATCGGACAGGCCTGTTACTAACGATTACGGTACCGCGTCACCACCGCGTCGCGCCGCGAACACTCCGAAGTACGACTCGTGGCCCAGAGAGGGCCATCGCGCCGAACCGGTTGTAGGATTCGGCTCTGAACGAGATACACGAAAACTGCTCGGAAATATAGCCTACTCTATATAAAATGTGGAACCGCGTGGTAGAGAATAACACGATAGAAATTATACTGTTCACAAGAACGTTTACACTTTATTATATGCAAAGGAACACGAGGTCTGCCTCGTGCGACTGTACAAGACGAAGTCCAATGACGAAGTCACCTTGACTCGCATGACGGTTGTAACAGCGAATCCGACTCGCGTAACCACGCGTAACCGTCCAACAACGAGTGGCGAACGAAGAACGCTTCGCTCTCTCCTAACCTGGAAGCAGGGCAGCCAACTCCCAGTTAGGGCTTTCATTAGGCTCGGCCTAGGGAATGGCGCACTAGCGCTAACCTCTCTACACGGTGTAGGATTATGTCCCTAGGTGACCTTTAGGGAACGCGGCCTACTCCGCTTGGAACCGAGGAATCGAAATAAATTCACTGCTGCGCGTATACTACTAAATAATATACTTTATTCCAACAATGGACGGTGTAGAACACGTGTCTGCCGAACGCGGCAGCTCAAGATAATAATACGTCTTTCTGGTATGACGACTAGAACACCAATCATGCCTAGGCGGAAATCGCACTAAGCGCGTAGACGAACGATTGTCTAGAGGGGCGACTCGCTATGCAGCTCGCATGCTGCTATTGCCAGGCGACACTAGCGCCGTGGCAATGCGCGGAAACGCATGTTGCCCCTACACCGGTTTCTCGCGAGCAAAGATGAACGCTCGCGCCTATAACTCCCGCAGACGAACGCCGAATAATTAGAGCTCCTTAGCCTAGGCAGCTACCCAGGCATTCCCGCTCCTGCCTTGAAGACGTCCTACACCGTCTTTTCCAGTAAGTACCGTTCTCCAGATACCCTCTGTACTTCCGACGCCGAGTTCTCCGCAGCTACGGAAATCTTTACGTCGGGACTCTATTCCGCGGTGGGGCAGCTACCTCACCGCACAAACTCTATCGGGAAGCTACCCGAGAGAAACTCCGACAGCCTCAGGAGTCCGATGACAGAGGGGCAGTTACCCTGAAGTCGTCGTAGAACCGCCGCGGGAGTCCTCGATGCCAGTATCTCACTAGCATCGCGGATCCAACAATCCCGACCCGCGGCAGGGGAGATCATTCTGTGATCAGAACCCTTTCCTGACCCCGCCGAGCACTAGGTCCGAGGACCGACTGCAACGCGTCCGCCGATGCCGATCGCATCGGAGTGAGCACGCCAGGCTCCGTCCGTCGCCGCGATCGCCGTCCGCCGTCCGCGTCGATCGCCGAGCGCCGCGCCGTCCGTCACCGCGCCGATCACCGTCCGCCGTCCGCGTAGATCGCCGAGCACCGTCCGTCACCCCGCCGATTACCGTTCGCCTCGATCGCCGAGCGCTGTCCGTCGCAGCGCCGATTACCGTCCGCCGTCCGTTACAGCGTCGATCGCCGCCTGTCACCGTCGCGAACACTGTATCCGCGTTCCGCGTCCGCGAACCCGCGTAGCGAGCAGTTATCTATCATCTCATGAGTCGTTATTTCTACCCGTGCACCAAGTCCGCCGTCCCGGCGATTCTCTCTCCGCGTTTCTCTCTTCGTCCACGAACCCCGGCACGACGAGCTATTCGGCAACGAAGAGTGCCAACGCGATCCGGACACGGGAGACTAATCGGACTCGTTACATTCTTAATCGCAATTTTTTCAAAATCTTTTTTGTATGTCATTTGGTAAATCAATTCGTCTAATTGCTAAAAAGAGTCAGGTCGTTTGGTCCGATCATAAAAAATTTATATTACTTTACATTAAAGTGCGTTCAAATACTTTCGTGGTTCACTGTATCTGAAAATATACCTACCATAAGTTGCAAGTACTATAGAACGTCGATTATCTGAACTAATTGGGACCGAGGTGGTTCGGAAATTATTATTGCTGTAATTAGAAATTTGATATACATTACGTATTACCCAAAATATATACGACACCCACTAATGTTCGGACACTCTTAAAAAGACAACTTTTTTAATACGGGACCATACGATTTGAAATTTTTTGGGAAGTTGGAACAATTGGTTTGTGCTACGCAACGTGGAAAAGATTTTTGAAAATCATTGCAAGTTGTAGGAATTGCAGAGAAAACACTAAAACTTTTTTATGTGGGCTTATATGGAAAATTTTGAAACACGTTTCGTAGATCTGTATCAATGAAATATATTCTAAAGATTTCATCAAAATCGGTCGACGTTACAACGAGCTACAAACGTTTAAAGATGGTGAAAATTGTAGTTTTTCATGATTTTCGGCCTCTAACTGCAATAGTTCTAAGAATTTTTACATCTTTCAATGTTTGTCGTTTTTTCCCGCGACCGATTACGATGAAACCTTCACAGTGCATATAATTGACACAGATATACAAAACGTACTCTTTAAATTTTCAATATGAGCCCACACATTAAAAAGTTGTACAATGCAACTTTTAGTATTTTGTATACAATTTCTGAAAAACTTTCTTTTCACAACATGTAGTAAACTAATTGCTCTAACTTCTCAAAAAAGTTCAAATCGTATAGTCCAATATTAAAAAAGTTATTGTTTGTTTGAGAGCGTCCGAATATTAATGGGAGTCACTGTACAAAATATATTGACAATATATTGACAATACGTGACAATAGTTTTTTTTCTAAATTATCACTTGTAAAATTGTGCCTCTTATCTGTTAAATCTTATTGTTTGCAAACTAACACATAAGGTTGCATTTTTTCATTTCCACAAAGTTTGGCTACTATTAAATTTGCAATATATCGACCGGTTACATCCGTTATTTCATCTTTCATCCACGGATATACAGACATCATTGTCATCAATATCTTTCCAATGTTTTCAATAACTACATTACAGCATTCGTCCAAGTAATTTTTGCGAAGCGTCGACTCATTTGGAATATCTTGATTTGTGTATTCTTCAAGAAAATTTCTCCATAGCTACCATAGCTTCACACAAATCAACATTCAACATTTTTGTTATGCACACCGGTATATCCAAACATTGTTTTATTTGCGATTTTCTGTCGCATCGAATTTGCTTATCACATATTTTGCAGAAGACATCTTCTCCCTTTCACATCTTCTTAATATCATTATCCTTAATTGCGAGCATTTCACTGTTAACGCTACAATACAATATCAAATTAAGATGAAATAACAGGTGTTCCAACAAGCTAGTCGATCTATTATTAGGTTTATCTATCTCGTTTGTTCTCGTTTCATTCACTATCAACCAAATATGTACATATGCAAAATCTATGCATTTATGCAAGAAATATGTACTTATGCAAAACATGTGCAATATGCAAAATATGCAAAATAAAATATATATTTTTTGAATTATCTAATCATAACATTTTCTGTCCAGGTCCCATCAGTCTACCGATTTAACATCCGCCGTCTACACATCACTAGACTGATGGGACCTGGCCAGAAATTTATGTTATGATTAGGTGATTCCAAATATACAGGGTGTGTCCGTTAAATTATGTCACCATTTTTTAGGCATTTCCAGTAGTGCAATTAAAAAATGTTTTAGACAAAAGTTTCTCAGTACTTGGTGAGCTACATGTTCACATATTCTTAAATCTGAAAAAATGATTTTTACAAAAAAAAAGTAAAGGTCACCTTGACTTTTTTAAATGGCACCACAATGTGGTGACCACATACTTTGAACATCATGGGATTGTTTCTGATGTCGAGACGAATTTAACAGTGTATTACACTATGATCTTGAAATGACCTCAAACTCGGAAATTTTGTGCAAACGTAATTTTAATGAAAAATTATTTCTTACAATATAAATCAAGTTACATCAGATGTTCGAATTGCGATCCATCTTCTACGATACGGAGCTCCGCTCTTTGTATTAGACTTTTCGTTGTCGCCATAATTAGGGCGTCTCGATCAATCAATTTTCATAATATTTAAGCATTAAGCTATTGTTTTAATTAATTTTTAATAGTATTTATCCTCAATCATACTAATTAACTGTTTTAATTAAATTTTCATAATATTTAAATACTAAGCTATTGTTTTAATTAATTTTTAATAGTATTTATCCTCAATCATACTAATTAACTGTTTTAATTAAATTTTCATAATATTTTTATTTTTCCTAATTTTTTTTTTAAAAAAAAGCTTCCTCATTTTTTTATTATTTAGTGTTTTTAATGCACAAAATAACTTATTATTATCATTTCTAAAGATAATTTTTTACTGAGTAAAAATCCCTTAATTTTTAATTTCTTCAAATAAATTAAGATTTTCAATCAAATCAATTTATTTTAAATGAAACCTTTGTGGGAGTGCGAAAGAATATGGAAGAGAGGAGGAAAAGGAAAGGAGCGTTTCGTCCTAGACCCGCTAGAGGACTCATCAGTAAGGCTAACTAGCGGGCCTGCCTTAGGTGGGATATTGGCAGACGGTTGAGGACGGTATATATATAAATCGGTGAGGAAGCAGGTACTAGAAAGGTACTTTGACTGTCTATCCATCTTGTGGCAAGCGTCGGAAGTTAAGCGACGCCACATTACCCTCTTGCCAGTGAACAACGATACTTTTTAATAAGATCGGGGGGGAGGGGGAGCGGTGAAATATGCTTGTATAGAGAGCGCGTTGCTCGAATTGTAGACACCTGGTGGCGAGGCAGTAGGTCGCGCTCAAGCCTATCGAGCCGTAGATGCTGCTGTCCTAGCATGGCCGTTCGAAAAGACGTTCGAACAGGAGGTGGTGGATTCTGCACACGTGATCCTCCGTGAAAATCCGTCACGCTCTGCTGATACATCGTAGTGTATCTGCGACAGATGGACGGGTGGCCACA